>CM053027.1:520182252-520596378 GCA_028564925.1 Lithobates sylvaticus
GGTACAGCGCTAAAAATAGCACCTGTACACCGCCTGAAAAAAACCGGCCCCATTCACTCCAGTGTGAAAGCCGGTGGGCTTTCACACTGGAGTGGTGTACTAGCAGGACTGTAAAAAAAGTCCTGCTAGCAGCATCTTTGGAGCGGTATAGGAGCGGTGTGTTCACCGCTCCTTCCCATTGATTTGAATGGGACACCGCGGTAATACCGCAGATTTGTGGTGGATTTTAACCCTTTTACCCCCGCGAGCGGCCGAAAACCGCGGCTAAAACGACGGTAAAGCAGCGCTGCTTTATCATCACCGCGGCTCCCGTCCCAGTGTGAAAGGAGCCTTAGTGCCACAAAAACACACAGCTGGGCCATGTTTTAAAGCAGGGGTCTCAAACTGGTGGCCCTCCAGCTGTTGCAGAACTACAATTCCCATGAGGCATTGCAAGGCTGACAGTTACAAGCATGAGTCCCATAGGCAAAGGAATGATGGGACTTGTAGTTCTGCAACAGCTGGAGGGCCACTAGTTTGAGACCCCTGTTTTAAAGGCTCCTCAGACACGCTCCCTCTAGCTGATGCGGTGCAAGGCATTGTGAAAAAATGTATCCCCCACTCTTGTACCAAGTGGGCCGTACCGCCCACCAAATGTGACTTATTCAACTGAATATGGGTCACGCCGCAACCGCGCTCCAACGCGGCTCAATCTCTAGAGCGCACCACACATGTAAAAACGGGCCTAAGAAGTTGGGAAATGGCTGCTCGGGACAAGCCTTTTTTCTGCAATTCTAAGGCCCCTTTCACACATGCGGACCGTATGTCCGTATTTCATCCATCCGTTTTTTGGATGAAATACGGACATACATGCATCCCTATGGGATAGCGAGTGTCAGCAGATGAACATCCGCTGACATCCGATATGGTACGTCTCTGCTATGGTCACAGTGTGCAGGGACCGCCCTGTCATCCGCCGGCTCAGCGGGAATCAAGGAGCGAACCCCACTGAGCAAGCGGATGTTTACGAGGCGGATCATTACGGATCCGTCCCGTGTGTGGGCCTTATGAGGAAATAAAGTGCCATGTCTTCCACTTGTGTTAATACAAATTTACTTTACAGCCTGCATAAAAACTTTCTCTGCCCACAATGCAATCCCTAGAATGTACACACTTTTTCATAGCTCAACTGTCCCTGATTTGGAACAAAGTCCCTCATTTTGGCCTGATCTATATAGTTGTATATAAAATGCACTTTTTTTTTGAAAGATAAGTGTTTCCCAGTGCTAAACCTTTCATCCAAATTTCTAAAAAGCTGCGATTGCAAGTTTCAAAAGCCAGTATAATGGAATAGTAGTGGTATATATAAAAAAATAAAAAAACATTAAGGGGGTGTGGCAGTGTGGGGGTGGAGTTCTATGCCTACATACTTTTGCCAATAGGTGTTCCTCATTCCCATTTTAACAAGTTGGGAGGTATGCTTTTTAATAAAACCAATTCTGCAAAGTCTTTCCACTGAATTGGCTAACTTTATTCTTGTACATGTAGTTACAAGAAAGACCAATGAAAAAATAGCCATCACGCAGCAAAGGTCAAGTCTTGTTTGTTTACTTTAGTCAAGTATTTTGATACCCTAAAATGCAACCCATAATAGGTCACTGCACTGTTCACATGTGTACGCTGCAATGTAATATTTGTTATAACATAGGTACACATCACCCGTTATGTACTGTAACAGGGGCACTGCGAAGATAACTGTCAGCGCACCACGAGCGCAACATAATCTAAAAGTCAACATTGCCCTAAGTGTTGCATCAGTATTAGTGAACATGTGCTTCACAACAGGTGAATGCACACTGCATTGCAACACAGCACACAGGTTGTCACTCTTAAGACATAATTATACACATGTACGCCAGAATCCTTTGCAAGTATACGCAAATAGTCAAACCACCACGGTATTAGGGACATTCCTTGACATTCGATACACTCACACGTCACTGTGTGCATACCTACTGTAAGCAAGCTGGCACGTACATATAAATATCAGAGCAGCAGTATGCTTTGCATAGGGGTAGGAATTATATTCCCTGTCGCATTTGGTGGGCACTACAACCCGCCGACTGCCACTTCAAAGCGAATGGGGCAGCGTTGCAACCACAAGCAATGTGTGCGATTGCAGCACATTAGTGCGACATTAAGGGGTTACCACAGAAGGTGACATATCTCATCACCTGTCAAATGCTTCTGACACACGATCCAAGCGCAGATTGCTATTCAGTGGAGCTGCAGTCCTTGCCACAAGTGTAAACAAGCTAATAAGGTCTGTTAAAGACCCCCCCCCCCCCCAAACCATATATTTTCTGAAAGCACATGACCAGTAGAATACAAATAAGGTGCTACCGATTTTTAGGGCACAATGATATTTGCACAAATGTTTATCAAAACAATATTTTCTTAAAAAAATGCACCAAAATCATTAGCAGATAACAGTACATTTTACAAAATCCCTACTAAATATAAAAGCTTAACCTGTATAGAGTTAATAACAAATATTTGTAAATTTTAAAAATAAATAGTGAAAATCGGACATACGCAGACCTTAGAAAATCTGGAGGTTTTATTTTTTCACTTACAGCAGGGCTTGACAAATTTGCTTGGAATCTAGGAGCCAGCTAAAAAAGTTAGGAGCCAGGTTTTTTTTTTTTTTTTTTTTTAAAACAACGACTGACAGGTGGCACTGGGCACTGTAGGACGTCCTCCCAGAACCTTGCTCCTGCGCGCCCCCTGGGGCGCGCATTCGGGAACATCCGTGACCGCCAGGTCCCGAGGACATGTACACAAACCGGTGTAACGTCATGACGCCGGTTCCTCCCTCCCCTCTCTGTATCGATCGGTACAGTGAGAGGGGAGAAGCTGAGGGGGAGAGATGGAACCAGCGCTGTGGGCTGGATGTGTAGTGCCCACAGCGCTGGTCAGTGACAGCTACTCTGCCAGCACTGTGCAATACACCGCAATAATCTGCCAATAAATTTTAATAGAAACAATACATTTTTTTTTTTTACAGAATTTTCAGTATTTTTTGATTTATAGCGCAAAAAATAAAAAACCCAGCGGTGATTAAATACCACCAAAAGAAAGCTCTATTTGTGTGAAAAAAAGGACAAAAAATTCATTTGGGTACAGTGTTGCATGACTGAGAAATTGTCATTCAAAGTGTGAGAGCACCGAAAGCTGAAAAGTGCCCAGTGGTTAACATTGCATTAGCATTGTTAGAGGTGTTGCAATACCAACGGCCACCACAAGATGACGCCATATCACAGCAGTATTTCATAAGGCCGCAAAGCCGCAGCCTAAATTTCTGGGCGGCGCGGCCCGATGCGATCACACGGCGGGGGTCGGTGTCCACGGGATGATGGGGTAGCTGTGTCGCCCCAGGACCCCAATTCTAGTCGCAATTGCGCCCGGGGTTTGTCGAGCCCTGACTTACAGCATTAGTAAAAGACCCCCCCAAACCATATATTTTCTGAAAGCACATAGCCAGTAGAACAAGGCAGCGCTGATTAACCGGTTCCCGGCCGGCGCACGACGATGTACGTCGGCAGAATGGCATGGACATGCATAAGGGCGTACAGGTACGTCCCTTTAAGAACGCTGCCATGCCATCGCGTGCTGGTCGGGACCCCCGTGAGTCTGGTCGCGGGTCCCGCGAAATCGATCGCCGCGGGGATACCCGCGATCGTCTCACGGGAAGGCTAAACGGGGAGATGCGGAAGTAAACTGCATCTCCCCTTTCTGCTTAGCAACAAGTGACACTGATCTCTGCTCCCTGTGATTGGAGCCGATATCAGTGTTCGCCAACACAGCCACGCCCCCCCAGTTAGTAACACGCCCCTAGGAACACTTAACCCCTACACTGCCACACCTGGTTAACCCCTTCACTGCCATTTACACAGGAATCAGTGCATTTAAATAGCACTGATTGCTGAATAAATGACAATGGTCCCAAAAATGTGTCAAAAATTGCCGATGTGTCCGCCATGTCGCAGTAACAATAAAAAAAACAAAAAAAACAAAAAAAACAAAACAAAAAAAACAAAAAAAACAAAAAAAACAAAAAAAACAAAAAAAACAAAAAAAACAAAAAAAACAAAAAAAACAAAAAAAAACAAAAAAAAAAATCGCTGATCGCCGCCATTACTAGTTTAAAAAAAAAAATAAAAATGCTATAAAACTATCCCCTATTTTGTAAACGCTATAACTTTTGCGCAAACCAATCAATTGCCAATTGCATTTTTTTTTTTTCCAAAAATATGTAGAAGAATACGTATCGGCCTAAACTGAGGGAAGAAAAATGTTTTTATATATTTTTTCGGGATATTATAGCAAAATGCTTTTTTTTGTTTATAGTGCAAAAAAAATATCTCAAATTACCAACCTGATCGCCCTCTTCGTTCCTCCCAAGACCTCCTGCTCTCTAGCTCCCTCGTCATCTCCTCCCATGTCCGCCTCCAGGACTTCTCCCGAGCCTCACCCATCCTCTGGAATTCCCTACCCCAATCTGTCAGACTGTCTCCAATTGTATCTACTTTTAGGCGATCCCTGAAAAATTTCCTGTTCAGAGAAGCCTATCCTGACTCCATCTAACAACTGCACTATTTTCTCCATTAGCTCATCCCCCACAGCCATTACCCTTTTGTATAACTTGACCCTCCCTCCTAGAATGTAAGCTCTAACGAGCAGGGCTCTCCGATTCCCCTTGTATTGTAATGTCTGCCCTAATGTTGTAAAGTGCTGCGCAAACTGTTGGCGCTATATAAATCCTGTATTATAACAACAAGCATCTCCCCGTTCTGCCTAGTGACACCGATCATAGCTCGCTGTGATTGGGAGCTATGATCAGTCAAGTGTCATTCGTAGCAATGCCCCCCTAACAGTTGGAATCACTCTCCAGGACACACTTAACCCCTCCCTAGCCCCCTAGTGGTTAACTCCTTCACTGACACTGGCATGACCTCCAATCCCTCCTTTGCACTTCAAAGTATTCAGATCGCCGTTTTTGGCTTTGTGACAATCTGTCCTTAGCCGCCGGAAGTGGCGGATCGTGGATCGGGTCTCCCGGTGGGATGTCCCCTCCCGCTCCTCCAGGCTAACAATCAACCAGCTTTTAGCCGCATCAGTTGTTATCCCTGGAAAGCCGATCGCCCGCTCTAAAAAAAAAAAAAAAACTGTACCGGATGATGCCTGCAGCTGCGGGCATCATCCCGGTATGACCCCCCGAATGCCGAGGCCACATATCTGCGTACACAGCAGAAAGGGGTTAAAGAGGAAGTAAACTCTTCTGGTGTGTTTGTACCTATAGGTAAGCCTTATTATAGGCTTACCTATAGGTACTGTAAAACATCTCTTAAACCGTTTGAGATATTTACTGTATAATGTGCTGATTACGTCATTGGCGCATGCACGCTGAAGGAACAGCCACCCGTGCTGTTCCTTCAGGGCCCGTGCCGTGACCGGCGGTTCCCCTGTGCATGAGTGGCGTAAACGAAGCTCCAGCAAATCACAGTTGCGGAGCCCGTGAACTAGGAAGAGACACCGGGAAAGATGTCACCGACGTGCGTGTACCACTGGAGGGCTTCGTTCTAAGGTGTTTCATAATGAGCAAGTATGCGATGCATACTGCTCATTATGCCTTTGCCTTGCAGGTAAGGGGGGGGGGGGGGGGGGGGGGGGGGGGTAAAAAATAATAATTTGTGGTTTACAACCGCTTTAATGCAAAAGAACACATTCCTATAAAAGAGTTCCACACAAAAATGTAACTTCTGCTTTAACCGCTTCCCGACCGACGCACAACGATGCAAGTCGACAGAATGGCACGGACAGGCATAAGGGCGTACAGCCGGCCGGGACCCCCGTGTGTCCGGTCGCTGGTTCTGCGGACTCGATCGTCTCACGGGATGGCTGAATGAGGAGATGAGGAAGTAAACCGTATCTCCCCGTTCTGCCTAGCAACACAGATCTCTGCTCCCTGTGATTGGAGCAGAGATCAGTGTTCACTAGCTCACAGCCACGCCCCCCACAGTTAGTAACACGCCTCTAGGAACACTTAACCCCTAACCTAGTGGTTAACCCCTTCACTGCCAGTGTCATTTACACAGAACTCTGTGCATTCGTAATAGCACTGATTGCTGTATAGATGACAATGGTCCCAAAAATGTGTCAAAAATGTCCGATGTGTCCGCCATGTCGCAGAAAAAGAATGAAAAAAAAAAAAATATATAAAAATAAAAAAAATCGCTGATCGCCGCCATTACTAGTAAAAAAAAAAAACAATTAATAAAAATGCTAAAAAAACTATACCCTATTTTGTAAACGCTATAACTTCTGCGCAAACCAATCAATAATCAATTATTGCGATTTTATTTACCAAAAATATGTAGCAGAATATGCATCGGCCTAAACTGAGGAAAAATATTTTTTTAGATATTTTTGGGGGATATAGCAAAAAGTAAAAAAAAAATAGTTTTTTTTTGTTAAATTGACGTTTTTTTTGTTTATAGCGCAAAAAATAAAAACCACAGGGGCGCTCATATACCCCAAAAGAAAGCTCTATTTGTGAAAAAAAAAAAAAAAAAAACACGACGTCAGTTTTGTTTGGGAGCCACGTCGCGCAATTGTCATTTAAAGCGATGCAGAGCCGAATCGCAAAAAGTGGTCTGGTCTTAAGCCAGCAAAATGGTCCGGTCTGAAAGTGGGGGTCTTTTTTTTTTTTAAGTCAGCAGCTACAAATACTGCAGCTGCTGACTTAAAATAAGCATACTCACCTGTCCCAGGGTCCAGCGATGTCAGCACCCGAGGCCGAACCGTCCCTCGGATAATGCCGCCGCCATCTTCGGTAAGGCCCCTTTCACACAGGGGCGTTTTTCATGCGGTACAGCGCTAAAAATAGTGCCTGTTCACCGCCTGAAAAAATCCGGCCCCTTTAACTCCGGTGTGAAAGCCAGCAGGCTTTCACACTGGAGCGGTGCGCTAGCAGGACAGCAAAAAAAGTCCTGCTAGCAGCATATTTGGAGCAGTGTATTCACCGCTCCTTCCCATTGATTTGAATGGGAAACTGCTGTAAAACCGCGGCAATACCGCCGCAAAGCACCGCTCTGCGGGGGTGTTTAACCCTTTTTCGGCCGCTCGCGGGGGTAAAACCGCACCGCGAGCGGCCGAATACCGCGGTTAAAACTACGGTAAAAGCAGCGCTAAATATAGCGCTGCTTTACCGTCACAGCGGCTCCCCGCCCCAGTGTGAAAGGGGCCTTAGTGAATCAGGAAATTAAGCCCTGCGGCTTCACTTCCCGGTTCCCTACTGCTAGGGGTGCAACGGATCGTCGCCGATCCGTGATCCGAACGGGTCACCCCGTTCGGATGGGCACCCCCCCGATCCGCGGCCTCAGGAAAGGCCACGGCTTCGGCCTAGCTCCGGAGCAGCGGCGGCCATCTTGGTACACCCGGCAGCCTTAGGAAAGGCAGCGGCTTCGGCCTAGCACCGGAGCGGCGGCCATCTTGGTACACCCGGCCACTGTTTACAATGTGATCGCTCCGTCAAATGACGGAGCGATCACTTGTAAACATACCCAGCATTACTCTGCGATACCCTGCCAATATTACAGTGGGGGAGAGGATGTGGATATTACAGTGGGGGAGAGGATGTGGATATTACAGTGGGGGAGAGGATGTGGATATTACAGTGGGGGAGAGGATGTGGATATTACAGTGGGGGAGAGGATGTGGATATTACAGTGGGGGAGAGGATGTGGATATTACAGTGGGGGAGAGGATGTGGATATTACAGTGGGGGAGGATGTGGATATTACAGTGGGGGAGAGGATGTGGATATTACAGTGGGGGAGAGGATGTGGATATTACAGTGGGGGAGAGGACGTGGATATTACAGTGGGGGAGAGGACGTGGATATTACAGTGGGGACTATATGGTGGCGGAATTTTCACAGGTTTTTGCAAATTCAATTATTATTTGCTGATCCGAAAAATGATCCGATCCGTGACTCCTGATCCGAGGATCGATCCGATCCATGAGTTTTTTGATCCGTTGCACCCCTACCTACTGCGCATGCAGGCAGGAGCCGCAATGTCGGATTCTGCCGGCCTTTCAGTCGTGAATCCTCTGTGCGCATGCGCCGCTGCAGTCAGCGGCGCATTGCACGGGGAATATCTCCTAAACCGTACCGGTTTGGGAGATATTTTTTTAGCTACAGGTAAGCCTTATTATAGGCTTACCTGTAGGCAAAAGTCAATTTTTTTACCTATACAACCGCTTTAAGTGCCGGTGACCCCCGTGACATGCCACATTTAGCATGTCATTTTTTTTGGGGGGGGGGGGGGGGGAGGTACCCAGCTACCACTTCCTCCCTGGCCCCGCCAGAATTCACATCTCCCTGCAATCTTCTCCACAGGTCCCAAAGGCATGGAGGAGCTCAGCTATGAAGAAAGATTAGAGGAACTGAATTTATTTACTCTTGATAAGGAGATTAAGGGGGATATGATCAACATGTACAAATATATAAGGGGTCCATATAGTGAACTTGGTGTTGAGTTATTCACTTTATGGTCAACCCTGAGGACAAGGGGGCACGCTTTACGTCTAGAGGAAAAGAGATTTCATCTCCAAATACGGAAAGGTTTCTTCACAGTAAGAGCTGTGAAAATGTGGAATAGCCTCCCTCCAGAGATGGTTCTGGCCAGCTCAGTAGATTGCTTTAAGAAAGGCCTGGATACTTTCCTAAATGTACATAATATAACTGGGTACTGACATTTATAGGTAAGTTGATCTGGGAAAAATCTGATTGCCTCTCGGGGAACAGGAAGGAATTTTTTCCCCTGCTGTAGCAGATTGGATCACGCTCTGCTGGGGTTTTTTTTGCCTTCCTCTGGATCAACTGTGGTTATAGAATTGGGTATATTGGATTGTACGATAATTTTTATTTTATGTATTTTTTTTTATGGTTGAACTGGATGGACTTGTGTCTTTTTTCAGCCTAACTATACATTGGGTGGTCAACTTGCAGCCCTGCAGCTGTTGCTGATAGTTACAAGCATGACTCCTAAAGGCAGAGGCATGATGGGAATTGTAGTTCAGCCTTTGCGGAACTACAAGTCACACAAGGCAATGCATGGCTGATAGTTACAAGCATGATGGGAATTGTAATTCTGCAACAGCTGGAGGGCCACAGGTTGAGCACCCAAGCTCTAATGGGATCCTGAACACAGAATTGCACCCTCTCTAAATGCAGCTGAACTGTGGGCGCACCTACCCACAGGTGAGTCCCCAGTGTGCACGGCACCTACCCACAGGTGAGCGCCACCACGGAAATATCCCCTGATCTTGTGTATCTCCTCTATGGACACAAACACATGGCTGTCAGTGTGAATGAGGCTGGGAGAGGTGTGCACATGGCACACACTGACTCCCTCACATTACACAGCCTCCTGGTGATGGCAGATCAGGAGGCACAGGGCCGGCATGGTGCTGATTGTTGACGTGTCTTCCAGGCCCTGCTGACCTCCCGGGGGCGGGGACTCCATGGACAGGCCGGATTGGAAGCAGGCCATCCCTGGACCATGCCCAGGCCCGAGGGAAGAGACCTCCAGTGCACCCCCTGCTGGGCCTGTAATGGCGGGGTAAAGCCTGTATGTCCTGCCCCGTGTAGGCCACAATGATACCCACCTATCCCTCCCCTCACCCCCGTATAACCGTCCGTGTAATAGCGGCCCAGGCCGGACATGAGGATTACACCGGAGGGAATGCGGCACTATGGAGCGCGCTCTCTCTCATACACACGGGACGTCCCGGCCGCTGAACACAGCTGGCATCCCCCGGCCTCAATGCCGCACTCGACCTCCATGTCCCCCTCCCTCCACTCCGGCCTGCGGGCCGCGCTAATCACCTCACACACAGACAGGGTGCGGCCTGGGCCAGCCCCGGGATTATGCAGCGTGTCTCTCCGCGCAGCGCCTCCCCCCACCCGCCGCCAGACACACGCGGTAGGTGGGCAGGCAGGACGGGTGCTGAGCGGCACAGACGCGCAAGATGAAGGCTGACGACCCGCCGCAGAGCCAATGCCGGCTGCGACCCCCCTTCCCTCGAACACACTCACCTGAAGCTGCCATGTTGGGCCGAGTGTGAAAGAACGCAAAGACCCGGATGAGACGATCACGTGTATCCAGCGAAGGCAAGAGCGCGGCCGCGTGACGTCACGACGTAGTGGGCGCGTCGTGATCGCGCCGCCATCTTTGTTATTGGCATCATGAGGCGCCGCCAGCAGCTGTATTTGGTAATGCTGTGTTGCAGCGTGATCTAAAAAAAAAAAAAAAACACGTGCGGTATTTAATGCGCAACGTGTACTTTGTTTTAAATGCTGGTCGTGAAGGACGATCTATCACTTAGTTCTTCCTACCTTCATTGGTTTGCTTTTATTTTTTCTGTGTGCGTCACAAACTGAAATGCTTTATACTGTGAAGTGATAAAATAAAATCCGGGAACATCCTACTGACCACGCCCACTTGTACTCAGCTCCAAAATACTGCTAACAATGGTGAAGGAAGAAATACCCCACTATCAATATCACTGACAGGAAAAATGCTGCTGTGTTAGCAGGAGGGAAAATAGGCAGTATGGAGGGAGCAGTCAATGGTGGGGACATGTAGTAGAAAGGGGGCAGTCAATGGGGGGACATGTAGTACAAAGGGGGCAGTTGATGGTGGGGACATGTAGTAGAAAAGGGGCAGTCGATGGTGGGGACATGTAGTAGAAAAAAGGCAGTCGATGGGGGGGACATGTAGTACAAAGGGGGCAGTCGATGGTGGGGACATGTAGTAGAAAGGGGGCAGTCAATGGTGGGGACATGTAGTAGAAAGGGGGCAGTCAATGGTGGGGACATGTAGTACAAAGGGGGCAGTCGATGGGGGGGACATGTAGTACAAAGGGGGCAGTCAATGGTGGGGACATGTAGTAGAAAGGGGGCAGTCAATGGTGGGGACATGTAGTAGAAAAAAGGCAGTCGATGGGGGGGACATGTAGTACAAAGGGGGCAGTCAATGGTGGGGACATGTAGTAGAAAGGGGGCAGTCAATGGTGGGGACATGTAGTAGAAAAAAGGCAGTCGATGGGGGGGACATGTAGTACAAAGGGGGCAGTCGATGGTGGGGACATGTAGTAGAAAGGGGGCAGTCAATGGTGGGGACATGTAGTAGAAAGGGGGCAGTCAATGGTGGGGACATGTAGTAGAAAGGGGGCAGTCAATGGTGGGGACATGTAGTACAAAGGGGGCAGTCGATGGGGGGGACATGTAGTACAAAGGGGGCAGTCGGGGGGACATGTAGTACAAAGGGGGCAGTCGATGGGGGAACAGGCAGTACAAAGGTGGCAGTCAATGGTGGGGACATGTAGTAGAAAGGGGGCAGTCAATGGTGGGGACATGTAGTACAAAGGGGGCAGTCAATGGGGGGGACATGTAGTACAAAGGGGGCAGTCAATGGTGCCCCGATAGCAAGCACTTGTGCTGCAAGTTTAAAAATGACTCTCTCAGCTATTGCTAGACTTGCCAGGCTTCACAAGTTTGTTGCACAGTTGCAGCAAGTCCACATTGCGAGACTCCAGATCAACTTTATTTGCAAACATTCTGCAAATCTGCAAATAGTCATCCCACCACAGGGGTCACTGTGGCTGAATTTTCATGCTGTAGACTTGCGGGGCTCTTGCTATAGACCAGTGATTCTCAACTAGGGTTCCTCCAGAGGTTGCTAGGGGTTCCTTCAGCATTGGACCATTTCTGCCTCTTGGATAAGTTCCCACGGACACCATTGATCTTTTTAGCTATCTGTAAGGAGGTAATTCTTCCCCTGTATCATGTTTCCTTGAAGTGTATAGTTATTAGTTAGATTAGGGCTTGGGGGTTTGCAGTGTTATTTGTGTTCTTGCTTGTTTGTGGTTGCCTGTGTTTATGCCTTAAGGAGCCTGATTCCTTTAGTGCAGCCCATCGATCCACTTGTGTTGGATGCCTGTGTTTAGGCACCATCCCTAACAGAATACTGAAGCCATACTAACAGATCGGCTACACACTTGAATTGGGTCTGGACACTTTGCTTTTGTCAAGGAAGATTGGAAGATATTTTTGTATCTTTCACTCCTGGCATTGGTCTTTGTTATCAGACTTTGGGTGGCTATACTAGGGAGCAACTACTGGAGTGCAACCGTATAGCCCCTGCTTTTGTTGATCAAGGGACGTTTGATCCAGATTTGTGCCGAGCTGGCCCTGCCCTGTATTCCTGAGGCCGTGATGATGCCCCGACGACTCACTACTCTGGCTGTTCCCCACAGGTGCTGAATGCATTGTGTCTGCGCAGTCTTTTGTTAGACAGGGAAACTTGAATGCAACCCATCTTGCATGGTCTGATGCAATTAGCCCCAGAAACAAACCACTTCTGCCATCAGACACCAGCCTACCCAAATGTAATTTTCCCCATCAATATTGCCACCCAGTATACACTGCTAAATATTCATATCCGTCTCTTCTCCCTGTACCTTGCCTCTTCTCAGAAAATCCACAAATGTATGTTTCCCCATCAACTGCCAAACTCAGTTTGTGTTCCTCAAGCATACAACTCCCCTACCTCTTCTCTGCCAAATCCCAACACTCCTTTCCTGTCTCTGCACCCCCAACCTACAAAGCTTCAGCGACCAAGTCAAAGAAAAAACGAAAGTTCTTCCCGACCAAAACGCCTGCCAAACCCAATTGCCTCCACACCCACTAATCTGTCCCCAGCCTGAAGCGCCAAGTGCCGGAGGTGCAGCAATCCAGCCTGAAGAGCCAGCCTTCCAGCCTGATGTCCTGGTGCCACACCATGTGATCTTTTGCCAGCCTTCCAGCCTGATGTCCCAGCCTTCCAGTCTGAAGGAGGTAATTCTTCCCAATGACCAGTCTGATGTCCTGCTGCCATGGTAAGGACCATTCTTCCCACTGACCATCACACTCAATGTATCATGAGATGTAGATTTCTAATTTTTAGCAAGGGTTCCCAGAGACTGGAGAACTATTTCAAGGTTTCCTCTGTGTTGAAAAGGTTGAGAAATGCTGCTATAGACTCACCACTGCAACTTTGCTCTTGCTAAAGACTTGCCATGCAAATTTGCTACAAATTGGAAAAGTGTCAACTAGAATTTGTGTTTCAAGGGCTCTGCAAGTGTGCAACTTGCCAGTGAAAATGTGCAGCAAGTTAGTAGACTTACAATTCAACACTGCCACAAATTTGTGGCAAGTTATCCTTGCTATCTGGGTGGGGACAGACAGTACAACCCAGATAGCAAGGATAACTTGCCACACATTTGTGCCAGTATTGAGTTGTAAGTCTTGTGAACTTGCTGCACATCTTCCCTGGCAAGTTTTACGCTCATAGAGCACTTAAAGCACAAGTTCTAGTTGCCACTTTTCCAATTTGTAGCAAATTTGTATGGCAAGTCTGTAGCAAGAGCAAAGTTGCAGTGGTAAGTCTATACCAAAACCCCCGCAAGTCTACAGCAAGAGCCCTGCAAGTCTATAGCAAGAGCCCCACAAGTCTACAGCATGAGCCCCGCAAGTCTACAGCATGAGCCCCGCAAGTCTACAGCACGAGCCCCACAAGTCTACAGCAAGAGCCCTGAAAGTCTCAGCAAGAGCCCCACAAGTCTACAGCAAGAGCCCTGAAAGTCTCAGCATAAGCCCCACAAGTCTACAGCATGAGCCCCGCAAGTCTACAGCACGAGCCCCACAAGTCTACAGCAAGAGCCCTGCAAGTCTCATCTAGAGCCCCACAAGTCTACAGCAAGAGCCCTGCAAATCTCAGCAAGAGCCCCGCAAGTCTACAGCAAGAGCCTTACAAGTCCCAGCAAGAGCCACGCAAGTGTACAGCAAGAGCCCTGCAAGTCTATAGCAAGAGCCCTGTAAGTCTACAGCATGAGCCCCGCAAGTCTACAGCAAGAGTCCTACAAGTCTATAGCAAGAGCCCCGCAAGTCTACAGCAAGAGCCCCACAAGTCTACAGCATGAGCCCCGCAAGTCTACAGCAAGAGCCTGCAAGTCTATAGCAAGATTCCTACAAGTCTATAGCAAGAGCCCCACAAGTCTACAGCAAGAGCCTGCAAGTCTATAGCAAGATTCCTACAAGTCTATAGCAAGAGCCCCACAAATCTACAGCAAGAGCCCAGCAAGTCTATAACAAGAGCCTGCAAGTCTACAGCATGAGCCCCGCAAGTCTACAGCAAGAGCCCTGCAAGTCTCAGCAAGAGCCCCGCAAGTCTACAGCAAGAGCCTTGCAAGTCTTAGCAAGAGCCCTACAAGTCTATAGCAAGAGCCCCACAAGTCTACAGCAAGAGCCCTGCAATTCTCAGCAAGAGCCCCACAAGTCTACAGCAAGAGCCCTGCAATTCTCAGCAAGAGCCCCACAAGTCTACAGCAAGAGCCCTGCAATTCTCAGCAAGAGCTGCGCAAGTCTAAAGCAAGAGCCCTGCAAGTCTATAGCAAGAGCCCCGCAAGTCTACACCAAGAGCCCTGCAAATCTCAGCAAGAGCCCTACAAGTCTCAGCAAGAGACCTACAAGTCTACAGCACGAGCCCTGCAAATCTATATCCAAAGTTATGCAAGTCTCCATTTTTGGCAAGTAAAAAGAAGCAAGCAGCGTAAATCTATAATTCCACAATCTGGTGATAGTGAACCCACTGCTATTAACCTAATCCCTTACAGTACACGTGTGAAATATATTCAATCCAACAATCATATATAATGATAAACTCTGTGTCATTGCATACAATAATTCAACTATCATACAAAAATGATTTGTTTCTATTAAAACAAACCAAGTCCAAATGCTGTTAAAAAAAAGTGCAAAAGGAAAAACTGTACTGACACAGTGAAAAAAAAGTGCTTAGTGCAAGAAAATATTATTCATTAGTAAAGTGCATATGTGTTAAAAAAATATTTGCAATGCATTCCACTTTGCTGGAAATCTGCCCTCCCGCCATCCATTGACCTATGGCTTCAAAAAGTTGACGACATAAGGAGGATGGAGGACCTCATCCTCACAGAGCAAAAAAGACAAGAGACTTTTACCAAAACTTGGCAATTATGGACTATGTTCATATACTCTGCAGAAGGCCAGGCCCTGCGGGGCTCTAAAACAAACCCCTAATTATAAGGTGAGATAGTCACCGACATAGTCACACCCAGAGCGGGGAAACATGTCAACAGGAGACCTAAGTATACCACCCGACCACCTGACGCTCCATGGCCGCGGGCCCCCCCCCCGCCCTTCCTTCCCCCCCCTCCCATATCCTCTCCCCCTTACCCTATTTCTTTCCCTCTTTACCTACCCTATACCCCCACCCCCCCCCCCACTTTCCACTCTCTCCATCTCTCTCTCCTTCCTCTTGCTCCCCCCCCTGTGGCTTTGAGTTGCGGTAGTTCCCCCACACATAGGGGGGCCGTGGCGAGGGGTCGGAGGAGAGGGGAACTCTCTACATATAGATAATAGAAAAAGGAAAATTAGAGACAGGGGCTGCAACAATCTATACAGCTCCCTTACAGTACCAGAAGACGTAGATGAATAGTGGGGAGAGTCCTCTTAAAATCTCACCATGGGATATTAACTCCCACGGACCCCCCCAACCAAACATGTACTAAATATGTTAAGCGGAAGACGGGAAACTAATTCCTGACAAGACACTAACGGACAGCCTGATACCCACCTCCTCAGGGAAAGGTTCAATGATGACCAGTCTGTCGTAAATACTTGTTTTCTGCTGGTTGATGATTAATGTTTGTACTGTATACTGTATTGATATGTAAACTGTTGGTCCATGCGGACCCTGTTCCGCAGTTAAATAAAAAATAAAAAAAAATAAAAATATTTGCAGTCCATTTTGTAATCCCAGGAAAAATCCAAGAAAATTATAATAATCTTGGATTTTTCCTCAGATTGCAAAATGGACTGCAAATATTTTGAACACATATGAATTTTTGATGCATTCACTTTACTAACGAATAATATTTTCTTGCACTAAGCACTTTTTGTTCCCTGTGTCAGCACACTGTTTTTTCTTTTGCACTTGGTTTGTTTCATAGAAACAAATCATTTTTGAATGATCAGTGAATTATTTTATGCAATGACACAGAGTTTATCATTATACATAAATGTTGGAATGAATGCATTTCACACGTGTACAGTAAGCGATTAGGTTAATAGCAGTGGGTTCGCTATCACCAGATTGTGGGATTATAGATTTGCGCTGCTTGCTTCTTTTTTCTTGCCAATTAACTGGTGATTGTAGGCATGCGCAGGGGGTGTGCCAGGTGTGCCTGGGCACACCCTAATTACCTCATATGTATTAGCATTATCGCTCTGTGTGCAGGCAGGGAGATGGGAAATATCTCTGTCTGACCATATATATAGCTATGAGTAAGCACTGATTTCAGTGTGAAACGCGTCAGCACCCCTTTTCTGTATCACCTTTTCTGTGGATTGTTTTATGTGATCTTTTATTTGCAATAAAAAGCACAAGAAAAAAGATTTTCTTTCCGGAGTGCGACTATCCAGAGTTTTTTTTTTCATTTCTTTCCACCTGTGAATGTATTAGCCGACACCTGGGGCTCTCTGTCTGGAAGATAATCATTTGCCGTGGCGGATCGGCCTGGATCGGTGGTTCTCTTTCATTAATGAAGTGCTACCGTACTTCTCTTTCACTGTACCGGCTCTACCATAAGAGTGTGTGTGTGTGTGTATGTATACAGTGGTGTGAAAAAGTGTTTGCCCCCTTCCTCATTTCCTGTTCCTTTGCATGTTTGTCACACTTAAGTGTTTTGGAACATCAAACCAATTTAAACAATAGTCAAGGACAACACAAGTAAACACAAAAATGCAATTTGTAAATGAAGGTGTTTATTATTAAAGGTGAAAAAAAATCCAAACCATCATGGCCCTGTGTGAAAAAGTGATTGCCCCCCTTGTTAAAACATACTATAACTGTGGTTGTCCACACCTGAGTTCAATTTCTCTAGCCACACCCAGGCCTGATTATTGCCACACCTGTTCACAATCAAGGCATCACTTAAATAGGAGCTGCTTGACACAGTAAGGTCCACCAGAAGATCCTTAAAAGCTACACATCATGCCGAGACCCAAAGAAATTCAGGAACAATTGAGAAAGAAAGTAATTGAGATCTATCAGTCTGGAAAGGGTTATAAAGCCATTTCCAAAGCTTTGGGAATCCAGTGAACCACAGTGAGAGCCATTATCCACAAATGGCGAAGACATGGAACAGTGGTGAACCTCCCCAGGAGTGGCCGGCCGCCCAAAATTACCCCAAGAGCGCAGCGACGACTCATCCAAGAGGTCACAAAAGACCCCACAACAACGTCCAAGGAACTGCAGGCCTCACTTGCCTCAGTTAAGGTCAGCGTTCATGCCTCCACCATCAGGAAAAGACTGGGCAAAAATGGCCTGCATGGCAGAGTTCCAAGGAGAAAACCACTGCTGAGCAAAAAGAACATCAAAGCTCGTCTCAATTTCTCCACAACACATCTTGATGATCCCCAAGACTTTTGGGACAACATTCTGTGGACCGATGAGACAAAAGTGGAACTCTTTGGAAGGTGTGTGTCCAAGTATATCTGGCGTAGAAGGAACACTGCATTTCAGAAAAAGAACATTATACCAACAGTAAAATATGGTGGTGGTAGTGTGATGGTCTGGGGCTGTTTTGCTGCTTCAGGACCTGGAAGACTTGCCGTGATAAAAGGAACTATGAATTCTGCTGTCTACCAAGAGATCCTGAAGGAGAATGTCCGACCATCTGTTCGTGTACTCAAGCTGAAACGAACTTGGGTTCTGCAGCAGGACAATGATCCTAAACACACCAGCAAGTCCACCACCGAATGGCTGAAGAAAAACAAAATTAAGACTTTGGAGTGGCCTAGCCAAAGTCCTGACCTGAATCCTATTGAGATGTTGTGGTATGACCTTAAAAAGGCCGTTCATGCTCGAAAACCCTCTAATGTAACTGAATTAGGACAATTCTGCAAAGATGAGTGGGCCAAAATTCCTCCAGGACGCTGTAAAAGCCTCATTGCACGTTATCGCAAACGCTTGGTTGCAGTTGTTGCTGCTAAGGGTGGCCCAACCAGTTATTAGGTTTAGGGGGCAATCACTTTTTCACACAGGGCCATGATGGTTTGGATTTTTTTTCACCTTTAATAATAAACACCTTCATTTACAAATTGCATTTTGTGTTTACTTGTGTTGTCCTTGACTATTGTTTAAATTGGTTTGATGTTCCGAAACACTTAAGTGTGACAAACATGCAAAGGAACAGGAAATGAGGAAGGGGGCAAACACTTTTTCACACCACTGTATGTAATATATATATATATATATATATATATCACACGCATGTGTGTTTGATCTTTGGGGTGCGCACCCTAATGCAATAGGCTACACACACCTATGATGGTGATTCACTGATAATTAGGTGGCAGCAATCTTATTTAATTCCTCAATCTTCTATTAATATCTTTGGCACTAGTTTTTCTTGTTGTTTGCCCAAGTGTCCGTTTTTATCGAGAGGTGAATTGTCCGTTTTTATCGAGAGGTGAATTGTCATAAAAATTGCAAAATCTAAGCCAAAGTGTCTGAAGTAGAAAAAAAAAACAGCTCTCATTGAAATATTTTTAGTTCAACTTTTTTGGCCTATATTTTACCATTTCCCTAAAAAATGTACCTCAGTTCACTGAATAGAGCATTAAGACAAAACTGATCTTTATAAAATCATCTATTAAAATATTTTAATAAAATCAATACATAACACTGGGTTACATCTTAGTTATTTTTTTTTATTTTTTTATTAGGGTGAACATTTAACAAAACATAAAAAAGAACATTTACAATATGAAAAAGAACATTCTCAAAAACAATAAAAATTATAAAAAAAAAAAACACACAAAACAGAAATTGCAGTAATATGCAATACTATGCAAAACAGTGATAAAGTGCACCAATTCAAGAAGCTAAACAGCAAAAAGACAAAAAAGCATAAATGACTATCCCTAATTTAAAAAACAAAAAAATGCAATAACATGTGACACAGTGATAAAAGTGCTTGAATCAAAAGCAGGAATTCATCTGATTCTACATAAAAAAACAATAAAATAAGTCCCAAAAATAAAGTGCATGTGTATGTGCATCAAAAAGTGTTGAGATGTGGAGATCACATGCTAAAAAAATGGAAAATTGTATCCAATACTTACCATACTGGCATCAGGAAAGGAAAATTACGGTAAGTATTTGATACAATTTTCCTTTTTCCTGACACCACCATGGAAGTATACTAGTGATAAATAACTAGCTGAGAGGGTGGGTTCTACTTGTCAAATCAATTTTTAATTAGAATGGGACAGAAGACGGAACAGTCCTTGCTCCACAGTCCACTAATGGCAAGACCACCAGATCTACTCTGTACCGCTTGAAAAGGTATCCTGGGGCGACCATGATACTTCCCTGCAGATGGATTCCATGGACGCTTTTGAATGGGCAGCCCATGAGACCAAAAGCACTCTGGAAGAGTATGTATCCACTGCTGAAAAAGGTTCACGACCCTTCGCCTTATATACACGACCAAACCTACTAGGAGGTAGCCTCTTTTCCCTGACAAATTTCGGTTGGAAAGATGAAAGGCTTTTTACATGATCTGAAAAGGGCAATTGTGGATAGGAACTTAAAGTTCCGTACACGTCCAATTTGTGTGACCCTCCTGAGTGATCCTCTGGGAAGTTAGGCAATGCTCAGATGACTGTTAGATGGAGAGCTGTTGCTACCCTTGATACAAGATGATCTACCGGACACAAGTTTACTCCTTTTGGAAAGAAAACAATATCTTTTTCTGAAGCTCTCCGAGCTTGAATCTTAGACATCCTTTTGCTTGAAGATCTTGCGATAGATACTGCCTAGTAGGTAATGTCACAAACTGAACACTGTTCTGTTTGAGCAAGTGGTCGAGCTGATTTGAAATCCAGCAACACCGATAGATTCCACTGGGAAAGATCCTCTTTCGTGGTGGTCGAAACCTCCTGACTGTCTTCAAAATTTGTGCAAACAAAAGGATTTCTGGCACATTTAAGCCTTGTTATTGCCAACCTGGCCGACACTTGCAATCTCAAGGAATATAAGCTAAGGCTCATATCTAATCTGGTCTACCAGAAGTCCAGAACAGCTGTCACCGGAGGTGCAGTAGTATCAATATCTCGCCCTGCTGAGAAATAACACAAACTTGTTCCAGATTTTGGCATAGATGTTAGTAAAGTGTCTTCTCACACTCCACAAGGTAGAGATTATCCTGGAGCAGGCTAGGTTCTCAAGCTTCCCCTATCAGTCATCCTGTTTGCAGCCACGGTCTGCGTATGTGCAAAGGGGAATTGGCTTCTGTCTCATGAGATGAATGGCCACAAGAACCCAAGGCCCCCATTGTCAAAATGGAGGAATGGATATGACTACCATGTTCACTCTCGACAGCCTCAAGAGGAATCTCATTACGAGAAATGTTGTTGGAAAATATATAGGCTATATTCCAGATCCATAGAGAAAATCAAGGCATTTGTCCCCTCTGCCTTGGGGTGCGGAACTGATTCAGAAATCCTCCTAAGTTTGAAATTGCTGTGAGAAGCAATGTAGCCTGTCTGTGGTTGGCCCCACCTGTGGACCAGCTCATAGAAGACCTACAGTGTAGGGCCCACGCGTGCTCTGGAAAAGTTTGCATCATGGTCAGTCTGTGTGTTCAAGTCCCCTAGGAGGTAAACTGCTTTCGGAATTTGCAGGTGATTTCCTGACCCCGACAGCATGGGGTTCACCTCACTTAATAGCATATTGCCACAAGTTCCTCCTTGGTGATGAATATAGGCAACTGCTGCCATGTTGTTCAACTGCAGAGAGACTGATCTTCACTTGATTCCATGTAGTAAGGCGAAAGGTGCTAAAGAAGCTGCTTGTATTTCTAGGGTATTTAAAGTGGTTGTAAACCCTTACAGACCACTTTGACCTACAGATAAGCCTAGATTAAGGCTTACCTGTAGGTCCAATAAATATCTCCTTAACCTACACGGTTAAGGAGATATTTTACAAAAAAAGGGCACCGCTGTCTACGGCGCATGTGCGCCATAGACAACAGCGCAAGCACACTGGGCGCGCCGCAAGTGAAAGCAAGTATGCCGTCATGGCTCCTGCGCGCATGCGCCGGAGTGACATCATCGCTGCACCGGCCGCTCACAGCGCCGGAGCAGCGATACCCGGAAGTAAGATGGACGCTTTGTGGAAGAGGGGACAGCGGTGACATTGCTGGCTCCTGTGTCAGGTAAGTGACACATAATGGGCTACTATGCGATGCTTAGTAGTCCATTATGCTTTACCTTTGCAGGGTTTACTTCCTCTTTAAGACTACCCTGCTTGGCTGGGAATCTCCCATTGGACTGAACTGATGGTTTATCGCAGTGTGCCTTCCAGGCTATCTTTGCCCGAAATGAATAGTAATTGGGATCTAGTCTAATAGTTCTAATGGGGGCGACTTCATCAGATTGTCCCTCTTCCGCCACCACCGTATTCTCCTACTCATACTGAGTGATATTTGATATTTCTATTGTGCTAAGAATCCCAGCTTAAACTGTCAGAGCGCCCAAGGGATTATTGGTATGATGACATTGTGCTCCAAAGATTGAGGCACTGAGAAATGGTCAAACAAGTGGAGATTACTGTCTTCAGCATTCCTTCTTTGACTGCCACCGTTTTCTCTGGTGTAAGCAGAACAGAGGAGCTGGCAGAGTACCTCCCGGCATACGAACTGTTAAGTTAGAGAGTTAATAAACCAGCCATACCCCCGTAGGGTGTTTATGAGAGTCTCTTGGTACGTCAGCAATTGTTTCAGACCTCTGGATAGAAGAATAATGTTGTCCAGGTAGCGGCGCACCCGGAGAACTTGTTCTCTGAGTGGAGCTAACACTGCACTGAGAACCCTTTTGAACAGTCTTGGAGACCTGCCAAACGGCAGAATGTTAAACTGGAAATGCGTCTAGCCAATCGCAAGATTACCAATTATGAAAGAAATAAATATTTTGGGATGTTTAGATAGTCATCGTGAAGATCCAAAAATAGCATTTTGCCATCTGGCTGCGCTGGTTTAATGGACTCCATCTTGAAGATCTCTAAGGGGATAAAAAAGTTTAACGTCTTCAGCTCTACAACCGGACGCTAGCCACCATCCCTTGCAAACTACATTCAGGGTTGAATTTAAGCCTATATTTTCTTTTTTGTGAATGGAATCAGGATGAACCCCCCCCCCCCCCCCCCCCCCCCCCCCCCCCCCCCCCCCCCCCCCCCCCCCCCCCCCCCCCCCCCCCAGGTCTGATATGTATGTATTATAGCAGCCCATCTGCCTAGAAGAATGGAACCTGCTGAGAGGAGGAACATTCCCTATCCCTTTGCTTCCCATCTTGCGGGAGTAGGACAGTCTACCTGTCACTCTTGGTATGGCTGTGTTAAGTTTCCTATGAAAACAGGATTTGCTGTTATAAGGTATCTTACACTGATTTTGCCTGAGAAAACACAAACGCAGCTCAAAGTTTCAAACATCGTATCTACTGTAGGCAGGGATTAAAGCGATGCTATCCAATCTCTAATGAGGATAAAACCTGTATAGACTAATAAAGTTTCTCTCCAGACTTTGCCATTCTGAAGAAAGGGTGAATATGACTTTACCCATGCAATTGGCCTGCTTGACTGTCTGGATACATAGTTCAATGGAGTGAAAACTGAAGCCAAGCAGTTCTGGGCCTTCCTCTGATGAAGAGGAGCTACTACTGTTCGCAGGCTGTCCACTTGCCAGAGTAGTGGAACTAAGTGGGTTAACGCCACCTGCTGAGGTGCCAGGATGCTCTTCTAGTGACAGGCAGCTAGGAGGGATCTGCCTGGCCGAGATAATTTAAATAAGTACAGCATAAAATCTCACGCCACCCTCTTCAATTACAATGATATTTAAGTATTACCTGTCAACTGCGAACTCCTCCAGGCAGTTTTTTACTCACCAGCCTTTTAGGCATAGGTATTGTGCCACAGGCGCTGCAGGACTTTTGCTGGGATGGTAGCATTGCTCTAGGAATAAGCAATAAGACATCATCCTTGGAACTTTCCCCGTGAATGGGAGTGGCCTCTAGGGCTACGTTCCTCCAAAGAACATCCGCCTTCTGTGGCTCTTGAACTTAGAGAGCATGAGCATGAGCATGCAGGGCTGAAAAAATTCAAAGCAATCCGCAAAGGGAGGCACTCTTTTCCTGAAACTTACCACATGATGGTCTCCCAGACTCCCACCTTTGAATTTGAGGGTCTTTTGTATAAATGGTGACTGACTCATAGTCTGAGGACAAATAGGATGGCCAGCTGAAAAAAAACAAGGATAGCTGAAATGGAAAAAAGGTTTAGAGTTGAAAGAGAAAAATATACATTGGTAACAAAATAAAAAAATGAAAGTGTCCCTTTTTTTTCTTTTCTTTTAAACAAAAGTCTAAGGGAAATAAATAAATTATTGCCCATACATACACATATGAATATGTGCATACACACATCTATACAAACGCAGGTTTTTTTTTGTGCCATACCTGAAACAAACAGCAGGGGGCATGGAAGGAAAGCTCGCCTGCCCCAGGAAGCAGAGGGAAGAATGATCCAGAGCCAGGCAAAGGAGGCTCTGCCTGACCAAACCTCCAGGGCCGTTTGAGCCCCTCTAATTATCCCTGGAGATCTATAGCTCTACCCTATGACTCTGACCCTCATTATTAACAAGAGGGCAGCTTTTCCCAAAAGAAAAATGGTGTTCGGTACTCCTGCCAGCCAGTGTGCATGTGCAGACCGCCGCAGCCCGATGATGTCATCAAGAGCGCCTCCAGCACAGAGAAAACAGTCCAGCACAGGATAAAACAAGCAAAAGGGCAAACATAATCACAAAATTGAGGAAAAGATCAAGCTGAAAAAGGGAAAACATATGAGAGACAGAAAAGAAAAAGAAAAAGGGATAGGCCCTGTGAGATACAAGGGACCAGAGGAGTGAAATTAATGAAATATCTGCCCCTCCCCAACATACCTCCCAACTGTCCCTGATTTTAAACGGACTGCCCCTGATTTGAAGCAATGTCCCTCATTCCTCCTCATTTGTCCCTCATTTTTGTCTGATCTATATAGTTGTATATAAAATGCACTTTTTATCTTTCAAAAAGTGTTTCCCAGCGCTAAACCTTTCATACAATTTCTAAATTGCTGCATTTGTACATTTTAAAAGCCAATATAAAGGAATAGTACAGGGGGTCCCCTACTTACAAACATCCGACTTACAAACGACTCCTACTTACAAACGGAGACAGAGACAACAGGAAGTGAGAGGAAATCCACCCCTAGGAAGGGAAATTCTCTCCTGTAAGAGTTAATAAGTGAAAAAGGTGTCTCCACTGATGCTTTATCACTAGTCCATGTTTCCCTAACAACCCAAAATTTTCTAAATCCAATTGTCATTGGGACAGAAGGTGAGGTGAAATTTTCTGAACAGGGGTACAGACAGCAAAACAAATGTTACAGGGGTGATAACCCTTCTCTATGTTATCAAAAAAACTTAAAAATAGATTTTTTGGCTGAAGCTACACTTAAAAAATGTACCTGTTCCAACTTACAAACAGATTCAACTTAAGAACAAACCTACAGTCCCTATCTTGTTTGTAACCCGGGAACCCCCTGTAGTGGTAAAAAAAGCACTTGTGGATTTAATTAACCTTTTCTTTGGGGTTAATTCTCCTTTAAGGGTGTGTGGCAGGGGTGTGTCCTATGCCTACATACATTTGCTAGTAGGTGTCCCTCATTCCCATCTCAAAATGTTGGGAGGTATGCCCCAAGCCTCAGCCTGCAGACACTAAGACTGGCCATACACCTTTAGATTATCTGTAGATTTTCTTTGGTCAGATGGAAAAAGTGGCAGATTCCTCCATCCACAGTTTAGCGTACATGGAGAAATCTGTTGCACTTTTTCCATCTAACCATAGAAAATCTGCAGATAATCTAAAGGTGTATGGCCAGCTTTACTTACTGGCAGATTTCGTTCCTAAAACGGAAACACTGCAGGACCCCATCAAGACCCATAGAAAGGGTTATATGTTCCTAGAAGCGTGTTTCTAACTGTGGGGGACGTGGCTGTGAGCTTGTGAATGCTGATCTCTGCTCCAATCACAGGGAGCAGAGATCGGCATCACTAGTTGCTAGGCAGAACGGACTCACGGGGGTCCCGACCGGCGCGCGCTTGATGGCATGGCGGCATCTTAAAGGGGACGTACCTGTACGCCCTTATGCCTGTCCGTGCCATTCTGTCGACGTACATCGTCGTGTGCCGGTCGGGAAGCGGTTAACCACTTACAGACTGCCCGCCGTCGTTTTACGTCGCTACTTTGAAGAGGAATATCGTTGTTATGGCAGCAGCTAGATGCCATAACCCTGGTATCCTCTTCTTTAGCGGATGGTCCACTTTCAGATAAAAGTGGTCTCTGCGGCGGATTTGCCGCAAGATCCCTTTTATAGGCAGCGGGAGAGGGCCATCCCCTCCTGCCGTGCTCTGGTGCCATCCGCTGATTTTTTCTACTACAAGGGATGTTTACATTCCTTGTAATAGGAATAAAAGTGACACCATTTTTTTAAAAGAACAGTGTAAAAATAAAAAATAAAAGGTAAAATAAATAAAAAAAACCCGTCCCGCCGAGCTCGTGTGCAGAAGCGAACACATACGTGAGTAGCGCACGCATATTAAACCGTTGTTCAAACCACACATGTGAGGTATCGCCACAATCGGTTTAGGGCGATATGTATTCTACATATTTTTGGTAAAAAAATCGCAATAAGCGTATATTGATTCGTTTGCACAAAAGTTATAGCATCTACAAAATAGGGGATAGATTTATGGCATTTTTTTTTTTTTAGCAGTAATGGTGGCGATCTGCGATTTTTATCATGACTGTGACATTATGGAGGACACATAGGGCACTTTTGACACTATTTTGGGACCATTGTCATTTATACAGCGATCAGTACTATAAAATGCACTGATTACTGTGTAAATGACACTTGCAGGGAAGAAGTTAAACACTAGGGGGCGATCAAGGGGTTAAGTGTGTCCTAGGGAGTAATTCTAACTGTGGGGGGGATTGCCTCACTAGAACATGACAGAGATCACTGCTCCCGATGACAGGGAGCAGTAGATCTCTGTCATGTTGCTAGGCAGAACAGGGAAATGCCTTGTTTGCATCTCCCCGTTCTGCCGCTCTGTGACACGATCGCGGCAGACATCGAGTACGTGGGACCCATGGTCACGGAGTACGTGGCAGGCGTGCGCCTACAATACAGTTAATACATAACAAAAAATGTTCAATCACATATTCTAAGACACAGGCTGGAGGGGCATTGCACAGCCTGTGATTGGCAGAAATCTGCCCATACCAAAAGGTAATAAAGATTTTATTTCAAATATATATTTGAATGACAATTTTAAATGGTTTATTGATATTAATTATTTATTTTTACTCAGTATTCCAAAGGCTGTTTTTTTATTTTGAACATGTGACCAGCAGCAGATGACTACAAGCTCCTGCTGCTTATGTTTCCCTGAAGACAGGCTGGGAAATAGCTGGGTCATGTGACAGCTGTATATCGATTAGGAAAAAGGTACTTACATGTTTTTTTTTTTTTTAATAATAATAATTACATACAGAAAAAGAAGGGACAATGTAAAATAACAGTGTTTACAGTGGCCGCATACTAAACCACATCGCACATTTCCTTTTTTCTTTCTTTTTGTATAATCTTTATTTTCCAAATACATGTAACAGGTCATGTCCAACATATAAGAAATAAAATCATGGGTCCATACGGGCTTGGTGTGCTTAGATCTGGTGTATAAGCAAATTGAACATACATATAGACACTTTAGTGTGAGAGAGGGAAGGAAAGGGTACCTTGGGAGTGTCTTGCTAGATAGCTGAAGGCTATCCGCTGATAAGGAGCTGGGTAGTTTTCCCGGGGGTAATCCCTGCGTATTTCTACAGTGATTTTATGAGACCACTGATTCCTGTATGTCTCGGTTTGGTAGCCGGCGGGGGCTATCATTAAATTCTTGATGAAAGTCTGGGTCCCCGGTTCGCAACCATGGCCGGGGAGGGGGGCCAACTTAGCCTCCTGCAAACCTCCCCCCACCGGTGTGCGCGCCGGGGGCTCCAGGAGGAGTATTTAAAACGCTCTGCGGGGATATACAGTGCCCCCCAGAAAGAAAAAATCTAGGGGGCCTTCCCCCCAGGCGCAGAGGCATCTGGCATCATGTCTGATGGTCTGGTGGATAAGTTCTAGGCCAGCGTCTAAGCTGCACAGACTACATGTAGCTCCCAAGGAGTTTAGAAAAGAGAACGGAAACAGAAAAGGCGTAGAAAGAATAGAGAAAGGGGGGAGGGGGGGTAGGGGGGGGGGGAGGAGCAGTCAGATCATACCTGAGGCCTTGTGGGGGGCTGCAGTCTCATCCACACCGAGCACACTTCTCCTGGTCGAGATAGATGTTTCATCCAGAGGCCGGGAGCTATTGTATGGTTAGGAAAGAATAGGCATTTCCCTGTTCTTCAAGGTTTCTTAGGTCTGCGGGTCTTAAGGGATGGGTCTGCTAGTTCTAGCAAAGCCATATCCAAGCTGGAGGGCACGTGGTTTGAATCTGAAACATATTCGAACCAGGGTGTCCAGGTACCGATAAAACGGTCTCTGGAGCCCCTGCAGGTCGCTATCCATCCTCCGCTTCGCGAATATCGTTCACCTTGCTGACCCATTCTTCCCAGGTAGGGATTCTGTGTTGCTTCCAATAAATTGGGAGCAGGCGTCCCACTGCATTAAGTAAGTGGGGCAGTGTGCTTTTTTTTATATTGGCTGACCAGGATCGGGGGAATATGTAGAAGTGTTTCGGGGACAGAGGGACATCTAACTCCAGTATCACATTTATTTGCTCTTTAATGTCCTCCCAGAAGGGCTTAACAATGGGGCATTCCCACCATATGTGAATTAGCATGCCTCTGTGTCCACATCCTCTCCAGCAAAGCTCAGACCCAGAGGGGTAGATACGTGCTAAGTCCGCTGGTACCCGGTACCAGCAGGACAGTATTTTGTAATTTGTTTCTTGAGTTTTAGAATCAATAGAGGATGAGTGAGTTAGTTGATATAGGTGGGTTAGTTGTGTTTCCGTAAGTTCATGTCCCAAATCTTTTTCCCATCTTCTAATATAGGCGTGTTTAGGTTTACATGTGGCAGAGCCTAGTAGCCGGTATAATTCGGACACCATATGGGGTATCGGTTCGTCATCTACAAATAGTTGTTCGGATAAGGTGGTGGAGGAGGGATCTCTAATGGAGTGGCCGTGTGTTTCAAAGAAGTGGTGTAATTGCCTATATTGCCAGAAATTCATGCTGGAGCCCTGGTGTCTAGCTTGGAGGGTGTCAAAACCCAGGAACTTACCGTCTTTCATAAGTTTACCACAACTGACTTTGCCATCGTCCACCCATGATGCAAAAAAGGCAATTTGCTCGCCTGGGGGGAACCACAAAAACCCACCCAACGGGGCCAGCGGGGACACAAGAGGGGCTATTTTAAAAAATGGGTTAATCTTGTCCCACACTGAGAGCACATGTTTAGTCAGTGGGGAGGTTGTATCAGATAGCCCCCTGTGTTCCCGGCTTAACCATGGGGCATGACTTAGGTTTCTGCCCGCCAGGCTCTTTTCCAGGGAGACCCATAGTTTGGAGTGGGTATGGAAGCGCCAGTTAAGTATCATCTGCAGGATCATGGCTCAATAGTAGCGTTGTATGTCTGGGATACCCAGACCCCCCTTGCATTTAGGGCGTTTCAACACCGTTAGGGCTATTCTAGGTTTTTGTGCATTCCAGACAAACTCAGACATCATGCTGGACAGGCAATCAAAAAAAAGTTTTGGTAAGGGTATCGGTATCATTTGGAGGAAGAAGAGTATACGTGGTAATATAATCGGCGTGGGCTGATAGCTTATGTTCCGTGGTGCCAACCTACAAGCTCTTTATATTTCCATTAGCCGTTACAGTGCGAAGCAGCGGTTCCAGCACTAGGGCAAAGAGAAGGGGTGAAAGGGGGCACCCCTGTCTTGTGCCGTTTTTTAATCGGAAAACTCTGTGAGAAGGTACCATTTACCTTAACCTGTGCGCAGGGTGTCGAATAGAGGGCCATGATTGATGTCAACATTCGTGGTCATAATCCCAGGAATTCTAATACTGCTTTCAGGTAGGACACGGTCGAAGGCTTTTTCCGTGTCCGTGTATAGTATTAGGTATGGTCTGGGTTCCTGTCGGGTACGAGCCCAGTGGATGAGTTGGATTTCCCTAAGGGAGTTGTCCCTGGCTTCTCTCCCTGTAATAAAGCCTGTCTGGTCTGGGTGAATAATTCCTGGTATAAGATGTTTAAGTCTATTGGCTAAAATTTTTGCTAGAATTTTTATATTTACATTTAAAAGGGAGATGGGGCGGTAGCTCTGGGGGACAGTGGGATCCTTGCCCTCTTTTGGGAGCACTGTGATGTGAGCCAGCAGTGCCTCTGAGGGGATAGCCTTGCCCCCTGCTATAGAGTTAAAGTATTTGCATATATGTGGCGCTAGTAGGGGTAGAAAGGTCTTATAATAAGCCTTAGTTAACCCGTCTGGGCCAGGACTTTTCCTGTTGGGCAAGGATTCCACCGTTTCCCCAAGCTCAGTAAGTGTGATCGGAAGTTCTAAGGCGGAGCACTGTTCTTCTGTTAAGGGGGGTGTAAGGTACACGTCTTTCTCCTTGTATTCTAAATGCCTAGGCCAGGAATGGTAGAAGCGGAGGTCCCAAATCACCGGTGGATAAACATCACACATACACTCAATGGTACGTGAAGGATGATTACAAAGTTTAATAGGCACTACGTTCCTCTTTTATGGGAAATGCAGACGGGGGGAACAGCCCTCCCAAGAACCAATCAGATTCATACACATATGCATACATTAACAACTTCTTGTCATGTGATGGTTGTTAATTTGCAATATGGAATATAGGGCAAAGGTTAGTCATGTGATGGTTGTTAATTTGCAATATGGAATATAGGGCAAAGGTTAGTTATGTGATGGTTGTTAATTTGCAATATGGAATATAGGGCAAAGGTTAGTCATGTGATGGTTGTTAGTTCTCGTTATCTGTACACATCTGCTAACATGACCGCAAATTCCTAAGTCACTGGTCCTAGCTAGTTTCATATCCTCTGGTGAAGTACAGAGTTAATAAACCACAATACAGATGCATCCTGATATGTCAACACACTGGTTAAAACAGTTTTTATGCAGAATACACTTACAACAGCTTTGTTCAAAAAGCTGTTATTCTGAAAGTTTAAGCATATTAATTTCAACCCCTATCAAAATGGTATATCATTATAAGTAGCCCCCTTATAATCCTCTCTTTGATCATTCTGATTTAACATAATGATCATATCTAATGTCCTCAAAATTCACTATTCTTCTTCTTCTTCACTTGTCCTGATGATGGAAAGATTCTGTTTAGTTTCCAGGTAAAATCATCGTGTCCTCCAGGGAGATTTGTCCTATGCCTTCCTGAATATCTTGTAGATTTTGTTGTTGTCTTGAAGGGAGTGTATCCTCGGTTACTGTTAGGGGCTCTGGAGTTGAGGGGAGCTGGGGACACTTCTTCAGTTGGCTGGCGTGGATCCAGGTGTTGCCTAGGTCCGTCAGTACCGCGGTCCTGGATACCTTTTCCACCTTCCACGGTCCGGAGTAGATTGGTCCAATTCTTTTCCTGTGAGCCAGCTGCTTAATCAGTACTTTGTCCCCTGGGATGAAGGGGTGGGTAGGTTCTGTTGAAAGAGGAAAAAAGGTGACAGAAACTTGTTCATTTATTTCATGAAGCATACTTACCAGACTTTTCACGTACACTTCCTGTTGGGAATAAACGTTAATGTCAGAATTTGGGTCTAATGGGGGTAATTCTATATTTTCAGGGATTCCCATTAGAATTTCAAAAGGGGACAATCCTGTCCTAGAATGGGGGGTGGTTCTTATCTGAAAAAGGACAGAAGGTAAGTGTTCCAACCAACCTTTTAGAGTACCTCCTGTAGCCTTTTTTAATTTGTCTTTGATGTTCCTGTTCATTCTCTCTACTACTCCTGCACTCTGGGGATGATAGGGAATATGTAGTTTCCATTGCATCCCCAGAGATTTGGCTACAACTTGGGTCACTGAGGAACTAAATGCGGGTCCTCTGTCGGACCATATGGTTGTGGGTATCCCGAACCTACAGATCCAATAATTTAACAAGCATCTCGCTGCTATATTTGCGGTTTCTCCGGTACAGGGAATTGCCTCAACCCAAGCTGACCATTTGTCAACGATTACGCAGAGGCACCTCAAGTTTCCCTTTTGCTTTGGTAGGTGTGTGAAGTCTATTTGTAAATCTGTTAATGGTCCCAAGGGTGGAGGTAGATGGCCATGTAGGCCATGTCTTTTTCCTTGAACATTGTTCTGGGCACAAGTTAAGCAGCTTCTAGTTAGAAGCTTAGTTTGTTTTTGTAAATTATTTGTGCAAAAAGATTTTGAATATATATTTACAAGAGGGGCGGGTCCTATGTGTCCTGGGCCATGGAGGTAGGATAAAATTAGGATACAATTAGCTTCAGGTATACCCAGGATCTTCCCCTCTTTTGTCCAAAGACCTTCAGAGTCTTTGGTCAAACCTTCATTTGCCCAGAAATGGACATCTGTATCTGTGGCCATTGACTGCATTTGGGCCACAACAGTTTTGAAATCAGGGGATGAGAAGTGCTCTTTAAAGAAGATTGTGGTAGGGGCTGGTGAATTGGGTGAACTGGCAGCAGCCTTTTTTGCTTCTCTGTCTGCGAAAGCATTTCCTTTTGATACTATACTATTATCTGATGAGTGGGCTTTTACTTTTATAACAGCAACCTTTTTAGGGAGCAGAATTGCTTGCAGTAGATTAAGGATCTGCTCTGAATTAGCTATCTGTTTGTTGTCTGCTGTTTTAAATCCTCTATTGGCCCATATCACACCAAAATCATGTACCACTCCAAATGCATATCTGCTGTCTGTATAAATGTTGACTTCCTTGTTTGTGAACAGAATACAGGCTCTGGTCAGAGCTTCAAGTTCTGCTACTTGGGCAGAAACAGGGGGCAATGGTTTTGCCTCTAGTACTGTATGTGGCAGCTGAACTACAGCATAGCCAGTTAAAAATGTAGAGTCAGAGGGACGGGAACAACTACCATCTACAAAAACATTTTCGGCATTTATAATTGGAATGTCAGAAAGATCAGGTCTTGGTGAAGTGACTTGTTCCACTTTTTCTACACAATTATGTGTGTGATCAGGTTCGTGTGGTAAACGTAACATGGAATGTAGTAAACGTACAACTGGATTGCTATTCGGAACATATTTAAGTACCAAGTTGTCAGTATTTAACAAAGTGATCTCGTATCCACTGAGTCTTTGGGAAGTCATGTGTTGTGTGTTCATATTCTGTATGAGGTGGGTAACTGAATGAGTGGTGTACAGTGTCATTTTGTGTCCCAATACTATTTTGTTGGCATCCTGTGCAGACATGGCACAGGCAGCGACATTCTGAAGACAGGACGGCATGCCCTGGACTTGGATAGGGAGTTTTCTAGATAAATATGACACTGGGCGATACCCTGAACCATGAGATTGTGCAAGTACTGCAGCAAAAGATTTTCCTGAAACTACACAGTACAACTGGAAGGCTTTACCATAATCTACCAATCCCAGGGCGGGGGCGGTGGACAAACTCTTAATAAGAGCATCAAAAGCATTTTTTCTGTCTTCTGTCCAGTCTATCAATTTAGGGGCGTTTGACCCGGCAGCCTCTCGTAGGATACTATCATAATGAGAACAGTCAGGAATCCACTGGCGGCAATATACAATTGCGCCCAGAAATGACAACAAAGCTGCTTTGTCTTTTGGAGGACTGAGAGCTTGTAAGGCTGCGGCACGTTTGGGGGACACTAGCCTGGTTCCCTTGTCCAGAATACATCCTAGGTATTCTACTTGTGGTAGACACCACTGTATTTTCTTCCTTGAGGCTAGGTGGCCGGCTTCGGCCAGATGTTCTAACAGTAATGTTGAATCGACCGCACAATCTTCAGCAGAACGACTGCACAAGAGCAAGTCGTCCACATACTGTATTAGTACCGACCCATGCTCGGAAGTCCAAGACTTGACGGTCTCGTTGAGTACCATGGAGAAGGCGGCGGGGCTGTCTACATACCCTTGCGGTAAACGCGACCAAGTTAACTGACCCGCGCCGGCCCATGAGAAGGCAAATATAGGCTGAGCCTCTTCGGCAATAGGGATGCTAAAAAATGCGTTTGCCAAATCAATCACTGTGTAGCATAGGGAATCTGCAGGTATGCATGAAAAAATGAATGTTATATCAGATACCAAGGGCGGGAGGGGTAGTACTTGTTTATTAACTGCCCTTAGATCTTGGACTAGCCTCCATTCGCCACTGGTCTTTTTTACGGGGTAAATGGGCGTGTTCCAGGGGCTGATTACTGGTTTCAAAATGCCTAAGCGTATGTATTCTTCAATCTGTGGTGCAATTCCATTGGTTTTCTCTGGGGGCAAGGGATACTGTTTGTGGTATTGTGGCTGTGCATCTGGACGTAATTGGGGAGTGTAGGGTGTGCAGTTGATAAATCCTACGCTACCTTTGTTTTCTGCCCAGATTTTGTGAGTCTCTAAAGTAGCGGGCAGTAACATAAAGAATCCTTTATGTGTGTGTCGTTTAGGACCAGTCAGGTCACAGAAAGGGGAACTTGCAGTTAGTGACCCTTCTTTGTCAAATTTAATAGTGATACTTAGACTGGACAACAGGTCCCTTCCCATAAGGGATACAGGACAAGAGGTCAACACAGCAAAAGACTGATCGCACAAATGTTGCCCCTCGGGAGTGGTTACAGGTAATGGTGGAGTGATGGGATGGGTAACAGGGGTCCCATTTATACCAATAGAGTTTCCCTCAGTACATTGTGGTGTGTCAAAAATTACATTATTCACTGAACTTGATGTGGCGCCAGTGTCTATTAAGAAACAGACACGCTGCCCATCAACATTTAATACAACTTGGGGAAGACTCTTCCATGAGAGGTTATAACACACTAGACTGAGGGAAGGGACATACTCTAGGCATCCCTATTGGGGGTTTGGCTGCTGGCGGTTTGATGGCCACTGCATAGGGATCCGGGGAGTGTTAGGGACAAAAGGTGGTGGTCCATTAGGAGGCTGAGGTGACATTTGTTGTTGTTGAGAAGGATATTGTTGTGGCTGGCGAGGACCCTGATAGGGTGGGTAACGTGGAAACTGGGTCGGGGGGTAAAATCCTCTTCCTCTTCCCCTACCCCTACCCCTATTCTGTCCTATCCTATAGGGACATTGAGATTTCCAATGTCCTTGTAGGCCACAATTATAACAGCCCTGGTCCGGGGGGTATATAGCAGCTGGATCAGGATACGGTTGCATGGTCATAAGGGGAACAGGGGACACTGTCTCTGGCCCCATGCCAATGGAAGTAAAAATTCCCCCTTTCTGTTCAAAGACTCCAGAGCATTCTCTGGATCTTGCATCTTTCATAAAATCTTCGGGCGTTTGTTCAGTCCATTTTGGATTTGTAAATTTAAGGAGCTGGGTAACTTTAGGGTCACCACCAGACATAACTGTGGTTGTAAAAATTTGTGCTGAGGGTTTGTCTACCGCTTTCCATAAATGGTAGACTCTGGTACAAAAGTCAAAGAATTTCTCTTTAGGTCCTTGCTTGGCTAGAATTAACTCTTGCAGAGCTGATGAACCTTTGTATAAGGTTGACCAGTGACTACCTATACCCTTCCAAAAGGAAGTCCAGTCATTTAAACCTTGGACGTGGGCTGCCCATAGAGTTTCTATAGGGGTTTCTTCGGGGCTATCAGGGTCTATTATACTAAGTATGCCTTGGACATCCTCTTTATCTAAGCTTGACCCAATACTGTATTTTGCCAAAAAGGCAGCTGCTTCTCGGGGGCTTTTCTTTGGATTTGGGCATAACTCCTTTATTTTAGAAAGGGTTCCCAGAGGCAAGGGAATGTGTACCTGAGTCGTACCAATATGCATTAAAGGTGCTTTAACATCACACATTTCCTCCTTTTCTGAGGCATTGTCAGAACCTATTAAGGGGCTCTCTGTTTGTGTAATGTCCCCGGATTTTTCCCCTTTGGGAGGAATTTCTTCCTTTCTTTTAGTTTGGCTACGTGTGGCCGTAGAGGGTTGTGAAATAATGGACTCCTCAGCTTTCTTTAATTCCTCTGCCTTCTTTTCAAGAGCCTTCCTATACTGTTCTAGTTCCTCCCTTTGTTTATATATTCGTTCCTCTGCTTCCAGTCTGTCTAATTCAAACTGTTCTTTTTCTTTCTCATACTGTTTCTCTTTAGGGGTTAGGTTTCTTTGCCTTTCTTTTTCTCTGATACTTTCAGCTTCTATTCTTTCACTTTCTCTTTTTATTCTGCCATCTCTTTCCCATTCAGCTATCTGATCATCACTTGCTACACCATATACCATACTTGCGAGGACATGAGGTTCTAGTGAGGGATATAATTGGGGGCGAGGACCAGGCTCTCCTGAGTCCGTTTTTACAGTGACATAAGGTGGAGGGGGTTTAAAGGTAGGGGCGGATACATTTGTTTTAACTGCAGGAGTCTTTTTAGCATATTTCTTTCTATAATCTTTTAAACATTTGCTCCATGAGTGATAACAATCTTTCATGTATTGAGGGTCATTAGATTTACACGGGGGGTAGGAATGCTTATGCGTCTGACAAATTTTGCTAACTTCCTTCCAATCTTCCTCTGAACAAGGACCTTGTGGTCCCGGATCATGAATACCTAACTGGTGGCATCTTTCCCGGACTTGAGCCCAGAAAGGTTCCACCTGTGGTCCGGGTAGATTGTTTTTAATATATTCATACGGGCACGGGATCCCTATGTCTGATCCTGGGGTGGCCACAGAATTCCCCATCTAACAAAGTGGGCAGAGTATGACTAGTATGTGGGCACAAGTGATAACAACCCGTTTGGGTAATCACTTGTTGTCGAACAATTGGGTAGTCTGCTTGGTCTGTCAAATCAGATGGACTAATGGGACTGTGAAGGTTTACCCTTAGTACTCGATTTATGGTTCCTTTCTTTGTGGCGGGATATATTCCTCTTACCCCTAATCTACAAGAATAGCCCCCTGGTCTATTGGTTAATAGAACCCACCTATTTTCTATTTTAAAAAACAGTAATCCTATAGTACAATGTGGACAAGGTGGAGCTATGTCGCTACAATCAGGTTCTTCGTATTCCGAAGTCATTAAACTCTTATACTTTATACAACATACAATTCTTTAAATTTTTAGGTACTTACGCTGTTCTGTGAAAAAAGAAGTCTCACATATACATATATATATATATATCTTAAACAAAACTTTATACTTATTTCTATAGGTCTTATACTGTAAATCTTATGAACAGAATTATTTTAAATGATCATTATAAAACCATACATTTGTTCAATTTTATAGTGCACTTTTTGTTTCTCAAAAACTTAATGGGCGTCCGCTCAACCAAACCTTTTATCACGGGCGTAATCTGCTACTTCCCGGTGATTAAAATAATAATAATAATAATCTCTTTTACAATAGTTTTTTTTATAGTCAGACCAACCTAGTCGGACTCTCTTTAAATACCCAAATAACCTACGTAACTACCTGCGTGTCCTTTTAACCTCCCGGGGGACCAGCCTAGTCCTCCGCGAAGGCACAACAACCTCTTTAAACTAAATTCGTGGCGATTATCTGGACAGCGTAAGCATTTACACCTATTCACCTTAAAAGGTAAAAAGGGCAAAATCACTTACCTGTCACAAGATATCCCACTTCTGACACCAGTTGTAAAGGTACACGTCTTTCTCCTTGTATTCTAAATGCCTAGGCCAGGAATGGTAGAAGCGGAGGTCCCAAATCACCGGTGGATAAACATCACACATACACTCAATGGTACGTGAAGGATGATTACAAAGTTTAATAGGCACTACGTTCCTCTTTTATGGGAAATGCAGACGGGGGGAACAGCCCTCCCAAGAACCAATCAGATTCATACACATATGCATACATTAACAACTTCTTGTCATGTGATGGTTGTTAATTTGCAATATGGAATATAGGGCAAAGGTTAGTCATGTGATGGTTGTTAATTTGCAATATGGAATATAGGGCAAAGGTTAGTTATGTGATGGTTGTTAATTTGCAATATGGAATATAGGGCAAAGGTTAGTCATGTGATGGTTGTTAGTTCTCGTTATCTGTACACATCTGCTAACATGACCGCAAATTCCTAAGTCACTGGTCCTAGCTAGTTTCATATCCTCTGGTGAAGTACAGAGTTAATAAACCACAATACAGATGCATCCTGATATGTCAACACACTGGTTAAAACAGTTTTTATGCAGAATACACTTACAACAGCTTTGTTCAAAAAGCTGTTATTCTGAAAGTTTAAGCATATTAATTTCAACCCCTATCAAAATGGTATATCATTATAAGTAGCCCCCTTATAGGGGGCATGCCGGCCGTGACCAGGTAGTCATGAACTGCTTGCTGTCTATTCACTTGTGCGTCTGGGGGTAGTCCAGAGTCTAAATTGTAGAGTTTGGCGTAGTAGTCTCAGAACCCTGAGGCAATTTTAGAGCATTGTACCGTTGTCTCCCCAGCGGGGGAACAACGTTTTTGTATGTATGCCTGGGCATGTTTCTTTCGGAGTGCCCTTGCGATCATGCGACCGCATTTGTTTCCCTGTTCATAAAATTTATGAGACAAGTATCTAAACTGTTTATGGGTTGGACGGTCGAGCAAACGTAGGAACAATTCTCTTAGCTCAGATAGTTTCTATAATGCCTCAGGGTTCCCAGTTGCTTTGTGCTGAAGTTCTGCCTGCTGAAGGGCCAAGAGTACCCTCTGGAAATCTGCTCGGCGTGTCTTTTTGAGTCTGGCTCCTATAGAGATCAGTGCTCCCCTGACCACAGCCTTGTGGGATTCCCACACGATGCCCTCACTGAGGTCGTCTGTGGTGTTTTCTCTGAAGTAATGGGTTAGAGTGTCGGTAACCTCAGTCACTACAGTAGTAGCATCTAATAAATTTTCATTCAGTCGCCATGTCCAGGCCTTATGGGTTCCTGTTGGCAAGGTAAGAGTAGTCGTGATTGGGGCGTGGTCAGAGATTGTAATATTGCCAATGGACGCGGACTGCAGAAGTTCAAGGGTAGGGCGGTCCACATATATGTGGTCAATGCGGGTGTAGACATCATGTACCTTAGAGTAATAGCTGAAGTCTGGGTCTGAGGGGTGTAGTACCCTCACACTGTCCATCAAAAGGTGGGATTGGAGAGTTTTGCGAAAGTGTTTGAGGAACGCTTATGAATGAGAGGGTTTGGTGTGTGACGTATCTAGCATGGGGTCTGGCCTGATATTGAAGTCTCCTCGAAGAATAAGGGAGCCTTCTTTAAAGTCGGCCAATTGCTCTAAGACGGTGTCAATAAAAGTGAGTTGGTTAGTGTTGGGGGCATAGACCATGGCGAACGTATACATCCCCCCCAGCAATGCTGCCTTTCAGGAAGACAAATCTACCTAGGGGGTCTATTTTGTTTCCAGTAGTAGATTGGAAAGGGAAGGATTTGCGGATTGCGATAGCTGTCCTTCTAGATCTGGTTATCGGGGAGGTACTAAGATACCACTGGTTAAAGAGATGAGTGGGTAGTTTGGGTGTGGACTGGGGGTGAAATGGGTCTCCTGAAGGAAAACCACCTGTGTATCTAATCTTTTTAGCTCCCACCATAATTTACTCCGCTTATTCGGAGAACAGAGGCCTCGGACATTATATGAGCTTACCTTTAAAGTAGCCATGGAGGGTCAGTGGGATGGTAGAGGCGCCTAGGACTTCGGTGTGCTTGGTGTGGGTGGACAAGCGGTAGATCACTCCTAGGAAAGGGGGAGGAGGAAAAGGAGGAGGAAAGGAAGAAAGAGGGGAGCAAAGAGAACACACAGTTAAGTTGAACATAAAAAACAAAACAATCAACCAAAAAAAAGGAGAATGGCCTTGGCCATCATAACATCTCAAACAACTATAGGTCTTGCTCTGGGCCCCGTCCCCTAGGGGAGGAGGCCTGGAGATTCGACCTTGGGTCCCAAATGGGATAAGTACCCGGTAAAGGGTGGTCTATGTGGGGAACGTGTGCCAACACTGGAGGTAAGGTGAGGGGTATCCGTCTCCGCCCACCGCATCTAATGGTGTGCTACGGAAGAGGGAGGGGGGAGAGGTTAGGGTCAAAGTCAAAAGTGCAGCTGGTATTATCAAAACCTGGGACCATTGTGCCCATCTATAATACTGAGAGACAGTCTATGTCTTGAGGTCTAACTGCTACAATAATGTAGGACTCAGCAGAGGGTCCATGGTCCATCAGCAAAGTGCATTTCGCTTGCAGGAGAGAGTGGCTTCCAGTCGGGTGTAAGCAGGTCTACTCTGCTTCCCTCTTGAGGTGGCCAGGCCCGGAGAGGAATCGGAAGGATGGCGTCTTCGGTCTCTTCTGCGGTTTCTGCATTTTGCAGGCAGCCACGGCTGGGATTGAGGGGGACAGGTAGGCAGAAAGTCTGATGTTCCCATCCAATCTGGGTAATCCACAGGATCCAGTGTGGCAGATCATCTTTGGTGTGTATGGTCACAGGCTTGCCGTCTTTGGTCACAATCGCCATCTGTACGGCAGGCCTGCTTCTTGGATGGCCTCCAGAAGGGGGCAAAGTGCTCTACGCTGCATGAGGGTTCGCCTGGATATGTCCTGGTAAAAAGCTAAATGTGCACCGTCAAAGTCAAAGTATGGCTTTCCACACATTTTTTACATAATGTGATCTTTGAGTGTGTATTTATGTAACTTACATATGATGTCCCGCGATTGATGGCACAGTGGCTGCGATTAATGGTACAGTGAGGCTGCAATTGATGTTTTTTTTTTCAGAATTTTTCAGTTTGTTTGCGCCCCCCCAAAAAATTTGAGCACCAGCCGCCACTGGTCCTCATTCCTATTCTTAGGCTGGGATATCCATTGGTATGGTCTCCAGCTGGCAGGTAAATATTAAGACAGAGGTGCTCTTGTATTAACTCCCTCAGTGGCAAGAGGAAGAACTTTCCAAGGCAGTTAAAAAAATCCTCTCTCCACTCCTCTTACTGCACAGTGTTTATTGGGAAATGTAGTGTAAAGCCCCATACACACGGTCGGATTTTCCGATGGATTCTGTCCTATCAGACAATGTTGTCGGAAATTCCGACCGCGTGTAGGCACCATCGGACAGTTTCCATCGGATTGTCTGACGGACAAAGTCCTATCTCCTGCTGGATAGATTTTTTGACAACAAAGTCCGATCACACCAAATCCGATCGTGTGTAGCGAATTCCGACGGACAAAGTGCTACGCATGCTCAGATCACATTACAAGACCAAAGCTATTGGCTACTAGCCTCTAAGTAGTCCCGTCGTAGGCAACAAACGTCACCACGTTCAGAATGATCGGATTTTCCGACAACTTTGTCCGACCGTGTGTACACAAAACCAACATCGGACAAAGTACGACGGACATGATCCGACGGACCTGGTCCTCGGATAATCCGCGCGTGTGTATGGGGCTTTACTATTATAGTGTAGCCATTATAGGGCTGCCGTCTTAAACGACAACTTCCAGCATTCTCAGCACTCTGCATAGGTGTCTATAGGCTTGCTTGGCTTACTTGGCTTACTGGAGGATGATGGTGCAGCATAACATCAGACCCTCAGTAGAGTAGAGTTCCCCCTTAACACAGTCACTGTTGAAGGGAGAAACAAATGCTGCACTATTGTATTCTGACAACGGGAGTTTTCCCCACCGTTAGAATACAATAGCTGGCAGCAGTAATCGTAGTAATAAAACCCAACAGGCTGTGTGTACTGAAGCCAATTGAAAGATTGACTTTAGTACAACTAGCTTGCCCATAGATGGATCAAAATTCATCTGGTTCCTGCTGAACTGGCCACATTTCAATCCGTCTATGGCCAGCTTTAGAGATTTTTTGTGTGCGTTTAGACAATCCAAAGGATTGCATTGCAATAGGAACGTCTTCCATTTGGAAATTTGAGACATCATCTGGGTAAGGAGGGTTAGGTGAGGAGTTTGGTAGAACTGGTATATTCAGGAACATGTGGTTGTGGTCTGGTTTCAGTCTTATTCCCCACTGCTTGCTGCTTAGATCTAGTCAGTTATTTTTTAAACTGTACACCCTGGGTTTCTGAACACATAATTGTATTAAGAAGCAGAGATTCCTTTAGGCTGGCCATACACCAGTAATTTTTTTTTTCATTCAACTAACAGGTTGAATGTCATGTCTCATGCTCCATATGGATGCGGGAATTCCTCCCGCTCTATTATTGTATTCTTGACAGCAGGGATACGTCCCTGCTATCAGGCTACACTCATCAGCACTCAACAGCATAGATCAAGAGACAATTATTTTTTATTTTTTTTAAAAAGATTTTATTAAAGTTTTCAAACAGTACAAGTCAAATCAGCGGAGAAATACATGCTGAACAGTAAAACATCGGTAAAGAACATTACAGCGTGCATACAATAATCTAGTGCATTTCAAATATAAGATCATTGTAGTAAGAAGATGATGAATGATGTGAGGACATAAAATGGCTATAGGCTAGGTAAAAGACATAAGAGATAACTCGAGCAATGTAACTTGAGAGAAGTGTGTAAACAGATATATGAAGGGGTGTAAAACCCTCTGACAAATAACATATCACATCGGTAAGACAAGGGACCATGGTAAAAAAAGCAGGAGAGTAGGGAGGAAAGGGGATACAAGGGGCACCACAGGATGTACCTCCCCCAATCACCCCGAAAAGGGGACTTGCTGTGAATGGAGGAGGGTTCAGGGGCAATAAAGTGAAAATAAGGGCCGTGATGCACCCGATATTAAGCTAGAGTACTTCCATGGTGGAAGAAAAGGAGACGTGATGGTAGACCGATAGGTCAAACAACAATAGCAATAGTCCAGTGTTTCGATATCAATCTCTGAACGTTCAAGAGCGATGTGCAAGGATAGCAGGCAGGGCAGGTGGAGGAGATGATCGGAAGTGTTCACAATTCTTTATTAATGTACAACCAGCTTGATCATACATGGATCATAATTAGTCTGGTCCCTGCTGACCGGCTAAATTTCGAACCATGCCTTTAGTCCCTTCTCGGACTTACTTGTATGATTATGCTGTCGTGTTGGGTGCTACACCATACACTGCATTGATAAAAGCCAAAAAGGCTGAAACGGCTGTATGCAGTTTGGAATAACTGGCTCTATTTTATGAGGTTATATTTGCACTATATACCAGCAGTTCTGGATATACAGTATTTTTGGCTGATGAAATGTAAGAAATTATTTACATGGCTCCATCCACTTTCCTGAAATCAGGAATAATCCTCTTATTTTTGGGATATGTAATTGAGTGAGGCATAAATATCTTCTGTTCTAACGCTTTACTGTGCTACAAAGCAGAGTTCTGTATTGCACCACAAGATGGTGATATTGAGGCAACATTGGTATCAGCATGACTACTAGATTGCACTGCTTGAGAAGTATGAGAAGTGAGAAGGTCAGTGGAGCCTGAGACTATAAAGCCCCATACACACGGGTCGAATACCGGTCATCAGCCGGTTCAATAAAAACCGGCCAAAATTCTGCCCGTGTGTATGCCAGCCGATCCGACAGAAGCCAGAAGCCGTTTGGCTCCCGATCAGCGCTCTCAGCCAATGACTGAGAACGCTGATCAGAGTGTTTTGGCGGAGGGGGGGGGGGCTGCCCTCTGATAACTGCGCACTGAAAACTGATCTGCAATGGACTTCTTTTCTGAGGGTTTATAGGGCAGCAGTCGTTTTTTTTTTTTTCACTTTCATTTTTAAGCCGCAAATGCGAGGCGAGAGTTTGGCTCCAGGTTGCAGTGAAGGCCCGTTGAACTCAATAGGCATGTTTGACAGGGAGTTGCAAGTTTTTCGTTGAGTTGTGTTTAACGCACATTAAAGGCGAGTTAAAAACACTCCCCAAACGCCATATGCTCATTTTACACGAGTTTGACAAGCATTAAAAATGCACCCCAGATGCCTAGGTTTTTTTCTTGGCTACTGTGAACAAGGCCTAACGTGCTGCAGACGCACTGCAAACCCATCACAAACTCACTGCAAACACATGACAGTGAGTGAGTGTATGGTGCATTACCACAGACTTGAATAGAAGGCATTGAGATGCTTCAACTCCTTCCAAACTCCACATAAAGCTTCGTTTTTGAAGTGCAGAAACGCCACACAAAACAATCGCTTTGTCTTTTGATAATGTAAACAGTACTGTGTGCTGTCCATATTATCAATTGCTTTACTAGGAGTTTGAGCAGAGTTCAAAACACGGCCCACACGCCTGTTTTTAATGCCAGTGTGAACAGGGCCAAAGGGGAGCAAGTTGGGAGCCACATTGCTGTCAGTCCATGGTGTCTATTTATAAAAAAAATTGTTATGTGAATGTCTCACGCATTCATACAGCCATCATGAAAAATCCCCTATATTGTGTGGCATGTTTCCTTTCTATGATCAACAACCCCGTTCATTGGCCGAACAATGCTTTTCTGAAATACCCCAATCAGAAAAATACCACATTGTAACCACTAGATGGAGCCAACGATCATAGGAAATAAACACTTTAAACAAATTATGGGGATTATTTGTGATGGCTGTGCAAATGTCTCAAGCTATTTTTTTTTATATAAATAGACCTCTGTGAGTCCAATAGGGTCAGTCGCACCAAGTCCTCTGGGAGGTGTTGAGAGGAAGAAACTGTAGGGCATAGCTGCCCAATCTCCTGCTAGTGGCTCTGTAGTGGCTTAGTAGACTGGATGGTGTGGGCACTGTGCAGTGCCATTAGTAAATTCCCTGGCCTGGATGGAGGTCATTCTGGGATCTACTTCACGGTGCTGGAGTGTGCAGTAACAATAGAGGAGTCCACAGCTCTCAGATATCCAGTGAGTGTATTCGCAGAAGCAAATGGCTGCTTAGCTGGTTGGGTGCTGTAGGCATTGTGCAGTGTCATCAGTAGGTCCCTGGGCATGGGTGGAGGAGCTTTTGGGTTCTGCTTTGCAGTGCTGTAGCTGAAGTGCACCAGAATAACAGAGGAGTCCACAGGGGGTAGCATAACCACACAAGGAGGGGGAGAACATAAGTAAATGCAGGTTGCTATTGGGCACTATCAGGGCCGTTTTTTCCATTGGGCATGCTGGGCAGTTGCCCAGGGGCCCCACTTGTCTGGAGGGCCCCATCCAGGGCTGGTCCTCAGTGCTGCAACCAGCCTCGTTTTGGATTTTATGTGTTTACATGTTTAAAACAGTTTTTTTTGCTAGAAAATGACTTAGAACCCCCAAACATTATATATTTTTTTTCTAACACCCTAGAGAATAACATGGCAGTCATTGCAATACTTTTTTTTACACCGTATTTGCGCAGCGCTCTTACAAGCGCACTTTTTTTGGAAAAAAGTCACTTTTTTGAATAAAAAAATAAGACAACAGTAAAATTAGCCCAATTTTTTTTGAATTGTGAAAGATAATGTTACGCCGAGTAAATTGATACCCAACATGTCCTGCTTCAAAATTGCGCCCGCTCGTGGAATGGTGTCAAACTTTTACCCTCAAAAATCTCCATAAGCGACATTTAAAAAATTCTACAGGTTGCATTTTTTGAGTTACAGAGGAGGTCTATGGCTAGAATTATTGCTCTCGCTCTACCGATCGCGGTGATACATCACATGTGTGGTTTGACTACCGTTTTCATATGCGGGAGCTGCTCACATATGCGTTCGCTTCTGCGCGCGAGCTCGTCGGGACAGGGTGTTTTGAAAATTTTTGGGGGGGTTTTTCTTATTTATTTTACTTAATTTTATTATTTTTTACACTGTTTTAAAAAAAAATGGATCACTTTTATTCCTATTACAAGGAATGTAAACATCCCTTGTAATAGAAAAAAGCATGACAGGTCCTCTTAAATATGAGATCTGGGGTCAAAAAGTCCTCAGATCTCATATTTGGACTTGAATGCAAAAAAAAAAATGTCATTTAAAAAAATGACATTTGGAAATTCCCCTTTAAGACATATGGGCGGAAGTGACGTTTTGACGTCGCTTCCGCCCTCCTATGGTATAGAGATGAGTGGGGGCCATCTTAGCCTCACTCATCTCTATACACAGGCAGGGAAAGGACCCGATCGCCTCCGCCGCTGCCGACAGCTCCGGTAAGCGGCAGAAGGCACGGGAGAGCGGCGGGAGGGGGGGCAGCTCTCCCGCCACCGATAATGGTGATCTCGAGGCGAACCCGCCGCAGAGACCACCATTATCGGAAAGGGGGCCGCTCACTGTGAAGAGGGATACCTCGGTTGTGGCAGCAGCTGCTGTCGTTACCGAGATATCCCTCTTCAAAAAAATGACGTATATATACAGTGAGTGATCGGTAAGTGGTTAAATTGACTGACTGCACTGGTTGCTCACTTCGCCGGCCGGCATCTAGCTAGCAACCAGTGACGTCAATCAGAGGCCGCGACCGCCCCAACATTCATAGTGCACCGTGGCTGCCCCAGTGGCTAGTGAACAGGCTCCGCCCACCACTGCCATGCCTTGATAGCTGGCGCTGCCTTTCTGCTGTGAGTGGCACACTGTACTGCACCAGGCCGGTGGCCTCAAGTAAGTCTAACAATGTCTACTTAAATAAGTTCAAGTTGTGCATCCAACACAGCCACTGTCTGTGCCCCTCAAAAGCGGCCACTGTGCCCATCAAACAGCCACTTTGCCCATTAAACAGCCACTGTGCCCATCGAAGCTGCCACTGTGCCCATCAACGCTGCCACTGTGCCCATCAAACACAGCCACTATGCCCATCAAAAGCTGCCACTGTGCTCATCAAACGCTGCCACTGTGCCCATCAAACGCTGCCACTGTGCCCATCAAACGCTGCCACTGTGCCCATCAAACGCTGCCACTGTGCCCATCAAACTCGTGTTATATTGTTGTGTTAATTTTTAAACACTGATTTTGTTGGAGGTACCAATAAATATAGCCTTATTGATAATTTGCATTTTTATTCTCGTGCGTGATCGTGTAGACAGGGCCCCAGTGCAATGTATTGCCCGGGGGCCTATAACGCTCTTAAGATGGCCCTGGGCACTATTAAATTTGCTGAGAGGATTTTGGTTGGCTTGTAAATGTTCAAAAGTACTTCCTAACTCCATCTCTATGCCTGAAATACTTAGGGCCTTATCTGGACATCAGCTTTGCCAGAGTTTTTCTATCTAAGAAGAAACAAAAACTGTGAGACACTGGGACCAATGGTCTCCTCCTTTGGGGCAAATCCACCCACAAGCTTGCAGAGGTAAACTCCATTCAAATGGGACAGATCCCCTCTCCATAGACAAAAAGGATTGTCTTTGTCCTCAGACCCATGGGTCCTGATGGTAATCTTGGCCAAGTCCTTGCTGCCTTCACATGGAAAATAATTTTGCTAAAAACAAATAAATAATGCTGCACTAATGATATAAAATGTATCCAAACTCTTATGCCCCGTACACACGGTCAGAAATTCCAACGGAGAATGTCCTATCGGACCATGTTGTCGGAAAATCCAACGGAAAAAATTTGAGATCCTGCTCTCAAATTTTCCGACAACAAAATCCGATCTGACTTTTTCCGATCGTGTGTAGAGAATTCTGACGGACAAAGTGCCACGCATGCTCAGATCACATTAGGAGACCAAACCTATTGGCTAATAGCCTCTACATAGTTCCGTCGTATGCAACGAACGTCACCACGTTCAGAATGATCGGATTTTCCGACAACTTTGTCCGACCGTGTGTATGCAACACCAGTGTCGGACAAAATCCGTCGGATTTTGTGGTCAGAATTTCCGACCGTGTGTACGGGGCATTAGTGTATCAATATTCCTGTGCAATAAGTACCAACATAGATACAACATGTGCAACTGTACAATGATGTGATGTAAACTGTATCCAATCTCTTAGTGTATCAATTTTCCTGTGCAATATGTGCCAACATTAGACATGTGCGGTTCGTTTCGTTCCAAATTAAAAGTCAGACAAATTTTTTTTTTTTTGGGGCGCTATTAGCCCTTTATTTGGCCGCTAGCGGAGGGTTAAAAACGTCCCACTAGCAGCCCGAAAAGCACTGCTATTACATCGGTAAAGTGCTGCTAAATTTAGGGGCGCTTTACCTCTAACGTGTGAAAGTAGCCTTAAGTTTGGTCAGAATAGGCTTTTTAGTCACCCTGGACCAACAGATCATGCTTTCTTCCTTGCTGCTGCATTGATGTTCCTCCATTGTGGGGATTCCCCCTAATGAGTCAAGTGACCCTGTGACATAATGTGTAGGGGAGGGGCAGATTTGTTTGGCAAGACGCTCTTATCTTTAACAGAGAGGCACGAAGTAGCATTGTGGTTTTATATTGATATACGTTGTATACAGTTGGTGCACTAGAGCACCCAACTAATGTGAGTCTTATGCACATATTTTAATAAATTGATTATAATTTTAAAACAATATAAGCACTATTTGGAGCTCTCTTTTCACATATACCGAGTCACAATGGAGGAACATCAATGGAGCAGCAAGGTGGAAAGCATGATCTGTTAGTCCAGGGTGAATAAAAAGCCTATTCTGACCAAACTTAAAGCGGTTTGGTACTCAAAAAATTTTCTTTAGCTTATTAAAAGCAGTTAGTAAAGATGATGCACTAATGACCATTAAAAAAATAAAAATAAAATTATTTAACTTACCTGACAGCTTTTTCCTCTGGCTTCCGGTCTGTCCTCCCGTGGGAGTAGGCGTGTTTTCGGCTGTCCCCCGGCTCCGCAATGACTTCTGGGAGCTCTTCTGCATTCCTCCCATGAAGCCACGGGGGACGCCGTCAGCAAGAAATCTCGAGAGATTTCGGCCGTTGTGATGGCAACCAGAAACTGAGCATGCGCGGGATGCGGCATGCGCGGGATCGAGCGGTGAATGCTGGGAGCGCAGCATTCACCGCATCCCGGAAGTAAGTGCTTGTGCCCACAAGCAAGATGGAATCGTCCAGCAAGATCTTTTCTAAGTAATCCAAACGGACAGAATCGGCGATCGGCGGCGAGAAGAACTGCAGCAGGTAAGTGACATGTTTTGTATGTGTGTATTTTACACTGATTGGGGGGAAAAAAAAAACTTATTTCGGCGGAATCCCGCTTTAAGTGTGAGGTCACACTTTGTGAGGTGAGCGCATTTCTAATGGGGGAGCACTGAGGTGTATTCACATAAAGCACAGATTTTGAGGATCTGTGAAGATTAAATCAGTTTCATCGTTATACTGATACTATTAATCAATTACTTGATCACACTCAAGAACAGGATAAATATTTGGAATATTATAATAATATGGATTTATCACAATATTGTATATTGGCACATTTTATTTATGTTGGCACATATTGCACAGGAAAATTGATACACTAATGCCACGTACACACGATCGGAAATTCCGCCAGCATAAGTCCGATGAGATCTTTTGGTCGGAAAATGCGACCGTGTGTATGCTCCATCGGACTTTTGCTGGTGGAATTCCCGCCAGCAAAAGATTGAGAGCAGGTTCTAAATTTTTCGGTCGGAAAAAGTTTTGATCGAAAATTCCAATCGTCTGTACCAATTCCGACGCGCAAAATTCCTACGCATGCTCGGAAACAATTCGACACATGCTCGGTAGCATTGAACTTAATTTTCTCGGCTCGTTGTAGTGTTGTACGTCACCGCGTTCTTGACGGTCGAAAGTTCAGCGAACTTTTGTGTGACCGTGTGTATGCAAGCCAAGCTTGAGCGGAATTCTGTCAGAAAAACCATCCAAGATTTTTCCGACGGAAAATCCGCTCGTGTGTATGCGGCATAAGAGATTGGGTACAGTTTACATAACATCATTGTACATTTGCACATTTTGTATCTATGTTGGTATTTATTGCACAAGAATTATTTACCGTATACACTTATGCCCTGTACACACGATCGGACATTCCTACAACAAAATCCATGGATTTTTTCCGACAGATGTTGGCTTAAACTTGTCTTGCATACACACGGTCACACAAATCTTGTTGGAAATTCCGAAAGTCAAGAACGCGGTGACGTACAACACGTACGCCGGCACTAGAAAAGGGAAGTTCAATACCAAGGGTGCCACCCTTTGGGCTCCTTCTGCTAATCTTGTGTTAGTAGAAGTTTGGTGAGAGACAATTCGCGCTTTTCAACCTCATGCTTTTCCGATCGTTACTGCTCTTCAGTTTGTGCTTGTGGGTTTGTATCTGTTTTTCAGTGCTTGCCCCCCCAAAGCGCACGCGAGGTCCATATAAAATATATGGAGTACTTTGCGGGTAGGGGGCCATTGATATGCCAGAAAATGTTTAAATGCTTGCCGACCGCCTCACGCTGATATACGTCGGCAGAAGGGCTCGTTACAGGCAGAATCACGTACCTGTACGTTGCCCTTTAAGAGGCGCCCGCGGCAGGCTCCGCGAGTCGGGTCGTGGGTCCCGCGGAATCGATCGCCGTGGGGATACCTGCAATCGCCTCACGGGGAGGAAGAACGGGGAGATGCTAATGTAAACAAGTATCTCCCCGTTCTGCCTAGTGACGGTGTCACTGATCTCTGCTCCCTGTGATTGGAGCAGTGATCAGTGATGTGTCACACACAGCCACGCCCCCCACAGTTAGAAACACGCCCCTAGGACACACTTAACACCTACACTGCCACCTAGTGATTAACCCCTTAACTGCCAGTGCCATTTACACAGGAATCAGTGCATTTGCATAGCACTGATTGCTGTATAAATGACAATGGTCCCAAAAATGTGTCAAAAATGTCTGATGTGTCCGCCATAATGTCGCAATCACGATAAAATTCGCTGATCGCCGCCATTTAAAAAAAAATAATTATTAATAAAAATGTCATAAAACTATCCCCTATTTTGTAAACGCTATAACTTTTGCGCAAACCAATCAATAATTGCTTATTGCTAATTTTTTTGCCAAAAATATGTAGAAGAATACGTATCGGCCTAAACTGAGGAAAAAAACTTCTTTTATATATTTTTGGGGGATATTTCTTATAGTAAAAAAAATTGTCAAAATTGTCGCTCTTTTTTTGTTTATAGCGCAAAAAATAAAAACCACAGGGGTGATTAAATACCACCAAAAGAAAGCTCTATTTGTGGGAAAAAAGGACGTAAATTTTGTTTGGGAGCCACGTCACACGACCGTGCAATTGTCAGTTAAAGCGACGCAGTGCCGAATCGCAAAAAGTGCTCTGGTCAGGAAGGGGGTAAATTCTTCCGGGGCTTCCGGGGCTGAAGTGGTTAAAAAACAGTTTAAAAATAAATGTTTTTATTAAGTGTTCTTGCATAGCAAGATCACTTATTGTTATCTCACATATATATTATTAAGTGTTCTTGCATAGCAAGATCACTTATTGTTATCTCACATATATATTTATTATTATTCTTATAGCCAAATTTACCACCCTAACTCCTCCCACAGTTTTTACGCTACATATACCGAATATATACCAAAACGTGCGGATTGTTCCCGAATGGTGTGCTATTACTTTGTGGAACGTTTCGCCGAACGTTTCACGAAATATCGTCATTTTTGCGGCGAAATTTGTCCCATAGGAATGAATGGAGAAATGTTCAAAACTAGAGTGGGAGGTGACAAAAGCTCTGAGGGGAATTTTAGCTCCTCCCACACAGCTTTGAGGGGGGTTATAGGTAGTCCCACACAGCTGAGGGGGGTTATAGGTAGTCCCACACAGCTCTGAGGGGGATTATAGGTAGTCCCACACAGATCTGAGGGGAATTATAGCTTCTCCCACACAGCTCTGAGGCGAATTATAGGTAGTCCCACACAGCTTTGAGGGGAATTATGAAATTTGAAAAAATAATAATAATAATAATAATTTTAGAAAAAAAAGGAAATTATGAAATTTGAAAAAAATATGAAAATTAGGAAATTTGAAAAAATAATTTTGGAAAAAAATGTCATTCTTGAAAAAAAAAAAATTTTATAAAAAAAAATCAATAATTTTAGAAAATATATTTTTTGGAAAAAAAAAATCATTAAAAAAAAAACACAGCTCTGAGGGGATTATAGGTAGTCCCACACAGCTGAGGGGAATTATAGGTAGTCCCACACAGCTTTGAGGGGAATTATGAAATTAAAAAAATAAATAAATAATAATAATAATAATTTTAGAAAAAAAATGAAAATTAGGAAATTTGAAAAAAAAATATATTTTGAAAAAATAAATTATATTTTGAAAAAATAAATTATATTTTGAAAAATTTTTTTTTAGAAAAATCAATCATTTAAAAAAAATATAATTTTGGATATTTAAAAAAAAAAATCAATAATTTTAGAAAAAACATTTTTTGGAAAAAAAAATCATAAAAAAACACAGCTCTGAGGGGGATTATAGGTAGTCCCACACAGCTGAGGGGAATTATAGGTAGTCCCAAACAGCTCTGAGGGGAATTATGAAATTAAAAAAAAAATAATAGTTTATTATTGAGGGGGGTTATAGGTAGTCCCACACAGCTCTGTCCCACAGTTTTTATGCTACATATACCGAATATATACCAAAACGTGCGGATTGTTCCCGAATGGTGTGCTATTACTTTGTGGAACGTTTTTCCGAATGGTTCACGAAATATCGTCATTTTTGCGGCGAAATTTGTCCCATAGGAATGAATGGAGAAATGATCAAAACTAGTGGGAGGTGACAAAAGCTCTGAGGGGAATTATAGCTCCTCCCACATAGCTCTGAGGGCAATTATAGGTAGTCTTCGTCGTTTCGCCGAATGGTTTACGAAATATCGTCATTTTTGCGGCGAAATTTGTCCCATAGGAATGAATGGAGAAATGATCAAAACTAGAGTGGGAGGTGACAAAAGCTCAGAGGGGAATTATAGGTAGTCCCACACAGCTCTGAGGGGAATTATAGGTAGTCCCACACAGCTGAGGGGAATTATAGGTAGTCCCACACAGCTCTGAGGGGAATTATAGGTAGTCCCACACAGCTCTGAGGGGAATTATAGGTAGTCCCACACAGCTGAGGGGAATTATAGGTAGTCCCACACAGCTCTGAGGGGGATTATAGGTAGTCCCACACAGCTCTGACTGGGATTATAGGTAGTCCCACACAGCTCTGAGGGGGATTGTAGGTAGTCCCACACAGCTCTGAGGGGGATTATAGGTAGTCCCACACATCTGAGGTGGATTATAGGTAGTCCCACACAGCTCTGAGGGCGATTATAGGTAGTCCCACACAGCTCTGAGGGCGATTATAGGTAGTCCCACACAGCTCTGAGGGGGATTATAGTTAGTCCCACACAGCTCTGAGGGGAATTATGAAATTTGAAAAAAAAAAATAATTAAAAAAAAATAATAATAATAAAAAAAATAAAAATAAAATAATTTTAGAAAAAAAAATGAAAATTAGGAAATTTGAAAAAAAAAACATTTTTAGAAAAAAAATCATTTAAAAAAAAATAATAATAATTAAAAAAAAATTATTTTTGAAAAAAAAATTATTTTTGAAAAAAAAATTATTTTTGAAAAAAAAATTATTTTTGAAAAAAAAATTATTTTTGAAAAAAAAAATATTTTTGAAAAAAAAATTATTTTTGAAAAAAATAAATTATTTTTGAAAAAAAAAAAATATTTTAGAAAAAAAAAAAAAAATTTTTGAAAAAAAAAAATAATTTTTTTGAAAAAAAAAAATTTTTTTTTTTAGAAAAATCAATCATTTAAAAAAAATATAATTTTGGATATTTAAAAAAAAAAATCAATAATTTTAGAAAAAACATTTTTTGGAAAAAAAAATCATAAAAAAACACAGCTCTGAGGGGGATTATAGGTAGTCCCACACAGCTGAGGGAAATTATAGGTAGTCCCAAACAGCTCTGAGGGGAATTATGAAATTAAAAAAAAATAATAGTTTATTATTGAGGGGGGTTATAGGTAGTCCCACACAGCTCTGTCCCACAGTTTTTATGCTACATATACCGAATATATACCAAAACGTGCGGATTGTTCCCGAATGGTGTGCTATTACTTTGTGGAACGTTTTTCCGAATGGTTCACGAAATATCGTCATTTTTGCGGCGAAATTTGTCCCATAGGAATGAATGGAGAAATGATCAAAACTAGTGGGAGGTGACAAAAGCTCTGAGGGGAATTATAGCTCCTCCCACATAGCTCTGAGGGCAATTATAGGTAGTCTTCGTCGTTTCGCCGAATGGTTTACGAAATATCGTCATTTTTGCGGCGAAATTTGTCCCATAGGAATGAATGGAGAAATGATCAAAACTAGAGTGGGAGGTGACAAAAGCTCAGAGGGGAATTATAGGTAGTCCCACACAGCTCTGAGGGGAATTATAGGTAGTCCCACACAGCTGAGGGGAATTATAGGTAGTCCCACACAGCTCTGAGGGGGATTATAGGTAGTCCCACACATCTGAGGTGGATTATAGGTAGTCCCACACAGCTCTGAGGGCGATTATAGGTAGTCCCACACAGCTCTGAGGGCGATTATAGGTAGTCCCACACAGCTCTGAGGGGGATTATAGTTAGTCCCACACAGCTCTGAGGGGAATTATGAAATTTGAAAAAAAAAATAATTAAAAAAAAATAATAATAATAAAAAAAATAAAAATAAAATAATTTTAGAAAAAAAAATGAAAATTAGGAAATTTGAAAAAAAAAACATTTTTAGAAAAAAAATCATTTAAAAAAAAATAATAATAATTAAAAAAAAATTATTTTTGAAAAAAAAATTATTTTTGAAAAAAAAAATATTTTTGAAAAAAAAATTATTTTTGAAAAAAATAAATTATTTTTGAAAAAAAAAAATTATTTTTGAAAAAAAAAAAAAAAAAAATTTTTTGAAAAAAAAAAAATAATTTTTGAAAAAAAAAAAATTTTTGAAAAAAAAAAAATTTTTTGAAAAAAAATCAATCATTTTAGAAAAAAAATGAAAATTACGAAATTTGAAAAAAAAAAAATGTGAAAATTTTTTTGAAAAAAAAATTTTGAAAAATTTATTTTTAGAAAAAATTGAATAAAAATCTAAAAAATCATTTAAAAAAAAAATAAATTATTTTTGAAAAAAATAAATAAATGTTTAGTTACTCAAGCCACTCCACCCAGTTTCTCCGCCCACTCCAGTAGGTGGAGGCAAGAACACGTCACACAATTTCCCCAGAAATTGTATCTTTTCTAGTTAAGTGTTCTTGCATAGCAAGATCACTTATTGTTATCTCACATATATATTATTATTATTATTCTTATAGCCAAATTTTGCACGCTAACTCCTCCCACAGTTTTTATGCTACATATACCGAATATATACCAAAACGTGCAGATTGTTCCCGAATGGTGTGCTATTACTTTGTGGAACGTTTTTCCGAATGGTTCACGAAATATCGTCATTTTTGCGGCGAAATTTGTCCCATAGGAATGAATGGAGAAATGTTCAAAACTAGAGTGGGAGGTGACAAAAGCTCTGAGGGGAATTATAGCTCCTCCCACACAGCTCTGAGGGGATTATAGGTAGTCCCACACAGCTCTGAGGGGATTATAGGTAGTCCCACACAGCTCTGAGGGGGATTATAGGTAGTCCCACACAGCTCTGAGGGAGATTATAGGTAGTCCCACACAGCTCTGAGGGGATTATAGGTAGTCCCACACAGCTCTGAGGGGATTATAGGTAGTCCCACACAGCTCTGAGGGGATTATAGGTAGTCCCACACAGCTCTGAGGGGATTATAGGTAGTCCCACACAGCTCTGAGGGGGATTATAGGTAGTCCCACACAGCTCTGAGGGAGATTATAGGTAGTCCCACACAGCTCTGAGGGGATTATAGGTAGTCCCACACAGCTCTGAGGGGATTATAGGTAGTCCCACACAGCTCTGAGGGGATTATAGGTAGTCCCACACAGCTCTGAGGGGGATTATAGGTAGTCCAACACAGCTCTGAGGGGGATTATAGGTAGTCCAACACAGCTCTGAGGGGGATTATAGGTAGTCCCACACATCTCTGAGGGGGATTATAGGTAGTCCCACACAGCTGAGGGGAATTATAGGTAGTCCCTCACAGCTGAGGGGAATTATAGGTAGTCCCACACTGCTGAGGGGGGTTATAGGTAGTCCCACACAGCTCTGAGGGGGGTTATAGGTAGTCCCACACAGCTCTGAGGAGAATTATAGGTAGTCCCATACAGCTCTGAGGGGAATTATAGCTCCTCCAACACAGCTCTGGGGGTTATAGGTAGTCCCACACAGCTGAGGGGGATTATAGGTAGTCCCACACAGCTGAGGGGGATAAAAGGTAGTCCCACACAGCTGAGGGGGATAATAGGTAGTCCCACACAGCTCTAAGGGGAATTATAGGTAGTCCCACACATCTCTGAGGGGGATTATAGGTAGTCCCACACAGCTCTGAGGGGAATTATAGGTAGTCCCACACAGCTCTGAGGGGAATTATAGGTAGTCCCACACATCTCTGAGGGAGATTATAGGTAGTCCCACACATCTCTGAGGGAGATTATAGGTAGTCCCACACAGCTCTGAGGGAGATTATAGGTAGTCCCACACAGCTCTGAGGGGAATTATAGGTAGTCCCACACATCTCTGAGGGGAATTATAGGTAGTCCCACACATCTCTGAGGGGAATTATAGGTAGTCCCACACAGCTGAGGGGGATTATAGGTAGTCCCACACATCTCTGAGGGAGATTATAGGTAGTCCCACACATCTCTGAGGGAGATTATAGGTAGTCCCACACATCTCTGAGGGGGATTATAGGTAGTCCCACACAGCTCTGAGGGGAATTATAGGTAGTCCCACACAGCGCTGAGGGGGATTATAGGTAGTCCCACACAGCTCTGAGGGGGGTTATAGGTAGTCCCACACATGTCTGAGGGGGATTATAGGTAGTCCCAAACAGCTCTGAGGGGAATTATAGCTCCTCCAACACAGCTCTGAGGGGAATTATAGGTAGTCCCACACAGCTGAGGGGGGTTATAGGTAGTCCCACACAGCTGAGGGGGGTTATAGGTAGTCCCACACAGCTGAGGGGGATAATAGGTAGTCCCACACAGCTCTAAGGGGAATTATAGGTAGTCCCACACATCTCTGAGGGGGATTATAGGTAGTCCCACACAGCTCTGAGGGGAATTATAGGTAGTCCCACACATCTCTGAGGGAGATTATAGGTTGTCCCACACAGCTCTGAGGGGGGTTATAGGTAGTCCCACACAGCTCTGATGGGAATTATAGGTAGTCCCACACATCTCTGAGGGGAATTATAGGTAGTCCCACACATCTCTGAGGGGAATTATAGGTAGTCCCACACAGCTGAGGGGGATTATAGGTAGTCCCACACAGCTCTGAGGGGAATTATAGGTAGTCCCACACATCTCTGAGGGAGATTATAGGTAGTCCCACACATCTCTGAGGGAGATTATAGGTAGTCCCACACATCTCTGAGGGGGATTATAGGTAGTCCCACACAGCTCTGAGGGGAATTATAGGTAGTCCCACACATCTCTGAGGGGAATTATAGGTAGTCCCACACAGCTGAGGGGGATTATAGGTAGTCCCACACAGCTCTGAGGGGGGTTATAGGTAGTCCCACACAGCTCTGAGGAGAATTATAGGTAGTCCCACACAGCTCTGAGGGGAATTATAGGTAGTCCAACACAGCTCTGAGGGGAATTATAGGTAGTCCAACACAGCTCTGAGGGGGATTATAGGTAGTCCCACACATCTCTGAGGGGGATTATAGGTAGTCCCAAACAGCTCTGAGGGGAATTATAGCTCCTCCAACACAGCTCTGAGGGGAATTATAGGTAGTCCCACACAGCTGAGGGGGGTTATAGGTAGTCCCACACAGCTGAGGGGGATTATAGGTAGTCCCACACAGCTGAGGGGGATTATAGGTAGTCCCACACAGCTGAGGGGGATAATAGGTAGTCCCACACAGCTGAGGGGGATAATAGGTAGTCCCACACAGCTCTGAGGGGGATTATAGGTAGTCCCACACAGCTCTGAGGGGGATTATAGGTAGTCCCACACAGCTTTGAGGGGAATTATAGGTAGTCCCACACAGCTCTGAGGGGGATTATAGGTAGTCCCACACAGCTCTGAGGGGGATTATAGGTAGTCCCACACAGCTCTGAGGGGGATTGTAGGTAGTCCCACACAGCTCTGAGGGGGATTATAGGTAGTCCCACACATCTGAGGTGGATTATAGGTAGTCCCACACAGCTCTGAGGGCGATTATAGGTAGTCCCACACAGCTCTGAGGGCGATTGTAGGTAGTCCCACACAGCTCTGAGGGGGATTATAGGTAGTCCCACACAGCTCTGAGGGGAATTATAGCTCCTCCCACACAGCTCTGAGGGGATTATAGGTAGTCCCACACAGCTCTGAGGGGATTATAGGTAGTCCCACACAGCTCTGAGGGGGATTATAGGTAGTCCCACACAGCTCTGAGGGAGATTATAGGTAGTCCCACACAGCTCTGAGGGGATTATAGGTAGTCCCACACAGCTCTGAGGGGATTATAGGTAGTCCCACACATCTCTGAGGGGGATTATAGGTAGTCCCACACAGCTCTGAGGGGAATTATAGGTAGTCCCACACATCTCTGAGGGGAATTATAGGTAGTCCCACACAGCTCTGAAGGGGGGTTATAGGTAGTCCCACACAGCTCTGAGGAGAATTATAGGTAGTCCCACACAACTCTGAGGGGGATTATAGGTAGTCCCACACAGCTCTGAGGGGGATTTTAGGTTGTCCCACACAGCTCTGAAGGGGGATTATAGGTAGTCCCACACAGCTCTGAGGGGAATTATAGGTAGTCCCACACATCTCTGAGGGAATTATAGGTAGTCCCACACAGCTGAGGGGGATTATAGGTAGTCCCACACAGCTCTGAGGGGGGTTATAGGTAGTCCCACACAGCTCTGAGGAGAATTATAGGTAGTCCCACACAGCTCTGAGGGGGATTATAGGTAGTCCCACACAGCTCTGAGGGGGATTGTAGGTAGTCCCACACAGCTCTGAGGGGGATTATAGGTAGTCCCACACATCTGAGGTGGATTATAGGTAGTCCCACACAGCTCTGAGGGCGATTATAGGTAGTCCCACACAGCTCTGAGGGCGATTATAGGTAGTCCCACACAGCTCTGAGGGGGATTATAGTTAGTCCCACACAGCTCTGAGGGGAATTATGAAATTTGAAAAAAAAAATAATTAAAAAAAATAATAATAATAAAAAAAATAAAAATAAAATAATTTTAGAAAAAAAAATGAAAATTAGGAAATTTGAAAAAAATTATTTTAATAATTTTAGAAAAAATATATAATTTAAAAAAAAAATAATAATAATTAAAAAAAATCATTAAAAAAAAATAATTTTTGAAAAAAATATTTTTTATAAAAAAAAAAAAAAAATCAATCATTTTAGAAAAAAAAAAAAAGAAAATTTAGGAAATTTGAAGAAAAAAACATTTTTAGAAAAAAAAATCATTTAAAAAAAAATAATAATAATTAAAAAAAATTATTTTTGAAAAAAAAATTATTTTTGAAAAAAAAAATTATTTTTGAAAAAAATATTATTTTTGAAAAAAAAAAATTGTTTTTGAAAAAAAAAATTATTTTTGAAAAAAAAAATTATTTTTGAAAAAAACAATTTTTATAAAAAAAATCAATCATTTTAGAAAAAAAATGAAAATTAGGAAATTTGAAAAAAAAAATGTGAACAATTTTTTGAAAAAAATAATTTTGAAAAATTTATTTTTAGAAAAAATTGAATAAAAATCTAAAAAATCATTTAAAAAAATCATTAAAAAAAAAATAAATTATTTTTGAAAAAAATAAATAAATGTTTAGTTACTCAAGCCACTCCACCCAGTTTCTCCGCCCACTCCAGTAGGTGGAGGCAAGAACATTACTTCTTTAGGAGGTGTGGGTCCCTGGTGACCTCAGATGTCCTGAGTCTTTTCTCCCCTATGTGAATAAAATAAAGGTATACTTAGCACACAGATATTTGAGGCAAGAAATAGGAATATGAGACATTTCTTGGAAGTGTCGTACAATTGTCTGTTTTGGCAGAGTTCAAAGCTGAAGACATGATTTTTCCCTTTACAAAGCTGGAATACTTACCTTTTTTGTCAAAAGTATCACACATGTAGAGACCCCACTGGAGCACCTGTGTGGGACACCCTAAAAAGTTTGTTCTGGTGTCCCACACTAGTGCTCCTGCGTCCAGATGTGTAAGTCATGATCTTGGCCTTTCTCACATTTGGGTTTGGGTATGGTCCAGGCTACCCGTCATAGTCAGCCCTCTTGAAGATGTCCACGGACTCCACCATCTCTATAAAGGCCATTTTTGAGGCCTTAAATCTCCTCCGGGATCAGCACGTTTGTGGCTCCAGGCTTTCCTCATCGTTGCTGCTACTCTCAGGCACCTGCTCTGTCTCCGTCATGTGCTCTCCCACTACGCCAAAAGACAAGGGGCGGGGAATATACTAGAAAGAACGTCTGGGGCAGGCTGAGGTACGTACAATCTGTAAACGGAGGAAGGAGTAGCGGAAGCGCCGATCGTTCTAACGAAGGTACAATTTTAACTTGGTGCATCAGTGGCCTATACTGCTTATAGTTTGAGGCCTATATTGGGACAAGATTAGGAGAGTTTAGCCTGACATTAGGGTTTGCTTTGTGTTGTGTCTTGCAGAGAAAATGGATCTATTCAATGATGAGGACTTTATCCCCATATTCCTTGATATGTACAGGGAGCTGCCCTGTCTATGGCAGGTAAACCACCCCTTTTATAACAATAAACCAAACAGGAAGGCAGCGCTGGATCAATTGCTGGAATTTGTGAAGTCGGTGATCCTCACGGCAACCATCCCCTATTTGAAGGCCCTAATTGGTGGCATGAGGAGCACTTATAATAGGGAGCACAAGAAGGCCCAGGATTCCCAGAGATCAGGAGCTGCAGCAGATGACATTTATGTCAGCTATTAATATTCCCCCCCGCCCGTGCCCCCCTCCATGACTTTTCCATCAAAATCAACAATGCATCTATCAGTCCCTCCCCTCACGCCAGGGTACTTGGTGTAATCCTAGACTCGGACTTGTCATTTCAGCCTCAAGTCCAATCGCTGTCAAAAGTTTGTAGACTTCACCTCCGTAATATCTCTAAAATTCGCCCCTTTTTAACAAATGACACCACCAAGCTCCTCATTCACTCCCTTGTTATCTCTCGCCTTGACTATTGCAACTCCCTTCTCATTGGCCTGCCTCTCCATAGGCTCTACCCCCTTCAGTCTATCATGAATGCTACTGCCAGACTTATCCACCTTACCAACCGTTCAGTGTCTGCCAACCCTCTCCTCCAATCCCTACACTGGCTCCCAATCGCCCAGCGAATTAAATTCAAAATACTAACCACAACTTACAAAGCCATTCACAACTCTGCCCCGAGCTACATCACCAATCTTGTCTCCAAACATATCCCAAACCGTCCTCTCCGCTCTTCCCAAGATCTCCTCCTGTCAAGCTCTCTTGTTTCCTCCTCCCATGGTCGTCTCCAGGATTTCTCCAGAGCCTCTCCCATCCTCTGGAACTCGCTGCCTCAACCTGTCCGGCTATCCCCTACTCTAGCTACCTTCAGGCGATCCCTGAAAACTCATCTCTTTAGGGAAGCCTATCATGTCTCCAACTAATCTTTTACCACTTCTATCAGCTCATTCCCCACAGTTACAGCCTTTTGTATCACCTCCCCCACCCTATTTAGATTGTAAGCTCTTCTGAGCAGGGCCCCCTTAATCCTCTTGTATTTTATTGTATTATAACTGTATTGTTTCCCTTTTATATTGTAAAGCGCTGCGTAAACTGTTGGCGCTATATAAATCCTGTAATAAATAAATAAAAATAAAAAATTTACCTATTTATGTATTTTTTCACAAATACTTGGCTATGTGTTTAACCTCAAAAAGGCCAGTTTGCAGGTAAATTTCCAAAATACAATGTGAAATTAACAAGGGACACCAACATCAACCTCCTTGAGGTTAAAAAATACAAGATAATAATGGTGTTGTGGTAACTTGACACAAAACGAAAGAAAAAATTATGGAGATCACTATAAAAAAATAAAAAAAAAACAATTATTTATGAGATCACCAGAAATAACAAAGATATCAGGTTGTCAGAACTCTGTGTAAATATGAGCAGCAAAACAACTTCATTATTCTAGCATTCTAAAGAAGAAGAGAATGTGCTGCATTAAAAGATTAAAAAATTTGCAGCGTGACGAATGTGCTATCTCCATTACGAACGCTAGTTTTACCAGACCGAGCGATTCCGTCTCGTACTTGATTCTGAGCATGCGTGGAACTTTCTGCTTTGGAATTGTGTACACATGATCGGAATATACGAGAACAGATTTTGTTGTCGGAAAATTTGAGAGCCAGATCTCAAATTTTGTGTGTCGGAAATTCCGATGGAAAATGTCCGATGGAGCCTACACACAGTCGGAATTTCCGTAAAAAAAAAGCTCCCATCCAACATTTTCCATCGGTAGATCCGACCGTGTGTATGGGGCATAAGAGTTTGGATATATTTTATATCATTAGCGCAGCATTATTTATTTGTTTTTAGTTTAATATTTTACACTTATATTGGGAGTGTGATATTTGCTGCTTGCTTATAGATTACATAATTTTCACTCTATAATTTATGTAGCGGCCATAGCCCCAAGGGGCGGCCTTTAACTTTCCGGGCTTACCGGTTACCTCCTCCTGGCTTGTCAGTTGTTGTCTAGGGGTTCCCAGGGTTAGTACCCAGTGACTTCAGATGCTGACACATAAAAGTCCTTTTGAAGGTTTTTTTTTTTCAGTGGTAACATCCAACATACCACAGTCTCTGATGGGAATAGAGGGCACGGGTGATGAAACTCAGGCACCTTGAACTACTGACATCCACTGAATGTCTCTAATTAACCCAGATAGTAGCCACTCGCAGGTGGGCTGATAAATCTCTAGCCAAAGATTTAGCAGCCAACATGTGATCTGGAAAAACTTGACAAAGTCTCTGCCACAGACTAGATTGTAACTGAAGATAAGTGCGAACCTTTCTCACAGTACCTGGATCTCTTTCAGTCTCTTTGGTGATACCCCTTCCCAGACTACGCAGCGGGGCCAGAAGCACCCGCTGATTGGCTCCGGGAAAGATTGGTACCTAACACGTCCAACCAGGCCTTGTTCTCGGCCTGTCATAGGTGTCTCACTGCACCTATAACCAGGCGGAACCTTAGTACAGCCCAGCCCAATCAGACTGATGCCGAAGTAAAACCTGTACAATTAACCCCCAGAACTCCATTACAGTTCTGAGGAAAAACTAAATTTGCACTGATAGCGCACACTTAGTAAAAGTGTGACCTCTACATATATAACATGGAAAATAATTACCATGGATGCAAATCCCTTAGGTGAAGCATCTTGGCTATCTTAACAGTGCAGGATGGTTGGTTGGCAGGGTAATCAAGGAAGTTCCTAAACCTTTTGGAACTGTGAGCCGTTTTGTTTTCTCGAATGCCCTAAAAAACTATTTTCAATGTTATCTGATAAGAGTCCAGGTGGAAAATACCATGCTGTGGAAAACATCCTTTAGACTGGGTTCACACTAGTGCGAATTGGATGTGGGTTTCCCCGCATCCAATTCGTATGACAGGAGATTGTGACCAGCTCTCAATGGAGCCAGTTCACACATCTCCGGGGCAACTCCGGAGTGGCTTGCAAAGGAGTGCTGTGTGTCTTTGGCTCCGTTTCAGGGCCAAATTCAGGCAAAAATTTGGCCCTGATTCATCCCTGAAATGGAGAACAGGGACGCACTGGACCCCTGCAGCAGCATCCGGCAATAGTGTGAACCCAGCCTAAGGCTAATTCACATCCCTGTGGGTTGGGAACACAGATAAAATTGTACTCCTTCCTGAAACACGATGCTCTCAAGCAGATATGTGGGGGTGCCATTCTTTTCTAATGGCACCCCCATGCATTGGCAAACATACTGCATTTTTACGGGTGCCAAACCACATTTTAAAAAAAGGGTCAGGGACTTCTCTCCCCACATTCATGCAGGTAGGGCAGCACATTGAAATGAACTGGCTGCCTTGCATGCAGCTGCAGTAATGTGAACCCAGGCTTCAGGCATCTACACTATCTCTTAAAAACTTACTTTACCCCTAGGTAAGAGTGATTGGGAATATTTTTTCCCCCCCCTCTGTGCCAACCATCAGATCATTTAGCATTTGTTCATTTTATTATAGATACATCTATTTCGTATTTGCTCCTGATGAGTAGAGATATCCACAAAACACATAGAGCTTCTGTCATATGCTACACCATTGCAATCATGTGTTTGAGATTCTTCAGTACTATATATTTTTGTCATTCATTTTATTATTTCCAAGATAATCTATGTTTACAATGAATCAGAACAACAGACTACATACCAATGCGTTTAATACTGTACATTGTGAATTATGTCAGAATATGTGTACATCCTATCAACCAGGGGACTACTTTCACATTTTCTGGGCTTGCCCAGCAATTGCGCATTATTGGAAAGAAGTTCTTCATGTGATAGCTAAGATCACCAAGACTAGTGTCCAATACGATCCTAAATACTGTCTGCTGGGGCTCGTGGAGCAAATGTCAATCCTCAGAGCTAGGAAAATACTCATATCCCTATTATTGTACTATGCCCGCAAGGCTATCACAATGAGCTGGAAACAATCTTCTCCCCCTTCTGTCAGGTTCTGGAAAAACCTAGTAAACGCCAGTTTGGCCCTGTATAAAGCCACCTACTCGGGCAGGGGTTGCCCGCAAAAATTTGAGAAAGTGTGGACATGTTGGTTAGAGGATGACACTACGGCAACTGATGCAGTAACCGATCCCTAGACTAACATTACGGTTATAGTATGATAGCAAGTTGACCCAAGTACCCTCATGTAACATTATCCTGTCATCACAATTTTGAGCACGGAATCTCCTGAAATAACCTCTCCCAACATTGGGGTATAGATAAGTAAGGTTGTGTTTTTATTGTCCTGCCCTGTTGCGGTCTGTTGCTGCTTCAGAGGCAGTCTGTTTATGTTATATGATGTACCCTGTTGTGGTTGTTGTCGCATCAGAGGATTTGCCCCTGCGTGGGTAATGTTTGGCCCCTGCGTGGGCAAGTTTTTTGTGCTAATGAAAAATTCAATAAAAAAGATTTTACAAAAAAAGAAAAAAAAAGAATATGTGTACATAAATGAATTATTAAGGTGCTATTTATTGTTAACAATGTTATATATTCTTACCATGGATTTTATGTATATCCAATAGGAATCATTAAACATGTTTTTGCATACCATTTTTAATTTTTTTTTAGCAGTTTGCTTCATACAAAGTCCCAACCAACCCCCTTCTTGTAATACATATTAGGGATGGAGGCATATGAACCTACCCAATCATTGCCTCATATAAAGTTCCAATCCCCCCCCCCTCCTTTTTGTAAGGCTAATTCACACCCCTGTGGGTTGGGAACACAGATAAAATTGCACTCCTTCTGATCCACAGGCAAACACGATGCAGGTGTGCTGGGGGGGCCATTCTTTTCTAATGGCACCCCCATGCATTGGCAAACATGATGCGGTTTCACGGGTGCCAAACCACATTTTAAAAAAAGGGCCGGGGACTTCTTTCCCCACATTCATGCAGGTAGGGCAGCACATTGAAATGAACTGCAGCAATATGAACCCAGCCTTAGGGGATGTATGATCAGATTTCAATTCTGTTGGTGGTCCACACCCCAGGAGTGTAAAAATAAAATATGGACTACCTAAATGGTGAGCTCCTGGATCCCAGAAAAGGTAGTCCTATCAATGGTGTGGAACACTGGAGATGCGCCCGATGGCCTTAAGTCTGAAATGCAATGTAAATAAGTTAATTGCAAGATCCAGGGATCTTCTGGCAGACGTGACGGGCACTCCCTATTGTATGTGTTCTCTATCTCTCCTGCATCTTCGTTAAATCTTCTAGGGGATAAAGATGAAAGATATTCAACATTCAATTAACTCTGGATTATCCTTGTAGAGAGCAGTACAGTAGTCAGATCTTGTATGTCTGGTCGTAGATGGCCTGTGGTAGCTTTTACACCAACCTGATCTTCCAGCCCAAGGTGAGACCCTGTTTTCTGCTTTTCAGGCATTGGCTTAAGTAGCATGGCTTATGAAGCCCAGGTGCCAGGAGAAAGGGGTCTCTCTGAGACAGTGGTGTCTACCATACTTCGGGCCCTTTAACCATATTCTCATAAAGTTTAACACCCCACTGGAAGGGCCTACTTCTGATGGTGTGTGAGATTCCAGGGGTTAATCCCCCTTCCTATTTGGGTAGTAAGTTTTACTTAGCTTCATTCATTTTGGTGCCGTCATTGTTCAGCCTCTCCACCTCATCAAATCAGAGAACTCTTTTCATTTATTCTCTGAATTGCACCAGAGCCGAGAGGCTAACCTTCTGTGTTCAGAATGCAGTAAGGCAGCTGTTCGATGCGGGACTCAGAAGCTAGTGAAGATAACTGAAGTCTACTCCAGTGATTTCCAGCTTCAATGGGCATTGGCTAGGTATGTTACATATATGCACAGTTACATTGGTTCAAGCTGGACCAATGTAAATATGTATAAAAAATCCATGCCAGGAAAGAGGAACTTAAGCGCCTGTTTACACCGGTGCAACTTAGCATGCGATTTGACAGGTCAGATTGAGTGACAAGTTGCACCCTATTGTCGGCAATGGGACTGTTCAAATCGGTGCGATGCTGACTTTGTGGTGCCGCACCAATTTGAAAAAGTAGTTCCTGCACTACTTTTGTTGATTTCAGGTGTGACTTGCATAGACATCTGTGCATGAAGTTGCACAGATGTCAGCCAAGTCGCACCTGAAGTCGCATTGACATGCGTGCGATTTCAAGTGAAGTTACACGATTTCAAGGCCGCTTTCAGTGTGAACCTAGACTTAGTCCCCTATAGGTCTGATTCACACCACAAAAACGCACTCCAGATCCGTTCTGGATGCGTTTCTGCATGCACATTTTTTCCTGTTTTTTTTTTTTTTTACTGTACTGGCGTCCAGTGCGTGTTTGGTGCAATCCAGTGCATTCCGGTATTTTTTTTTATGTGTTTTACTGTGTTCCAGTACAGTCCAGTGCAAGAAAAAATCAGGGGGGGAAACAATCAGCGGGTCCGGCAGGCCATTCTGTCAAGGCATGACACACAGATCCTGTCTTCCTACTAAGCAGGAAGAAGGATCTGTGTGTTGGTCCAGGAAGCCAATCCCCCATACAGTTAGAACACACAGTGAGGGAACACATTTAACCCCTTGATCGACCCTGATGTTAACCCCTTCCCTGCCAGTGCCATTAGTACAATATCAGTGCATATTTTTTGCACTGATTACTGTAATAATGTCACTGGTTTCCCAAAAAAGTGTCAAAAATGTCAGTTAGGTGTTTCCGATTTGTCCGCGGCAATGTTGCGGTCCCGCTAAAAATCGCAGATCACCCCATTACTAGTAAAAAATAAAAACAATAAAAATGCCATAAATCAATCCCCTTTTTTGTAGACACTATACTTTTTGCGCAAACCAATCAATATACGCTTATTGGTTTTTTTTTTTACCAAATATATGTAGCAGAATACAAATTGGCCTAAATTGATAAAGAAATTAGAGTTTTACATTTTTTTTTGGGGTATGTTTTATAGCAGAAAATAAAAAATATTGTTTTTTTTTTTAAAATGATTGGTCTTTTTTTTTTTTATAGCGCAAAAAATTAAAAACGCAGACGTGATAAAATACCACCAAAAGAACGCTCTATTTGTGGGAAGAAAAGGACATATATTTTGTTTAGGTACAATCTCGCAGGACCGCGCAATTGTCAGTTAAAGCGACACAGTGCCGTATCGCAAAAAATGGCCTGGTCAGGAAGTGGGTGAATCCTTCCGGGGCTGAAGTGGTTAATGAGCTGTAAGGAAGCTGATGGTATTCCTAGATGAGCAATAAAAAGTTACTTCTTGAAAGTTTATTATAAACCAAGAAAGATTTATTTAAATATTATGTATGATCAAGAACAACATTATTTAGCTTTTGAGTACTGTATACGGTATTCAAAAACAGATCCATACAGTCAACACAAGAGGGCAGTATAGGACCCTTGTTTGATACTTGCGCTGTTTAAAACCAAGGAAGAGTGAAAATACAAAGTTATATCCCTTGGGAAGCGACATCTAAGTTAGCAATATTTTTTTTTGTATTAAAATATCTCAGTATCCCTGATTCAAATCCCTAACTTAGTGTCTATGTATTAAATCCTAGAATCAGCTTCTTGTTATTAAGGTGAAGTTCCCTCTGTGGCTGATCTCTGAAAATAAATCCACGTAGGATTTTTAGGTTACCTCCTCTTGGACACCCATGAGAAAAAAGCCTTATGGCCCGTAAGCACGATGCGAAAATCGGACGACAGATCGTCCGGTTTTTTTTTTTTTTGCATGCTATTCGCATATCAAAAATGGAGAGTTTACTATAGTTGCTAAAATTCTCGTACGACAGAATAAAAAATCGGAAGTGATGTCATGTGTTGTAGTGTACAGTGGAACCTCGGATTACAAGCATAATCCATTCCAGGAGAATGCTCTTAATCCAAAGTACTCGCATATCAAAGCGAGTTTCCCCATTGAAGTCAATGGAAACTAAAATAATTTGTTCCGCATTGACTTCAATGGCATGCAATACTGCATGCAGCCATAGGTGGGGGGCGCCGGAGAGCATCAGAAATGGCCAGAAAGGCCCGAGGACACCTCGGCAAACCTCGGATCTGTCCTCGGGCCTTTCTGTGCATTTCCGAACAGCGCCGCTCTGCCCCACCTCAGGCCAAAGGCGGTACTGCACACGCTTTGAGCTGAATCATGCTAGTTTTGCGAGACAAGACTCGCAAACCGAGTTACGATTTTTAAAAATACAGTGCTCGTATTGCGAAACGCTCGTTAACCACGTTACTCGCAATCCGAGGTTCCACTGTATTTTGTATTGTATTTTTGGATGACAACTGTACTGATAAACTAAAATCGTATGATCTGGTATCATACGAGAAAAATTTTCGTGTTTGTCCCATCGGATAATATCATGATCGTCTCTCGAAAGCTCTGTAGTAACGACCTGATTATCGTATGACCCGTCAAAATCTGTATTTTTTGACCGTTTTTCGGATCGCCTGTACGGGCCATTAAAAAATTTATATACTGTATATGAAATGTTGATGCTCAAACTTAAATACAAACAGTTATGTGCTTTAAAACATTTTAGGCAATTTGTTTGTAAACTACAAAAACAAGCAAGTAGCCACACACTGATGACGTCACTTATTGAAGTAACTTTATTGAGCAAGCACAAAACACATTCCCCTTACAGACAGCATTTCACCCTAACAGGCTTAGTTCTTAGTCCTAGAGATTTTAGACCTTAACCCTATTGCACACCAGTCTATTTTTATAGCTCTAGGGTGACAGGTTCCTGTGAAGCGTCCATACACAAGAAGGTCAGGCTAGGACAGAGCCGGGTATTTTGTGCCTGGACACTAACTGTAAATCACGTGGAGCATAGTAAAAGCAATACTCCAGTGATGTATTCACTGACACCCAGCTGCTTATCTGATATTTGAATCTGTAGTGACCAGCAATAGTGATTAAATGTTTTAAATTAATGTAATACTAAAGTTTTTATTATTATTATTTTTTTTTTTTATTATTATAATTATTATTAATAATAATAAAATAAAATAAAGTTATACTTACCTTCTGTGTGCAACGATATTATGTTTTATTTGGCAGTCCCCCGCTAGCAAGCCTGATGCTATGGCTGTACCCATGCACACAAACTCCCAAGCCGAAGGCTCCCACTATTCTCAGTGTCTCCTGTGATACCAGGAAATAATAGGAGCGGTGCTGCAACCAGAACAGCCTTGAATCAGTGAGAGGAGTCAGGTAAGTATTTAGGGGTGGGGTGGGTAGGACAGATATTGGGGTGTTTTTTACCATTAATGCAGAGAATGTATTTGGGTAAAAAACTATTTTGACTTTAGATAAAAAACAAATAACCTAGCGCCAAGGCAATAAGTACAAAAATGTGCAACAAAAAATTCCAGCAACAGTGTAAACTACAAGCTTGGCTGAGTAATAAATCCATATTGAAAAGGAATAAATCAGACATAACAAAATGTGAATATAAAGTCCCAAAAAAGGTGCTCGTGCTCAAATCCTAGATAAACAGATCGGTGCTCCACTGCTTTGTGTTCAGACCAGGTGCCCCACATGGATGTAAACTCACCCTAGATGTTGACCACCTATCTCTAGTGTGGTCACTTGCGCTTTGTGGGGAAAGAGATCCCTGGATGATATCTTTACTGGCCAGCCACCCTGCAAATACTCCTCCAATGGTAGGGAACAAAAAAGACCAGAGGGGGGAGCCCATAGCCTAAGACCGTTTTATTGATTTAAAAATATCAGTAAACAAACGTAGGTACACTCACATGTTCTGGTGCCTATATCCTGGCACCAGGTGTGTTCAGCGTGTGTATGTCAAGGGAAATTGACTTTTTGACGTTAGATTGGGGTGCCCCCAATAGAAAGCAGCTTGCTATGGGGGCACTGGCGCATGCTCATTCCCGTGCCTTGCTCTATGCTTTTATAAGACACATAGAGCTGTGACTAGGCCACACCCCCCACTCTCTCCTCATTGGCTCACTGGCTGTGATTGACAGCAGTAGGAGCCAATGGCTCCCACTGCTGTCTCAGCCAATGAGGAGAGGAAGTCCCGGGACAGCCGAGGCGCTTGTGCACTTTGCTGGATCAAGAGGGAGCTCAGGTTGAGATGAGCTGTGGGGGGAGCAGCACACAGAAGATTTCTTTACCTTTATACATAGAAAGCATGAAGGTTAAAAACTTTTGGCCTTTACTACCACTTTAAACATTTTTCTTTAAGGAATGGAAAGGGGTGACCATTATATCTGTGGCATATTCAAAACTCTGTAGATACCTCCTACATACCAGAAATCTGCTCCATCTTACACAACTGATGGGACCTCCTTCCATCTTTGTTCAATGCTGACAGCAGCATGTACTCACAACTTCTGATCCTTCTTTACATAGAAGAGTGATAATCAGAAATTATACAAAATAGAATTACCTCCAATGGCGGAAGGTCTCTTTATCGTGAAATTATATTTCAGAGACAGTCTGATAATGGCAAGCAAGGCATAAAATTGAAGCAATGCTTGCTTTGATTAGTCTATAAGGCTAGCTTCTTATCCAGCTCTACATTTATTTATTATACGTAGTTATATACTGCAAATGATTTACTCAGTGCTTTACAGCATGTACATTCACATTGGTCTTTGCCCTCAACAAGCCATTATTTAAAGGTCCCTATCTCACATACATACAGTACATACATGGGCCAGTTTTTGACAGAAGCCAAATATCCTATCAGGATTTGTTTTGGCATGTGGGAGGAAAGCCATGCAAGCTCCATGCAGGTAGTATCCTAGCCAAGATTCAAACCCAGGACCCCAGTGGCGCAATGTAGAAGTGTTAACCACTAAGCCACAGTGCTCCCCTTATTTATAAATATAATGCTGGCTACCTAATGGTATCTCAGGGGTTGGATTTCTAGGGTCTCTGGTCTCTTTTTACTTTTTGCTAGCATAGATAGGAAAGGGTTGCTAGTTTATGTTTTTTTCTCGATGTCCCGCTGGAGAGATTTCCATTCACTTCCTGACCTGGAGATGTGAGGGGAGTTTCCCTCTTAAGCTGGCTATACAGTAAACAATTTTTCTTTAGATTTACCTCCAACTATGTAGTACAATGGCCTTCCTGATAGCATACAAACTGAAAGTGTTTAGGTCTGACCTCATATAATATGGTTTTGGTAAATCTAAAGGAAAGTTGTACAAGAACATTGTATAATGTATGGCCAGCCTTGGACTGTCACAAGAACATTTGTCCTGTTTTGTACAGGCGACAGCTGTAAAACATTGGATTTCCCATCAGTTAACGTCTTATTGACAGCGTTCACCAGAACAAATGGAGAGGGTCAACCTATATGGTGGGGACACAGACAGAAATAACAAGACTGGACAGGACTTCTAATATTTCCCTGCTCTATCTAAAAAATGAAAAAAATAAAAAATACTTTGTATATACAATATATATATATATATATATATATATATATATATATATATATATATATATATATATATATATATATATATATATATATATATATATATATGTATATGTATATGTATATATGCACTTTAAACCATAACAGGGATGCTATCTGCTTTGTATATACAATATATATATATATATATATATATATATATATATATATATATATATATATATATATATATATATATATATATATATATATATATATATATATATATGTATATGTATATATGCACTTTAAACCATAACAGGGATGCTATCTGCATGGAGTTTGTATGTTCACTGTTTGTGTAAGTTTTTTCCACCCCAACACTACGACTGCGCTGTAAAAATAGTAATATCCTGGAGAGTAAGTAGTTAAAGGATTTCATCATCCGCAGGTGTCCTCCCCCCCCCCCCCCCCCCCGTGTGCTGTTTTTACTGAGACTACTGTACATGGTGGCGTGTTGGATTTCTCTATGATTAGAAGAATAGAAAGCAGTACAGCAAATGACACATGGAGGCATGTGATTGGTTGGTAAGATGTGGCCGGCACTCATAGATGTACGGCTCTTGTTTAATTCAGATTAGTATTTCATTTCTGCTTTTCCTATAGTGAAAACACAAGGGCGGGGAAGCCTGCCAGGTCTCTGTAATTTGCCTAGGCAAAAGTGTTTACAGAGGAGAATAACCAGTTCCATTTATTTGCATTTTTATGTTAATGTAAGGTACAGAATTGTTATCTTTATAAGAATTTGGTTGTACCTTCGAGTTTATTACTGAGTAGTGGCAATATGTATTTACAAGCTTTGGCTTGTTTCAGGATTACTGTAATAAGGAGTTGTAACTAAAAGTTGCCATGTTTGGTTGGAATTTTGAAATTCAAGCCATGGGTACCCCAGTCAGCACTGATTGGCTGGCCAAAAGTCAATTTTTTAATCAACTTGTTCAGAGAAACCAGGAAGAAAAACGTTGGCTGCACAGTAACTGCATCCAATCAGATGCAGACACTGTTAGGATATTCTGACATCCGTGGGTGCTGGCAGTCAGAATATAATAGCTGGCGAGGACAATTTGGCCATCCCCGCTGTTTAGTGATGGAGAAATCTTCTGCTTAGTGAACACAGGAGCTCTACCACTTGACACGGACCCCATTCAGAGAATGCTTTATTTTCTTTACCAATGCAAAGCATTCTCTGATTGGATGAGATGGAGAGTGTGATGTCACCACCTCGCCTTTCCACCTTGTCCAGTCAGAGTGTGCTCTATGATAGCAAAGAGTCAATATCAGGCAAGTGCCCCACCATGAGATACCTGTTGGGTTGGATCACATATATCCCCAGGCACCACCTATTGTATGTCCTATGCATGTGGTTGTAGTAAGGTGGCGCAACAGACCCTTCGTTCAAATGATTAAAGCTGAGTTCCACCCACTTTTGAGAGGTGATCTTAAACAAAAGACCACCTCTCCACCCCTCGTTTTTGGATATTAAAAAAAATATTTTTTCTTCTAATGTAACTTTTTATGAAGTACATAGTGTACTTCTGATGCATTCGTTCCGCAGCGCAGGACGTCATATTCTTTGTGCGGCGAGCCCCCCCCCCGCTGTCTTCTGGGACCTGTGTGTGTCCCAGAAGACAGCTGGCCATAAACAAAGTGCCGCGCAACTCGCACATGCACAGTAGGAAACGGTAACTGAAGGTTCAAGGCTCCACTGCTGGTTTCCCTTAGTTATAAAGGCGGCGCCTGCACTTGATCCGATGAACGGATCGGCCTCGGGGGGGGGGGGGGGGGGGCGACATTGCGGGCTCCCTGGACAGGTGTTTGTAGCTGTGGACTTTAAAAAAAAAAAAATTGCGGGTGGAACACCGCTTTAAGTAAGCTTTTTGATAGATTTTGACTATGGCAAGTTAATCAAGCATGGTAGAGCTTATTGATCATTTCTGATCAATCAAACACATATCTGCATGTATGTCAGACAACCAATAACAATACAGATCATTTTCAATAGACTGCATTTTCACTTGATACTGTATGTATTGCATCATTCGATATTTTAATCAGTGATGAATCATGTGTTTGCTGTCACTCGTACCTAGATCAATCAAACGTTGTTACCTGTATAGCTCACCATATATATTACAATCTGACTGTGCAATCTCTTTCAGATCTACCAACAAGTATCTAGTGCAAGGGCCTGTCTGGTTGGATAAGGATTGATTGGATAGTTTAGGTTGTTGTAGGGCCAGATCATAATGTGTACAAACATTGTGATTTGTGTCAAATATTTCACATGCCACTCTAGATGAGACCAGGCTCCACATTCCACAATCCAATCTCAGGTGCTGGCTCTTCCTGTCTCCACCAAAGCAATCAATTATTCCAGCAACAGGAATGACGCACACCAAGATGTGAAATAATGTTCTTCCTCAAAATCGTAAGCAGGAACAAATTCTATTCTGAATGTTTCGCTCTATGCACAATTCTTTCTCAAAGAAAGTCATACTAACTTTTTTTTTTTGCACACACATTGCCCATTATTTATTATGCGATTGCTTTAATAAATGAAACAGAACAAACATATTACAGCGCACACATGCAAAACTGACATTTACCTCCAGCAAGGCTATTTAAAAGCACCTAGACAGTTTTGTTTTTTGCTTTAATAAATGTCCCCGAGAATGTCTTTATACATTTGTTTTTCACTTGTTCACAAGTACACTCCACTTTAAGCCAACAGTCTGACAAATGGCTGTGCATGCAAAATCTTTGCAAGGAGAAAAGTGGGTGCACACACCTCTGTAAATGGTCACCCTAGGGGGGGATTCGGACATGCTGAGAGGCTTAATTACTTCCAGAAGACATTGGACCAATTATTGCATCATCTGGGATGCACAATTTGCAAAGTCAAAGGCTAAAATGGTTAATCCAGTAAAACTCCACCCTGGACACACACCTTTTGGAGTTTCTGCATGTATACGATTTGAGCAGAGGTGTCTAACCTTTTGACCTTCCTGTGCCACATTGCAAGAATAGGAAATGTTTTGGGCCGCACATAAAATACACTAATAATAACAAGTTAAAGGATAAGTTCACTTTAAAATAAATAAATGCACTTTTTTTTTGCAGGTAAAAAAATGTGCATTTATTATTTTTGTTGCATGAGCCTGGAAAGCATTGCACCAGCGATCAGCAGATCCTGATTTAGAGTCTCTTGTTTTTTCATGTTCTCCTTTTAACATTTACATTTTTAGATCAATTCATTTAATATGGTTATTTTCTAACCTGCCAGCTCCAGAGATGGATTAAGGCAAAATGGGGTTCTAGGCAAGGTAACAGCTTTGACCCCACCATCCTATGGAATTATATTGATAAAAATTCCAGGAGGCACAAACAAGCCACTCCATTTGCATTATCTGTATTGGAATGACTCCATCAGACACCAACTACCTACAAGTAAAGCCTTCATTGTGAAGTGACAGGCAGGTCACAGCTTTGGCCAATTGCATTAGCCCCTGGTTTAATGTGAGACTATAAAAGCTGCGGAGAGTCCAGGAATATGTCATCCTCGCCTAGGCAAGGAGTGAGGACATGGGAACAAGAACCTGCTGTCATAAACCATGAAATCAGGCTGAGACAGAAGTACTTTTAAATCACACTTGTTTAATAATAAAAGTAAAAGTAACAAACGTAGTCAAAACATAGCCAAATTTCGGTAACCGGATAGTCAGCCAAGCCAGAAGTCAGGGATCAATGTAGTGGAACAGTAAGCAGGATCGGGAGCCAGAAGGGATTTCATTAAAGCAAGTCTTGAACAGGATCGCAGGAGATAGTTTCTGTGATGTTGACCAAGGCGAAGGCAGAGAACCTCTGGACTGGACAGCTTAAGTAGGCAGGACTGACGAGCAGGATATCATCAACAGCTGAGTAACTGTGGAGAGATAGGAGCTGGCAATTAGCCGAAAGCTGAGCGGCCAGCTCAGAAAAGGAAGGGCTGAGCCCAGCCCTGACACCTGCAGAAAAATGTACTTGTGTCCCAAAAATAGTAAAATTGTTTGCAAATGTGTAGTGGGTGGGGGAGTAGGATAAGAACCAGGATATGTGTAAGTTGTGAGCGAAGGTCTGCTTTAAAAATCTATAATTTTTCAATTCAGATCTTGTATACACGTGACTCTGTCTTGAGATAGGCTTCCTCTAATCCAGGGTGCAGTAGTACTCAAAGGAGGAGAGTTAGTACTAGGAACCAATCAGGCTCTCCTGCATGCACATGTTCTAATAAAGAACACAGACACAGAAGAAGAGTAGGCAGAGACAGCCTCAAACTGACCATACACCAGAATTTCACTCGAACATTCACACAGAAACTCTGACATCATTGAGTCGAACAATTTAGTTTAAAAGTCCTTGAAATGTTTCCATACCTGCTATTTGAATGGAGTCCTAGAAGTATTAAATCAGTTTATTTCGTGCCTGGAACATGTGCACTACAATAAGTACAATGTTTCCCAATCAAAAACCACATTCACAGTTCGAATTCTTTTAATTTAAAAAAAACGACTTCTTCTTCAAATTTTCTCCTCACTATGGTCAAAAATGAACGTTGTTTTGATCCCACTAACCATTCTTCTGCTAACTCTGATGGTAGAAATACTGTATACAACAAGATATAGCATAGAGAACAAGAGGCAACAAGACTTCAGTCTGTCCTTGAAATGGTGTTCCACAAGGGCCTGTTGCAGTCTGCTTACAGATAGGAGAATGGGGCACACATTGGAACTTTCTTTCTTTATTTCTGCTCTAAAAATTTAACTAGCTACAAGTTACGACATGGTTTTTCAGCAAGGCACAGCTCTTGTTTTGAATGGTCAGGTCATTCACTGGGATAAATTGGAAGGCCGGGTACCGGCCTGAAGTTATGGGAGGAGCCCGGAGGGTATTTAAGCAGCCCAAAGGCCGCCGGTCTTTGTCAGTTTCCTGTGCGTGATATCTGATACGTCAGACATCTAGGACCGACTCGTTCGAGACAAGCGCTGTTGGTGCCGGTTCGTGAGCTCCGTTTTCGTCTGTCCGTCTCCTCTTGTTGCAGTCCCGCGTTCCGTGTTCGTAAGTCGTGTTGTCCCTTCGTGTCGCACTCGTGTCGCCGAGTCGCAGTTCGTTCAAAGAGTCTGGTTCGGCTGTCGCAGGTAGGGCTTCGGCTCCCATGTTTTACGTTCTCATGCACTGCTTATCATGTCACTAAACTGTGGTCTGCGTAGCTCACGAACCACGCGCTGCTTGTCTCGAAACCTAAACACTTACTCGCACGTTTTTGGTTGTACACGATCGGGAGCCATCTAGCGGCACGCACATTCAGGGCCGCCCGCCACGAAACACTCCGACCGATGCCGCATCCGGCACTCAAGGGTTCCCTTACGCGGTCGTGCTACGCAGTCTTCGAATCGTTCAAACACGACTCACGCACGGGTGCCGTTCGCACTCACACGCATCGTTCATGTCCTGCCATTATTCGAATCAGTGGCGCCAGCGAGCGTACCAAATCACTATTCACATTCCGAAGCACTGTTGGCATACTAATTGTACGAATCACTTCGACCGTGTCGAAACATTTCACGTGTTAGCATGACAATCATTTCATCATTTCAAACATGGCTAACGTATCGGGCCATTCGGTCATGCTAAATCATTTCGCATCAGTTAAACAGGGCGTTCATGCCATCGCTTCGATCCTGGTCCGGTCGCATCCATACATGCTCCGATCGGGGCGATCCAGATGCACGACTACCCGGCCTCATTTCGATACATGCGCCAAGGGCGGAATCACATCACTGGTTGCGTACATTCCTGATTCTTGCCCCTGTCATGGTATATCATTTCTGTCACCTTACCACGCCCGGCATGAATGCAGTCACTACCTCGCACTAATTCGTGTCGGCGTGCCCCAGGCCGGCCTCATTTCAATACATGCGCCAAGGGCGGAATCGCATCACTGGTTGCGTACATTCCTGATTCTTGCCCCTGTCATGGTATATCATTTCTGTCACCTTACCACGCCCGGCAGGAATGCAGTCACTTCCCCGCACTAATTCGTGTCGGCGTGCCCCAGGCCGGCCTCATTTCAATACATGCGCCAAGGGCGGAATCACATCACTGGTTGCGTACATTCCTGATTCTTGCCCCTGTCATGGTATATCATTTCTGTCACCTTACCACGCCCGGCATGAATGCAGTCACTACCTCGCACTAATTCGTGTCGGCGTGCCCCAGGCCGGCCTCATTTCAATACATGCGCCAAGGGCGGAATCACATCACTGGTTGCGTACATTCCTGATTCTTGCCCCTGTCATGGTATATCATTTCTGTCACCTTACCACGCCCGGCATGAATGCAGTCACTACCTCGCACTAATTCGTGTCGGCGTGCCCCAGGCCGGCCTCATTTCAATACATGCGCCAAGGGCGGAATCGCATCACTGGTTGCGTACATTCCTGATTCTTGCCCCTGTCATGGTATATCATTTCTGTCACCTTACCACGCCCGGCAGGAATGCAGTCACTTCCCCGCACTAATTCGTGTCGGCGTGCCCTAGGCCCGGCCTCATTTCAATACATGCGCCAAGGGCGGAATCGCATCACTGGTTTGCGCACATTCCTGATTCTTGCCCCTGTCATGGTATCTCATTTCTGTCACCTTACCACGCCCGGCATGAATGCAGTCACTACCTCGCACTAATTCGTGTCGGCGTGCCCTAGGCCCGGCCTCATTTCAATACATGCGCCAAGGGCGGAATCGCATCACTGGTTTGCGTACATTCCTGATTCTTGCCCCTGTCATGGTATCTCATTTCTGTCACCTTACCACGCCCGGCATGAATGCAGTCACTACCTCGCACTAATTCGTGTCGGCGTGCCCTAGGCCCGGCCTCATTTCAATACATGCGCCAAGGGCGGAATCGCATCACTGGTTTGCGTACATTCCTGATTCTTGCCCCTGTCATGGTATCGCATTTCTGTCACCTTACCACGCCCGGCACGAATGCAGTCACTACCTGGCACTAATTCGTGTCGGCGTGCCCTAGGCCCGGCCTCATTTCAATACATGCGCCAGGGGCGGAGTCGCAAAAAAAAAAAAAAAAAAGAGACTTTGACTCTTGTCCTTGTCATGTTATATAATTTCTGTGTCACCTTACCACGCCCCGGCGTTAATTGGTCACCTGCCTGTACGAATTTGCGCCGGCGTGCCCTAGGCCGGCCGCATTTCTACAAAAAAAAAAAAAAAAAAGGGAGCTTGGAGTCGGACCCGGTGGCAGCTGGATGTCACAGTTCGGCCTCAGCAATACCCAGGCAGTTAGCCTCGTTTCACGGTTGCCTCATTCCTGTACGTGCTCCAGAGTCCGGCTCACAGGCACCCCCATACGGTACGAACAGGCCGGGCCCTGTCACGGGAAGTTCGTTCAGTTAAGGCAACATGTCAAGTCAGTCATTCGTGTTGTCATCTGTCATTTGATCCCACAGCGGTCTCGGCAGTCGACTTAAGTCACTATCGCCTGTTGTTATCATCTACGTTGGGTTCCGTCGCTCTGGACGGCAGCAGTTTAGGCTCTTAAATAGGTACTTTCTCTCACACTCTCTCAGGTCAGTCGGATTCAGTAGGTCCACCTGCACCAGCTTGATCAGGGTTCCAGCAGGTAAAAAAAAAAAAAAAAAAACGCAGGGGCACGAGGGGCTCCTGCTTTCTCATGGCAGGTACGTAGATCATAGGTGACACATTCAAACTCATTGCTTGTCACCTCTTTATAGGCCCAGCCTGCAGACACGTGACCAGTCTACTAAGTAACGGGTCTTGGCAGCCGCCATGTCATCAGTCGGCAGCGATGACCTCACCACCCCGCTATCTCCGGCATCAGCCTCCGAGGCTGGCAGTGTCCAGTCCCTTAGGGCATGGACAATTCCCAGGCTGTCCGCCGAGCTGAGACGCAGAGGGATACCCTTCTCGGCCGCGGCCAGGAAGGCGGAGCTATTCAGGCTCCTCTTCCCACCACCGGCCGCAGCAAGCCCCAGCAGCCAGCAGGCGTCTCTGGAATCGATTTCAGCCGCCGTCGCTCAGCTACACACCCTCGTGTCTTCCCTGTCTTCCTCAATCGTTGAGGTCCAGGACAGGGTGTCTCGTCTAGAGACTAGCCTGGCTGCCACGGTTCCGGACCCTGCGGTGGTCCCAGCCATCAGTGCACCGGCCGCAGGTAGTGAGCTTGCCACGACTACCGTTCACCCTTCCCACCTGGTGCCACCCAGCGTAAGGAAGGACATTTTAGAGGGCAGAGACGTTAACCTGGCCTCACTCATGATCTCGGTCCATGACTTGGCCGAGAACAAGGCCTACACCTGGGGGGACGTCTCGGTGGTTTTGAAAGCGAAGGATCCGAGGCTCAACAGAAAGCTCACGGTGCCCGAGTTCACGCTCGCTTTCGGCATGTTTAGGGACGTGCTGTGCTCAGCCTCCCCCGGCAGACGGGAGAAACTGGACCTCTACCTCCATTTGATCGTAGACCTGGGCCACAAATACGGTGGCTCAGCGTTCTACGACTATCATCGGTCCTTCTCGGCCAAAGCCGCAGCCAGATTCTCACAGTTTCATTTGACAACGGACTGGAGCGTAGTGGACACGGAGTTGTTCTGCCGCCACTTCGCGGGTCTTCGCTCCCCGCTATGTGCTGTCTGTCAGTCAGCGTCCCACACCACGGTCTGGTGTGCCAACATAGCCTCTGTCCATCCGATAGCTAGCACGGCCTCTACTAGCACGAGCCAGGCTCAGCAGGCCCCGGCGCAAGGGCAAAAGGTGGACAAGTTGGGACGTCCGGTGCGGATGGTTGGGGGAGCCGCCATTTGCAACAATTTCAATTACGGCTCCTGCAATTTCAGCCAGTGCCGGCTCTTGCACGTTTGCACCCTATGCCAGAGGGCGCACCCCAGGATTCTATGTGAGGTCAAACAGAAGAACCACGACTAAGCCGGGTCAATGCCCTTTGGCTCGGTGTTTACTTGACCTCACACCCCACTCCGTCACTCGCCAGCTACCTCATCCGGGGTTTCACCGATGGGTTTCATACCGGGCTCATCACCCTGCCCCACTCCACCCACGAATGTCCGAACCTACGCTCAGCAGCAACAGATGAGCCAGCGATTGACGTCCTTCTGCAGACAGAGTTGGATCGGGACTTCTTGATAGGCCCGTTCAGTCAGTCTCCCTTTAACATCTGGAGGGTTAGCCCTATCGGGCTTGTACAGGGAATATTTTTTCAAATAAAAACGTCTGGTGTATGATCTGTCAGCGCCTCATTCTTCCGTCGCTCCCAGTCTCAACTCGCTCGTCCCCTCATCAAGTGGAGGGAGCGATATTGTTTCGCAACCAATTTGACCTTCGGGTCTAAGAGTAGCCCTTGGGCAGCCAGGGCAGATCTGGCCATGGGGGAACACTTTCTTGGTAATTGGAACGGTGTGTCCCTGTTCATCCCAGTCGTGTCCACGCAGTCACCTCAGGTGGTGACCGATGCGGCGACATCCACAGGATGCGCCGCCATTTTTGGCCATTTGTGGTTCGCCGCCCCTTGGCCTCCTCAATTACTAGCCACACCAGGCTTCACTACCACGTCAGCCCTCTTTGAGCTCTTCCCCATCGTAGCAGCCGCTCACCTATGGGGTCACCATTGGTCTGGACAGACTGTGGCTTTCACGACAGACAATCAAGCCACAGCCAAGATCATCAGCAAGGGCAGGCCTAAATCCAGGCCCGTCATGTCCTTCCTCCGCAGACTGGTCCAGCTGTCCCTACAGCATCAGTTCAATGTTTACTGCTCATTCATTCCAGGGAAGTTTAACTCAGCGCTTATTGTCATTCTCACCTAGCACTGTCACACAGCACGATACGCCAGTACGTGGCCGGGGTGCCGCACTACTTGTCGCTTCAAGACCCCGCGAGGCCTTCGGTGTTCTCCTGCCACGCAGTGAGGGCTCTACTACGGGGAGTGCAGAAACACCAGCCGCCAGTCAGCCCGAAGCGGCTGCCTACCACGGGGGAGATCTTCAAGGGAATGTCTGACATCCTGGATAGGTCCCCTTTCGGTCTCCTCCTCAGCACCGTCCTGCAGGCTGCGATACACATGGCGTTTTATGGGTTTCTACGGCCAGCGAGTTCACTCGCAGCCACCCAGCCGGTCCAGCCTTGCATAGAAGTAGTCTCTGCCGCCACCAGGATCACTACGTCCTTCACTTGGCGACATCCAAAACTCAGCAGCGAGGTTCCGGAGTAGATGTTCACCTGTACAGGACTCACAACAACTGGTGCCCAGTTGCCGTGTTAAACCGCTTGACGGCACTGCTATCCGACCGCCCAGGGTCCAGTCCGCTTCTACCCTTTCCGGTATAACCCCTCAACTCGTCGCAGTTCGTGGAACATGTCCGGGTCCTTCTCGGCAATCTTCAGTTGGACCCCAGCCAGTACTCCGGGCATTCATTCCGGATTGGGGCGGCCACGACGGCCTCAAGACAGGGGGTTCCGGACCATGTGATCAAGGAACTGGGTCGGCGGAAATCGGCCTGCTTTTCTCGCTACATTCCTAACCCACAGTTAGAGATGGCTCAGGCCTTTGCTCGTCTTACTCAGTGACATTACCTTTAATAAATATTTATCCCCTACCTGAAGGTTTTTGCCCCCTTATTTTGGTGTACCATACGGTAGACCAAGGCACACTTTCAGGTCTATTTCATGTTGGTGAGTTTTGTGTTGTTCCTATATGTCATCTTTACTCATGTCGTCCGTAGGGCTCTAGACCATAAATTGGAAGGCCGGGTACCGGCCTGAAGTTATGGGAGGAGCCCGGAGGGTATTTAAGCAGCCCAAAGGCCGCCGGTCTTTGTCAGTTTCCTGTGCGTGATACCCACCCACCCTCCCCTTTTAAAAGCCTCTTCCAAGTATTCTTACCTCAGACTGAATACTCATTCCACATTATTCCATAACTACTTCTTATCATTCTTTATCTAGGGTATGCCCCCTTATTTTGGTGTACCATACGGTAGACCAAGGCACACTTTCAGGTCTATTTCATGTTGGTGAGTTTTGTGTTGTTCCTATATGTCATCTTTACTCATGTCGTCCGTAGGGCTCTAGACCATAAATAAATTTGCTCTCATAATAAAACTAGGAGCTTGTAATTCATGGTTCATCAGTTCTTTGCTAAGGTCCTGGGAAAAAGCTAATACAAGTGAACATAATAAATTCAAAGAAAATGTGGTCTGCTAGAGATCGATATTACAACTAATCTGACTGCTAGTGCTGCATATCTTTGCACACAATGCAGTTGGTTTACTATAGCGTGAATTTGCAAATAAATAGTCGCAAAATGGCCAAAACTGTGTAAATTAGCGTGAAAATGGAATACGCTATAGCGCCGAGGAAAAAATAGTCACATAATCAAATTTACTATAGGTCACAGACAACAGAGACTCTCTGAATCATTAGTCGTGATCGAAACATGGGAATTGCACATGAAAATAATGTTTAGCGCATTATAAGATAGCCTAAATGGTTCTTAAATATGTGGTATATTGTTTTAAGATAATTTGCATTTAAACTGCTGAAAAAATTGATGTAGAATTGTATATATATAATTGTATATATATGATGTATAAATTGAAATATCATTGAAAGTCTGAGAAGAGATACCTCTTTCTACAACTATGTACCAGCACAAGTGCGAATGCTCACACTTGGCAAACACGAACGTGAAAATGAGCGTTATATAGCCAAATACAAGTTTCAACCATTGAATATAATTGTACAATTGTTACTTACACAAAAAAAATATATTTTCATTTTGAGATGAACTGTTTATTTCTCTAAAATAAATTGTTCTTGCTGGGTTTTTATGTTGTTTCTTCTTCATATATTTTTTTTTAAGAATGCTAGTAATGTGTAATGTTTTCATGTTTTGGTAAAATATATTTTGCACAAAAATCTAATCCGAAACTCCCACAGGTGTCTTCACAAACCACAAACAATACCATTGCTAATACAAATTTTAAATGAGTCACAATTTTGTGTGTTGTTTAGTATGATAATGATCATAATGTTACCCCAAAAAATGTGATGTACCAACATTAGAAATCAAAATTTCTTTCCCAAAATTCAGAGGGTAACATCACTATTCTACACTCACACATCAAGAACCACCAAATATCACAGATATGTCCAAAGAAATGCAGTATTTGCGTATTTATGTGTAGGAGGATTCCACCACCATTGCAAATCGTGCCATATGTTTTCCATGGGCAAGGACAATAATCAGCCTTAAGAATTCCCCACCAGCACCAACTGCAGCCTCTGCAAGCAAAAACCTCCAAAAAAAAGAGATGGTTCAGCATGCTGACAGTAATCAGCCATAACCAGCCTTCATAACAGATGGCATATGCCAGAAACCGGTTGTTCAATAGTTCTCCGACCTTCCATGGTACATCTGCATTGATTAACTTATTGCACCCCTGGGACTTAGGACTGTTTGACACCACTCCCGCGCATGTGCACGAAAGCGGCATATCGCCGTGAACTCGGCATGCGCAGTGCGTCTGCGCATGCGCCGTAGACAGCAATGCCTCTTTTTTTCTAAATATCTCCTAAACCATGTAGGTTTAGGAGATATTTATTGGACCTACAGGTAAGCCTTAATCTAGGCTTACCTGTAGGCCAAAGTGGTTTGTAAAGGGTTTACAACCACTTTAACAACTTAGTTCCAAAAACTTGTAGAAAAAATGATATGTTCAAAAGACTCATTGTGTCTCATAGAATATACATTAGGGTGTTTTCTTTCCAAAATTGGGTAATTTTGTGGGTGTTTCCATTGTCCCGATTCTCCAGGGCCCTCAAAGGTGTGATAGGTAGTCAGGAAATTACTATAGATGTGTAATTTATACTCCTACAGTGAGGGAAAAACGTATTTGATCCCCTGCTGATTTTGTACGTTTGCCCACTGACAAAGAAATAATGGTAGGTTTATTTTAACAGTGAGAGACAGAATAACAACAAAAAAAATCCAGAAAATGCATTTAAAAAAAGTTATAAAAGGATTTGCATTTTAATGGTCAGACATTTCTTGTAGTTGGCCACCAGGTTTGCTCACATCTCAGGAGGGATTTTGTCCCACTCCTCTTTGCAGATCCTCTCCAAGTCATTAAGATTTTGTGGCTGATGTTTGGTAACTCAGACCTTCAGCTCCCTCCACATATTTTCTATGGGATTAAGGTCTGGAGACTGGCTAGGCCACTCCAGGACCTTAATGTGCTTTTTCTTAAATTACTCCTTTGTTGTCTTGCCTGTGTGTTTTGGGTCATTGGCAAGTTGGAATACCCATCCACAACCCATGTTCAATGCCCTGGCTGAGGGAAGGGGGTTCTCATCCAAGATTTGATGCTGCATGGCCCCGTCCATTGTCCTTTTGATGCAGTGAAGTTGTCCTGTGCCCTTAGGAGAAAAACACCTCCAAAACGCTTTTCTCCCTCCATGTTTGACGGTGAGGATGGTGTTCTTGGGGTCATAGGCAGCATTCCTCCTCCCACAAACTCGGAAAGTTGAGTTGATACCAAAGAGCTTTTGGTATCATCTGACCACAACACTTTCACCCAGTTCTTCTCTGAATCATTCAGATGTTCATTAGCAAACTTTAGACGGGACTGTACATGTGCTTTCTTGAGCAGGTGGACCTTGTGGGCGCTGCAGAATTTCAGTCCTTCACAGCATAGAGTGTTGCCAATTGTTTCCTTTGTGACTATGGTCCCAGCTGCCTTGAGATCATTAACAAGATTCTCCTGTGTAGTTCTGTGCTGATTCCTCACCCTTCTCATGATCATTGAAACTCCACGAAGTGAGTTTTTACATGGAGCCCCAGACCGAGGGAAACTGAGTTATTTTGTGTTTCTTCAATTTGCGAATAATCGCACCAACTGAGGTCACCCTCTCACCAAGCTGCTTGGCAATTGTCTTTTAGCCCATTCAAGCCTTGTGTAGGTCTACAATCTTGTCCCTGACATCCTTGGACAGCTCTTTGGTCTTAGCCATAGTGAAGAGAGTGGAATCTGATTCATTGCGTCTGTGGACAGGTGTCTTTTATACAGGTAACAAGCTGAGATTAGGAGCACACCCTTTAAGAGAGTGCTCCTAATCTCAGCTCCTTACCTGTATAGAAGACACCTGGGAGCCATAAATCTTGCTGATAGATAGGGGATCAAATACGTATTTCACTCATTAATATGCAAATCACTTTAAAACTTTTTTGAAATGCGTTTTTCTGGATGTTTTTGTTGTTATTCTGTCTCTCACTGTTAAAATAAACCTACCATTAAAATTATAGACTGATCATTTATTTGTCAGTGGGCAAACATACCAAAATCATCAGGGGATAAACTGTTTTTTTCTCTCACTGTAGAAGGCCTTAAGGTGCTGCTTGGATTTTGGGCCTCTCTATGTTGTCAGGCTGAGAAAAAGTCTTATGCCGCGTACACACGGTCGGAATTATCGTCGGAAAAAGCTCTGATGGTTTTCCCGTTGGAATTCCGACGGAATTTTGCTCAAACTGTCTTGCCTACACACGGTCACACCAAATTCCGACGGTCAATAACACCACGGCATACAACATGTTTGACTGCACTATAAAAGGGAAGTTTAATGCTTCTGAGCATGCGTCGAATAGTTTACGAGCATGCGTCGGAATTTTGCGTGTTGGAATTGCATACACACGATCGGAAAATTAAGAACATGTTCTCAATCCAAAGTCCGTCGGAAATTCCGACAGAAAAACAGCCTCCTTCAGACCCACCCCTGATCCCTCCTTCAGCCCCACCCCTGGCCCATCCCCAGACCCACCTTGAAACTGTCTCTGCAGCACATTACGGCATTGGCGGCATGGGTGGCACTGTCTCTGCAGGCAGCACATGCGTTATGGGCCATAACGCATGTGCTACCTGCAGACACTGCCACCCATGCTGCCAATGCCATATTGTGCTGCAGACAGTGCCACCCATGCCGCCAATGCCGTAATGTGCTGCAGACAGTGCCACCCATGAGGCTAATGCCATAACACATGTGCTACCTGCAGACAGTGCCACCAATGCCGCCAATGCTGTAATGTGCTACAGACAGTGCCATCCATGCTGCTAATGCCACAACGCATGTGCTGCCTGCCAACAGTGCCACTAATGCCACCAATGCCATATTGTGCTGCAGACAATGCCACCCATGCCGCCAACGGCATAATGCCATTGGCAGCATGGGTGGCACTGTCTCTGCAGGCAGCACATGTTTTATGGCATTGGTGGCATGTGTGGCACTGTCTGCAGCACATTACGGCATGGGTGGCACTGTCTGCAGCACATTACGGCATGGGTGGCACTGTCTGCAGGCAGCACATGCGTTATGGCCCATAAAGCATTTGCTACCTGCAGACAGTGCCACCCATGCCGCCAATGCCATAAGGTATAGATGCTACTGCAGTAGATCTTGAATCCCCCCAAGCAAGCACCCACCTGTTAGCAGGGCCCCAGCTGTCACTTCCTCCCCGATCCTGCAGTGCTCCTGCCTGGACTCACTGGAGTGTCAGATGCCACCTGCTTCTTTGTTTTCTTCAGTCAAAGCTGCCGCTCATCTCACCTGCTTCTTCTCTCAGCCGAGTGAAGAACAGAGCAGAGCGCCAAGAGCGGAGGGAGTGGAATCACTCTGCGGCGCCAGGGAAGGACGCGCTGACTTGAGCCAGCATGAGGAGCGGGCGCGGAAGGGAAGAGACATTCTTCCGCGCCCGAAATACAAGAAATAGTCCCTCCCTGCCGCCACCTACACGAACACTGCAGGTATTGAGCTATCAAAAAAAATACATTTTTTAAGTAATGGGGGGGGGGGGGGGGGGCTAGTTTGTGCTGGTGTCGACGATGTTCGGTCAGGGCTGTGGAAGTTTTTTTTTTTCAACACCAAACAGTTCTCTTTGCAGGTTGCCCGGGCCCAGGACGTCAGGGCCAGTTGTACTGGCCTATCAGCGGCCCTGCTGATGGGCATACACACGGTCGGAAAATTCGACCCATCGGACTGTTTCCATCGGAAATTCCGACCGTGTGTACGCGGCATTAAACATGTTGTATCGCCATACTCGGGACGAGTAGCAGAATGTATTTTGGGGTATAATTGCAAGTATGCCTATGTAGTGTGAGGGAAATAACTTGTTAATATGACAATTTTGTGAAAAAAAAAAAAAAAATGTTTTATTTAATTTATTATTTTGTCCACATAATTGTGTTACAAGACAACTTCAAAAATCTCACCATGCCTGTTACTAAATACCTAATGCCGTGTACACACGTTCGGACCTTGTCCGCCGGACCTAGTCCAGCGGACAAACCGCCGGACTTCCGAGCGTGTGACTTGCCCACACACGCCCCGACTTCTCCGGCGGACAATCCGTGGGAAAAAGTCCGCGGGACTTTTGAAAATGAACGGACTTGCCCACACACGGAGCAGTCCATTCATTTAGAACGTAACTGCAGGTAGACGAGGCTAGCGAAGGCAGTGAATTCCGCTGCGCTAGCCCCGTCACCTGGTATGGATTTAAAGGGAATCCTTGTTTTTTCGGCGTGGGGGTCCCCCCCAAATCCATCTCAGACCCTTATCCGAGCACGCAGCCCGGCAGGGCAGGAAAGGGGTGGGGACGAGCGAGCGCCCCCCCCCTCCTGAGCCGTACCAGACCGCGTGCCCTCAACATGGGGGGTGCCCTGGGGAAAGGGGGGCCGTGTGGCCCCCCCACCCCAAAGCACCTTGTCCCCATGTTGATGAGGACAAGGGCCTCTTCCCGACAACCCTGGCCGTTGGTTGTCGGGGTCTGCGGGCGGGGGCTTATCGGAATCCGGGAGCCCCCTTTAATAAGGGGGCCCCCAGATCCCGGCCCCCCACCCTATGTGAATGAGTATGGGGTACGATGTACCCCTACCCATTCACCTAAGGTGTAAAGTGTAAAGAAAAAAAACCACACAATTTTAAAAAAAATTTTATTGCACTGCTCTGGGGGTCTTCTTCCGTCTTGGGGGGTCTTCTCGCCGGACTCCTCTGCTATTTACCTAGCTCTTTTACCGAGCAGAGGAGGCGGCTACCTTCTTCGTCGTCTACGCCGTCGTCTGGGGGTCTTCCGGGGTCTCTTCTGTTCTTGCCGTTGCGCCGCCGCCGCCTTCTTCTTCTTCTTCTTCTTCCTCTTCCGAGAAGAAGAAGGCGGCGGCGCAGCGGCAAGAACAGAAGAGACCCCGGAAGACCCCGGAAGACCCCCGAAGGCGGATCTAGACCCCCAGACGACGGCGTTGACGATGAAGAAGGTAGCTGGCCTCCTCTGCTCGGTAAAAGAGCTAGGTAAATAGCGGAGGAGTCCGGCGAGAAGACCCCCCAAGACGGAAGAAGACCCCCGGAGCAGTGCAATAAAATATTTTTTTTAAATTGTGTGTTTTTTTTCTTTACACTTTACACCTTAGGTGAATGGGTAGGGGTACATCGTACCCCATACTCATTCACATAGGGTGGGGGGCCGGGATCTGGGGGCCCCCTTATTAAAGGGGGCTCCCGGATTTCGATAAGCCCCCGCCCGCAGACCCCGACAACCAACGACCAGGGTTGTCGGGAAGAGGCCCTTGTCCTCATCAACATGGGGACAAGGTGCTTTGGGGTGGGGGGGCCGCACGGCCCCCTTTCCCCAGGGCACCCCCCATGTTGAGGGCACGCGGCCTGGTATGGCTCAGGAGGGGGGAAGGCTCGCTCGTCCCCACCCCTTTCCTGGCCTGCCGGGCTGCGTGCTCGGATAAGGGTCTGAGATGGATTTGGGGGGGAACCCCACGCCGTTTTTTCGGTGTGGGGATTCCCTTTAAATCCATGCCATGTGACGGGGCTAGCGCTGCGGCATTCACTGCCCTCGCTTGCTCCGTCTACCTGAAGTCACGTGCTAAATGAACGGACTTTCCGATGATCGGCAAGTCCGTTAATTTCCAAAAGTCCGGCGGACTAGCATACTAACGGCGGGATTGTCCGCCGGACTGCCAAGTCCAGCGGATAATTTTAAAACAAAACTTAAAACCTAGTCCGCCGGACTTTTGGCGCCAAAAAGTCCGCCAGCGCCCACACACGGGGGGATTGTCCGGCGGACTCGAGTCCAGCGGACAATCCCGTGGGAAAGTCCCTTCATGTGTACGAGGCATTAGACTACTTTCTAAAAGAGGGTAATTTGGAGGGGTATTTGTATTTTTCTAGCATTTTAGGGCCTCAATAAATAAGATAGCAGTCAGTAGATCAGGATTCATCAATTTTCAATGATACGTATATTAGCTCGTAGCAGGGACGTGCAGTAAGGGGAGGCAGGTGAGGCTCCTAGGACCTATGGTTTCGGAGATCCTTGCACAGCCTGTCAGAAGCTATATACAGAGCGGCCAGATTAAATACCAGCTGGCACACAGTTTAAATACCAGACACTTCAGGTCTGGTATGGATATTAAGGGGAAACCTGCGGCAAAATGTTTTTAAAAAAATGGTGTGGAGGTCCCCCCAAAATCCATACCAGGCCCTTCAGGTCTGGTATGGAATTTAAGGGAAACCCGAGCCAAAATTGAAAAAAAAAAATGGCGTGGGGGACCCCCCAAAATCCATACTGGACCCTTACCCGAGCACGCAACCTGGCAGGCCGCAGGAAAAGGGGGGGGACGAGAGAGAGCCCCCCTTCTGAACTATACAAGGCCTGAACTGGGGTCCGGAGCCACTGACAGCAAGGGCCTGTTCCCCACAACCCTTGCCCGGTGGTTGTGGGGGTCTGCGGGTGGGGGGCTTATCGGTAAATCTGGAAGCCCCCTTTAAGAAGGGGACCCCCAGATCCTGCCCCCCATATGAATGAGTATGCGGTAAATTGTACCCCTACTCATTCAACAAAGAAATTACCCATAAAATTTAAATGACAGGAGACAGTTTGGGACAAGCCCTTTATTAAAAAAAAAAAAAAAAATGTTCCGTGATGCCCATTCATCTTTGTTCACAGCATCCGACAACCCAAGAAAAAGAACAAAAAGACAAAAAAAATATGAAAAACTCAGCCTCAATGGAAGGGCTCCCGCCGACTGCAGCCTTTTTGCGCTGACAGCTCTTATATAGCTGAGAGCGGGGCCACACGGTGGCGCAACCGGGTGACCCGGCGACGTAAGTGGGTAACCCGGCCCCTCTCTGACATCATGTGATGTCATGTAACGTCAGAGGGGGCGGGGTCACCTGTTCACATGGCGCCGCCATCAGCTATATAACAGCTGTCAATGCAAAAATCCTGCAGTCACGGGACGCCTCCCATGGAGGTGGAGTTTGTCCGTTCTTTTTTTTTTTTTCGGTCCTGTTGGCACTGTGATCGAAGATGGATGGACATCGCGGGCCTTTTTCTTTTTTTAAATAAAGGACTTGTCCCAAACTGTCTCCTGTCATTTTTACTTTTTTTACACTTTTTTGGGTGAATGAGTAGGGGGTACAATGTACCCGATACCCATTCACAATTCCAGATTACGATTACCCACCCCGCCCACAGACCCCCACAACCACTGGCAAGGGTTGCGGGGAAGAGGCCCTTGTCCCCAACAACATGGGGACATGGTGTTTTGGGGGGACCCCAAAATACCCTCTCCATGTTGAAGGCATGTGGCCTGGTACAGTTCAGGAGGGGGGCGCTCTCTCAACCCCCCTTTTCCTGCAGCCTGCCATGCTCAGATAAGGGTCTGGTATGAATTCTGGGGGGGACCCCCGCGCCATTTTTTATTTTATTTTGGTGCAGGGTTCCACTTAAAATCCATATCAGACCTGAAGGGCCTCTTCCCCACAACCCTTGCCCGGTGGTTGTGGGGGTCTGCGGGTGGGGGGCTTATCGGTAAATCTGGAAGCCCCCTTTAAGAAGGGGACCCCCAGATCCTGCCCCCCATATGAATGAGTATGCGGTAAATTGTACCCCTACTCATTCAACAAAGAAATTACCCATAAAATTTAAATGACAGTTTGGGACAAGTCCTTTATTAAAAAAATAAATAAATGTTCCGTGATGCCCATTCATCTTTGTTCACAGCATCCGACAACCCAAGAAAAAGAACAAAAAGACAAAAAAAATATGAAAAACTCAGCCTCAATGGAAGGGCTCCTGCCGACTGCAGCCTTTTTGCGCTGACAGCTCTTATATAGCTGAGAGCGGGGCCACGCGGTGGCGCAAGCGGGTGACCCGGCGACGTAAGTGGGTAACCCGGCCCCTCTCTGACATCATGTGATGTCATGTAACGTCAGAGGGGGCGGGGTCACCTGTTCACATGGCGCCGCCATCAGCTATATAACAGCTGTCAATGCAAAAATCCTGCAGTCACGGGACGCCTCCCATGGAGGTGGAGTTTGTCCGTTCTTTTTTTTTTTTTTTCGGTCCTGTTGGCACTGTGATCGAAGATGGATGGACATCGCGGGCCTTTTTCTTTTTTTAAATAAAGGACTTGTCCCAAACTGTCTCCTGTCATTTTTACTTTTTTTACACTTTTTTGGGTGAATGAGTAGGGGGTACAATGTACCCGATACCCATTCACAATTCCAGATTACGATTACCCACCCCGCCCCCAGACCCCCACAACCACTGGCAAGGGTTGCGGGGAAGAGGCCCTTGTCCCCATCAACATGGGGACATGGTGTTTTGGGGGGACCCCAAAATACCCTCTCCATGTTGAAGGCATGTGGCCTGGTACAGTTCAGGAGGGGGGCGCTCTCTCAACCCCCCTTTTCCTGCAGCCTGCCATGCTCAGATAAGGGTCTGGTATGAATTCTGGGGGGGACCCCCGCGCCATTTTTTATTTTATTTTGGTGCAGGGTTCCCCTTAAAATCCATATCAGACCTGAAGGGCCTCTTCCCCACAACCCTTGCCCGGTGGTTGTGGGGGGTCTGCGGGCGGGGGGCTTATCGGAATCTGGAAGCCTCCTTTAACATGCAATACATGTTCTGCATTATTTCTGGACTCAGTGTGTGTTACAGCCACTGCACAACGCTGCACCCACCTACACAGTGACTGACCTTTAACGGCTTCCCGACCGCTGCCTGTACATATACGTCGGCAGAATGGCACAGCTAGGCAAAAGCACGTATATATACGTCCCCTTTAATTGCCTAGCCGTGGGGTCGCGAGCTCAGTGACCACGGCCGCGGGACCAGCGGACCCGATCGCCACTGGGGTCACAGAGCTGAAGAACGGGGAGAGGTCTGTGTAAACAAACCTCTCCCCGCGCTTCCTACATTGCCTGTCATTGATCGGCTGTTCCCTGTCATCGGGAAAGCCGTTCAATGACGTCAGACGTACAGCCACGCCCCCCTACTGTAAAAAAAACACAACACGTCACACTTAGCCCCTTTCCCGCCCCCTAGTGGTTAACTCCTTCACTGCCAGTGTCATTTACATAGGAATCAGTGCATTTAAATAGCACTGATTTCTATATAAATGACAATGGTCCCAAAAATGTGTCAAAAATGTCCGATGTGTCTGCCATAATGTCGCAGTCACAATAAAAATCGCTGATCGCCGCCATTACTAGTAGAAAAAAAATATTAATAAAAATGCTATAAAACTATCCCCTATTTTGTAAACGCTATAACTTTTGCACAAACAAATCAATAATCGCTAATTGCAATTTTTTTTACCAAAAATATGTAGAAGAATACGTATCGGCCTAAACTGAGGAAAAAAAATGTTTTTTATATATTTTTTGGAGATATTTATTATAGCAAAAAGTAAAAAATATTGCATTTTTTTTTCAAAATTGTCGCTCTATTTTTGCTTATAGCGCAAAAAATTAAAACCGCAGGGGCGATCAAATACCACCAAAAGAAAGCTCTATTTGTAGGAAAAAAAGGACGCCAATTTTGTTTGGGAGCCACGTCGCATTACCGCGCAATTGTCAGTTAAAGCGACACAGTGCCGAATCGCAAAAAGGGGCCTGGTCCTTTGGCTGCAAATTGGTCCGGGGCTGAAGTGGTTAATGATGAAACACATATTTTTTTTAATATAGTGTTGCCGTATATTGTGACAAGTCAGGAATATATTTGTACAGACTCAATTGGATGTTTACCTTGTCCTAACCAGGTAACTACACATTTGCGTTTTTGCCTTATGTTGGCAATAACCCCTACAAAGTACATTCAAGCTTATTCTTGATTTTGGAACCCAGAACTAGTGAGAATTGTTTTACTTTAGAATTCTTCTCTTATCTGGTAATATGAAATCATTTTCAAATACTTCACCTTCTACTGCTACATTCTTTCTTCTGCTATGGCCAACTTCGATGGGAAATATGCAAATTAGCATGCCAGCTGCTTTTCTTTCATAAGGACAAAAATACCTCTTATATGGAACACATGCTAGAAAAGCTCCTTAAAAGGGTAAAATGCCTGTTTGGATTTCACTGTAGCAATTTTTATACTTTTTCATATAATCCATTAATCTACATTTTTCTGCACACATAATTGTACTTGTTTGTATAATGAATGGGTTATGAAAGCTAAGTCAAGATTCCGTCTAGACCACAAATTCTGATGAATAATAGAAGTGTTTACAGAGCACTGGCATCTTATGTACAACTGGTATGAATAACCCAGTAGTAGAGTTGAAGGGTATCCCTTAAACATCAAACTGTAAGAATAGCTCAGAAAATATTAATAAACAGGGAAGAAAGTTTTGTTCCAGACAGACAGATTCACCTCTGTTCCAACTCTCAGACATATGCACAGGGCGGATTAGGCTGCCAAAGCCCCTAACTGTGCTGAGAGCAACATATCCGGTTCTCAAAATAACAACATCCTTTAACAGGATCCAAAAGCAACGACACCCTGTATACAACCAGAGGCAAAGAGTGGCCAACTCCCTGTAATGCAAATCCTGATTAAAGCCCGGCTCAACAAACTAGCTCCAGGCAGTTATAAAAGACATAAATAAACGCAGAGCTGTATTTATTAATAAATCATTAAAGCGGACCTTCACTGCTCAAATTAAATTTAGGTCCATGCACTCCAAATTTGCAATATAAAAAGTCACATTATTCTTCTGGTTTGGTCATTTTTATTTTTATTTTTCCTCCAGCCTGGCCTCGTGGCTCCATTCTACCATTGGCGAGTATGACGTGTTTTTGCTCCCATAGCCACCCGGGATAGCCCCGTCATATGTCCCAGAAGGCTGCCTGAGCAGAGACACAGAGCGCTGTTGGGTGGAGCTGTGTGCATCATAGGTTGGGGGAGGGGGGGGGGCAGCTGCAAGAACATGGAAGAGACAGCTGGCTAATGGCGTCAGAGAAGAAGATGGTGGTGTTGAACCCAGGCTGTGGTGTGTGGTAGCTGAGCAATGGATCGCAGCAGGACAAAGCTGAATTCTTTGGTCAGGTATGTTTTCCAAAGAGAATCCAGCATGGCAGGTAAGAGGGGATAAGAGAAAAAATGCAGAGGTAGACGTTCCTCTTTAATGCAGAATTAAAGCCTGTTATATATATTTTTAATGGGCCCACAGGAGGCTGATGCCACAATGTTCTCCGCATAGCACAATATGGCAGACTTATGTGTCCCTCCAGTGTAGCCCTCCAGCAATGCGCTCTCAGCACTTCAGTTGAGCGCTTCCATCTTCTTCCAGTCTTTCTTCCGGGTTTGTTTTGTTGAGCTGCTTGAATGGCTGGATATTTTTTTTTACTAATGCCGTGTACACACGACCGGACTTTCCGGCAGACTAGGTCCGACGGTTTTTTCGACGGAATGTCGGCAGACTTCCGACGGATTTTCCGAACGAACGGACTTGGAAACACACAATCACACCAAAGTTTGACGGATTTGAACGTGATGACGTACGACCGGACTAGAATAAGGAAGTTCATAGCCAGTAGCCAATAGCTGCCCTAGCATCAGTTTTCGTCCGTTGGACTAGCATACAGACGAACAGATTCCTCGATAGGAACTGGTTCCGGCGGAAAAAGTTGAAACATGTTCTATTTCTAAAGTCCGTCTGATTTTTCGACAGCAAAGGTCCGATGAAGCCCACACACGATCGAATTGTCTGGTGGATTCGTTCTGACGGACCTGTCGAAAAGTCCGGTCGTGTGTACTCGGCATTGGTGTATTTTTTTTTACTGCACTCATTGCAAGTACCTGAATTTGACTTTCTTATTTTTATTATTATACAGGATTTATATAGCGCCAACAATCTTTTTGCAGTTCTTGTACAGCAGAGCACAGACTGGGGTGGATGAAGCAGCACAAGAAGCCAGTCTATTCCGCTGTAGCGCTTATGTACTAACAAGGACTGTGCTGAAAGGAGTAGTGAGCAGAGTGGCAGCGAGATGACCTAATCTGTCTGTTTTTATCTAGTATTGTCTGTTACTGATACCTTGCAAGGAATGGGTGGAAGAATAAATAAAGCAGTTTAAGTACAACCATCCATTCTTCCATAATTGTTAACGTATGTCATGTGTTAGTATGACTTTAAATGTCAAGCAACATGTATGATGTAGGCAGGTCTCAGAACGTGACTGAATCATCATGTGTACTTCACCAGGGACTGCCTATAGCTGGGCTTGTTCAGGTCAGCCACGCTCACAGTTCACAGCCCTCTAAGTACTTCATTTTACTTACACACCTGCACGTACAATGCATCTAAGGCATGGTCTGCCCGAGGCACACACTCACCATATTCCTGGTCATTGTTGACAGAACCATCCCTTGGGCTGGGGAAACTCATTGCACCGGGCCTTATGTCTTGCATATGGTTCCAGGATATAGCTCCTACTACCCTGTCTACCCCCATTTCCTAGCCTGACTAGGTTTGCTCACAGTTGGTTTTGCTGAGATGCTTCTTTATATGTGCACCACGTGAAATGCACAATCTAGCCAGGGCCGGTGCTACCATTAGGCAAACTAGGCGGCCGCCTAGGGTGCACTGCTGCTGTGGGTGACGGTTCAGGATGGAGAGCAGGCAAAGGGGCTAGTAAATAGTTCCTTTTCTAAATGAACACAGTGAACACACTCGCTCACTGTGTCCATTCATAACTGAAGCAGTGTAAACTGTGTTTACTATGCTTCAGTTTGTGAATGAACAGGAAGCCACTATGCACAGAGCACTTCCCATTAATTTACTGTCCAGTGAAGCTGAGGCTGCAGAGAAAGGCATGTGTGTTTGAGCTTTGGGGTGGACACCCTAATGCAATGGACTGCGCACACCTATGCCAAAGTCCCTAACTCACATTCATACATTGTACATACACATACTATGGCCTATATAGACAAGATCCAATGAACCTACCAGCATGTCTTTGGAGTGTGGGAGGAAACCAGAATACCCAGAGGAACCCCACACAGACACAGGCAGAACATGCAAACTCCAGGCAGGTAGTGCCCTGGTTGGGATTCAAAGCAATGACCCTAGTGCTGCTAGGTGGAGGTATAAAAATGTAATATAATATTTTAATTTTAAGATACAGTACATTACCAACAGCACGTATAAATTATGGCCATCTTGAGTAAGGGCAAATGACACATGTATTTACTTCCTGAAATCCATCCTCCTTTAGCTCAAGCATGCATACAGAAGGGTGTGCTTAGCTGAAGACTCCTGGGATGTATGACATAATTTGCCTAGACAAGAAACCAGAAAGTAACTGAAGAAATGTAATAAAAAAATAAAAAAAAAGTTTAAAACAAGTAAAATAATTGATATTTGAGTTAGGGGGCATGTTATTGGGAAGAATTATTCACCGCTTACAATTCTAAAGCTGGCCATACACAGCCTGCACACTGAATAAAATAAATCTAAGGGCCCATTCACACTGATCTGTAGCCCAAACCGCTGCTGCCCACACAGCGTTTTGGGCTGCAGGGTCATGTAGCAGTTGGCAGGCGTGTTTTATTGCATCACACAGCCCCCTTTTTTTAACCTGTTGGGCCTTGGCCCCGAGTGGCCACATATTTGCATGCAATAGTGCCAACAGTGCTGTGCCGAGAGCATGCGCCTTGCAAGCTCCTGAGTGACTGGCGGCTCACGGAACAAGGATCAGGACTTTTCCGATCATGTGACCGCCATAAGCCCTGTGTCGCCTCCTGGCATAGCAAACCCCTTATAGGGCCGGTGGAAGCCGGCGCCAAGGGGTTAAACAGAACTTTATATGATGTATATGTAGCACCTTCTAGGTAGGTAGGTGCTAGAGATAGGATTTTGTAAGATAGGTAAATTTAGGCAGGCCTGGCTGGCAGCCAGGCCTGTCTGTTTTTATCTGATCTGAGCTTGGAGTGGCTCAGGGTAGCAGCTGGTGACTCACAGGCAGCATCACTGAGACCTCCCTTTTCTTTCTAGAGTTTGCTGGAGGAGAGGCGGAGCTGCCTGGAGTGTTTTAGGGAGGAGTTGTCGGGTGGAAGAGCTGGAGTGAGAGGGCGCGGAGGCTTTCAGGGCATTTGAGAGAGCTCCCCAGTTTGGGGGGGGGGTGATGTTGGGTCTGGGCCTGGACCACTTTCAGGAACACATGAAGAGGTCCTGGACTGGAGGCGCAAGAGAGAGCAAGGAGAGGACAGTGGGAGAGAGCACTGCTAAGAAACTTCAGGGAGGACAACTGGTCGCAGCCAGGAGGGCTAGTGAGTGAGGCACAGTCAGGAGGACTGGGGAGGCACGCCTGAGAGGATTGGGAGCTTGCAGTCTGAGATGGGTGCAGAACCAGAAGTGTGGTCTGTGGTGGAAGGGGCAGTGGAAAAGGGCAGCTGCAGCCAGGAGGGCTGGCAGGGCCAGAAGATGGGTTACTGAGCTCAGTAGCCGCATGTAGGACAGCTAGCACCCAAGACTTTCTATTTTTCTACATTATAGGGGCCCATGGTCCCTGCCTGCAAAGGGCAACTACTAAGGCCTGGCTGAGTCAGTGTCAGGTCTAACCACTTTGTGCTAACTGTGCCTGAAGATTAGAAGATTAGAGAGGAAACAATGTGCAGGAGGAGAAAGATGTGAAGATTAGAGAGAAAGCGATGTGCAGGGGGGGGAAATGGAGTGTATATACTTGGCTGTATATAGTTTTCTCAAGCAAGTTCTACCCATCCTACTGGGCATTGCATACTTCCATTACTCCATCCAAGTTCAATCCCCTCAATAAAAAAACAAACAAAAAAAAAAAAGCGCATGGACTCTTCTATGTCTCTGAGTGTCTGAGAGGTGAATGCCGGGATGGGCAGGGTGACAGACAGACCACAGTTCTTAGCAGCCCCTGTCGGGTCCCACTACATATACAAAGTGACACTTCATTCATGTCACCACACAGCAGCAAGGTGTGCTACGTTTGTTGTGCGTTGACATGTGGGGCCATGCAGTGCGCTGCGATATTATACAAACATGTTGCAAAATATCAAACTGCTCTGGAATGCAATGCAACACTGTGTTCTGTCCCACTTTATGCAAGGTGTAATGCAGGGTTGGCCAGCAATACCATTGAGCCACTCTGGGGAGATCTCAAACGTGCAGTTCATGCAAGACAGCCCAAGAATTTACAGGAACTGGAGGCTTTTTGCCAAGAGGAATGGGCAGCTTTACCATCTGAGAAGATAAAGTGCCTCATCCACAAATACCACAAAAGACTTCAAGCTGTCATTGATGTTAAAGGGGGCAATACACAATATTAGGAACTGGGGTATGTAAACTTTTTATCAGGGTAATTTGGGTAGTTTGTTTTGTCATTATGATTTAAAAAGAGGAAACACAGTTGATTGATAATAAATGGCTTCAGCCAAACACTAACCATGAGTGAAAGAAAAGTTTTTGTGTTATCATTCATATTCTCAGAATGTAAACTTAATAGCACAAATATGCCAGCTGATAAATGACGCTTGGCGGCTGCTATGACTAAGCGTTTCAGAGGGCGTGGCCTCCTTCTTCGGGTCTACCATGTGGTCTCATAGGAGCAATTAAATTGTATTCGTCATAAGGAGAGCACATGACTACTGATTAGCAATAGCAAACCAATGTTTTTGTCTGATAGAATCATTAACCCCTTTACTTTATATGTTTAAGAAAATTATTTTATATCTTAAAGAATATATGTATAATATATTTTGTATAAAGAATCTAATGGATCTAAAAATACATATATATGTGTCTCTCTCATAGGAATAACCTCTCAGGAAAAAAATATCAAATGTATTTGGTAAATCAAATGTAATTAGTATGAAAATTAAAAAAAATATATATATATATATTGTATAAAAAAATATCAATCAGTGTGCTTATTAGATAGAGGAAAATGCTTATTTAAATAAGGAAATGCTTATTTAAATGCTTGTTTAGATGCTTATTAAAATGCTTATTTAAAAAGGAGGAAAGGGGAAAAGGGGGGGGGGGGGGGGGTTAGCGATTAGCTGCATGCAAAACAAGACAGCTCTCATGATATGAGTCAAAAATATATAGTAATAATAATAATATCAAACCCCAATACTGGGGAAATTTAAAGTCACATCTGGCTAAACTTTTATGAGAGTAGTCTCTCATGTTTTGTGTTGTGAACAAGGATTATCTCACACATGCAAACCTTTATCACATATCTCAATGAGCCCCCCATTGTGCTGGAGAAAAGAGAGGAAAAAATTAAATGATGGTGTACATTTCTAATTCTTCATTGAGTCCACCCGGACTCATAGAACTTAGAGTAAAAATCCAGAACGTTTCTCTATTGCACAATTTTGAGAAACTTTCCTCTTCTGGCAGATTCATAGAAATGGATTTGATTCCAAAAAGTTCCAGACCCCTAGTGTCTTCATCATGATACATACTAAAATGGTGTGGTAAACTGTGTTTCGGGCTACCAACTTCAATGACACTTCTATGTTCTTTGAACCTGGTACTTATGGTGCGACCCACATAATATAAGCCACATAATGCACCTGAGCCCATATACTACATATTGGGTGCCGCATTTAATGAATTGTTTAATTTTATGTTTTCCCATTTTTGTCTTGGAAGTCTTTTTGGCCATGTTTTATAAATGCACATGCTTTACAGTTATATTTTTTGCATTTATATGTGCCCTGGATATTGAACATAGAGGGAATAATACCATGTTGTGATTTTGCTTTTTTAATGTTACTTGGTGCTATACAGCTTTTAATATTTTTAGCCCTCCTAAAGACAGTATTGGGCCTTGATGGTAAAATGTTGGTGAGTGCCATATCTTGTAATAGAATAGGCAAATGTTTTTGAAAGATGCTGATCATTGTAATTTGTAATACATTTTGTGGAAAAATCCCTAGAACTTTTGTCAGGTTTTTGAGGGGTTGGTTCGCCATAATATTTGCTAAGATATTTGGTTTAGGCATCCTTAATAAATTCCTCCCTGTACCCCTTTTCTTTAAACTTATTAGATACGATTTTACATTGTTCCTTATAGCCTGAAACATTGGTACATTTCCTACTTAGTCTGTGAAATTGGCTATATGGTATATTATCCTTCCAGCTGGATAGGTGGCAACACATATGGTGTAAATAGGAGTTGCCAGCTGTGTCCTTAAAATTAGTTTTAGAGAAGATGTTACCATCAACATCCCACGATAAGGATAGGTCAAGAAAGACTAAATCATTAGGGTCCATTACAGAAGTAAACAGAACATTGTAAGGATTTTGGTTACGTAGTCGACAAACTTGTGTATTTCTTCTACAGTACCTTCCCAGATGATAATAATATCATCAATATATCGTCCATAGTATACCAGATGTTTACCAAAGGGATTATTCTTCAAAATATATTTTTCTTCTCAATAGCCCATAAACAGATTTGCATAACAAGGTGCAAAATGAGCTCCCATGGCTGTACCAGATTTTTGTAAAAAATGGGTTCCTTGGAATTGGAAATAATTATGAGTTAATGCAAATTCTGTACAATTACTGATAAACTGTGCTTGAAGAGGGTTCAAATAGTCAGTATTGTAAAGATAATAATTTAAAGCCTCAATACCTGCTGTATGGGGGATGGATGTGTACAGGGAGCACACATCCAAAGATAACCAAATGTATTGGGGAGACCATACATAGGGTTCGAATAACTCCAACACATGAGTGGAATCTCTGACATAAGCAGGAAGGGATGTGACAATGGGTTGTAGGAAAAAATCAACATATTGAGAAATATAATGTGAGACTCTCCATACTAGCAATTATTGGGCACCCTGGAGGGGAATTAGCATTCTTATGCACCTTTGGAATATGAGAAAAATAAGGCGTTAAGTAATGTTCCCTAATCAGGAAACTTTTTTCTACTTTATTTACCATTTCTTTTTTGTACGCATCCTCCACCATGCTGTGTAGTAACGGTTTGAAAATCACTAAGGCCCCTTTCACACTGGGGCGGGAGCCGCCGTGACGATAAAGAAGCGCTATATTTAGCGCTGCTTTACCATCGTTTTAGCCACGGTATTCGGCCGCTCGCGGGGCGGTTTTACCCCCCGCGAGCGGCCGAAAAAGGGTTAAAATCCCCTGCAAAGCGCCGCCGTATCGACGCTTTGCGGCGGTATTGCCGCGGTATTCCCGTGCTGTCCCATTCAAATCAATGGGAAGGAGCAGTATAGGAGCGGTGAATACACCGCTCCTATCCCGCTCCAAAGATGCTGCTAGCAGGACTTTTTTTACCGTCCTGCTAGCGCACCGCTCCAGTGTGAAAGCCCGCCGGCTTTCACACTGGAGTGAATGGGGTCGGTTTTTTCAGGCGGTGTACAGGCGCTATTTTTAGCGCTGTACCGCCTGAAAACCGCCCCAGTGTGAAAGGGGCCTAAGGGGTCTTTGTTAAGTTTCTCATATGTAGCCTTATTGGAAAGTAGTCTATTTGCTTCCTCTATATAGTCATCTCTATTTAGGACAACTATGCCTCTGCCTTTATCAACATTGCGGATGACTATTTTTTCATTTTTGCCTAAATTATCTAAAGCCTGTCTTTCAGACAGACTTAAATTAGAAAATAGTTTGAAGTGCGTATTTTGATTCAATTTTACAAAATCTGAATATACCATAGAATAAAATGTTTTGATGTATTCACTTTTAACATGGTGGGGATAAAAAAATGACTGGTTAAAAGATGAGTGCAAAATAGGATTATGATAAGGAGTTGATATTATATAATTAAAATCATGTGTCTGATCCTCTTCATATAATTCCTCCAATATCTCCAAAAGCTCGAATTCACTAGTGTTGTCCAAAATCTGCAACATTTTACGTCTACAGGATTAGTTGCCAGATTATCTGTTTCTGGCTCCTCCTTGTTTGACAATTGTTTCTTCTAGAAGAATCCTTTAACTGTAATATCCCTGATAAATTCATGCAGATTCTTAAACATCTGAAATAAGTTTGCCTTACAACTGGGTGAGAAATTGAACCCCTTTTGTAAAAGTCTCAATTCATCCTCAGTCAAATTGTGCGAGGAAAGGTTGAATATTTTTACAGTTGTGTTGGGCTTGTTTGTTTCCCTCTTTTTCTTTCCATGTTTTCTTCCTCTTGATCCTCTATATTTTCCTTTGTTCTGGGAGGACTGTTTTGACTAAAAAATCCCCATTGATAATTGTACAATTGTCAAGACTACTGTGGTTCCTTCTAAGGAATCTGAAATGGAACTGTCTATGCTCAAAACTTGAAAGAAATTTGCTGTTGTTACATTATATGCCTCAGTTTGCATAACATCAATAGGGGTTATCTTTGTTACATTAGCATTAGCACTGCATTCACCAAGTTTTTGTGGCTGTTTATTAGGCACATACTTTCCTCTTGTCTCCCAATTACGATTGGTGTGCTGATAATTATTGTAATTATGGTTACTAGCGCCCCCCCCCAGGGCGATTGCCTCTATACTGTTACTATTATGCTGCCTTCCCATGGTTGGAAGTTCTCTGTGTTTTGGCTGGATCATTCTGTGTAACTTTCACAGAATTATTCCTATTGGGGACTCTAGGAGTACCCTGAAATCATTTAGTAGTATTATGTTGTACATTTATACTATTGGAGACTCTAGGGGTACCTCGATATCCTTTAGTATTATTATGTTGTACATTGGATGCATCCTCACTGGAGATGGGATAATGTTGCCTCCTCCAATTGAAAATATGTCCTTTATCATAATCCTCTAGATCCCTTGAGAACTTTTTTGGTTTTGTAGCAATAAGCTCATCCTCGTATCATTTCCTACAGTCAATTGAGGGTATTTATACATCTCTTTTAACTTGGCACATGTACATACGTTGCTAACGCTTTGGTTAATTCTTATAATATGGTTTTATTTGATGTTTATTTGATGTTTTATTTGATGTGATCATGCATTCTCTTGGCATGCTTACATTTTCCATCAATTGTGCAGTGCATGAGGCAGAAACTTTGTCTAAGATGATTTGGAGGTCCTCATCCAAGAAGCTACACCAGTTTTTGTTGCGTAAGCCTCTTGGTGTTAGACCCTCTAACAAATACATTTTCAAAAAGGTTGTGTCCCACCACTGAGTGGTGTGGTAGTTATATACTGCTTCTAATTTCCTACATAGTTTTCAGAAGTCATCCTCTTTAGTTGCTCTCATGTTATTAGTATTTACTTGTGATTCATGTAGGATCAAGCATGCTCCCAGTGTGGGAAACAATATTCGTCTTTGTTTTTTCAAACAATGATGCAAATAAATCAGCATATCTACTGCTTCTGTTTGCATCCTCTAATGAAAGGTTTTGATATACTTCACGATCGGGTCCCTCTCTCCACTTTTTCTCGATTTCAAAATTTTACAACATATCGAGGGCGAGCCATCACTGCGGGACCGCAGTTTACTCTTTACACCCACGAGTGGAGGGCTATCTCTGGGGACACGTGTTTTGTGGAAGTGGATATTCGGTCTGTGGATTCTATCGATTGGAGGCGGACCGTGTTGGGGACCATCCTGGTGGGAATCCAGGGCTGGAGCCTGCCACTGTTGCTGGTCTTGATGCCCATATTTATCGTGTGAGAGGTGAGAGGCTAGGGAGCACTATTTATGAGCAGGTCCTCACTACCCAGCACCCCCCACTTTTGGAGAGAGGAACAACCATTGTACATCTTCATTGTAGAGACTATCAGCTGTATGCTTATGGGTGCCACCACCTTTATCACAACATTCTGTTATTGAATCCTTTTTGTGGACTCTAGATTCACCCACATATTTATTTTATCTGTGGTTTTTACTGTACACTCGAGATTTATTGTTTTCACCATTTTCACGTATTTATGGAATTTTATGATATTTATTATTGAGAGTTTATTAAGCAAGTGTTGCAATTTTAAATAATCTTTCAATCACATTTTATCACCTATATGTTTAATTGATTTATTTATATGATTGATTCATTTTACTCAGTGTATGTCTAGTTTTGGAGTCACGGCTCAGTGACCATTCATTTATCACATACACGTACACAGCACATGTCAAATATTTGATGCACTTTAGCGCAAAATCACTATCCATTAATTTTTATTCACGGGTTTGCGTTTACTCTTAGATTTTGCAGCTCACTTTAGGAATTTTTTCCACATATAGCATCTGTGCTGACACTCTTTTTGATCACTTACTATTTATTTATTTATTCATTTTTTATTCATCTACTATTTATAAATAGTTTCTAGTTCATTTATTAGCGCGAAGGACACCCACATATACTTCTGTCTACCACGCACTATTTTCCCTTTGCCGCTACCATGGATGTCTTCACATTTATGGAGAACAGATCTATTAATTTAGATGAAGTATTTAATGCACAGGTAAAAACCAGAAACACTGATCTCGAAACCACAGTTAGAAAATTAGGTCACCAAATGGACAAAAAGGTGAGCCTATGGTGGGATACCAACACTTTTGAGAGGTACATCAGAGAGGGAATTGTCCCTAGAAGATTACGATGGGACATCCCTCCCAATGATGGCCTTACTGACAAAGACTCAATGGAAGAATGGTACGAGTTTTTTAACAGTAGAAGCGTAGATTGCCTCAGACTACTACTTAAGAGAAAACAAAGGAAAACACAAATATTAGAGAAACTGATAGAAGAAACCAAAGCCAAATTAGAACCCCATAAAGACTCTGCAGATTTCAAAAAACTGGCGTTACAGCTCAATAAAGATTTAATAGCAAAAGATCTAAAAGTACAACAGCGGAAGATGAAGAAGTACCAACGTGATGTAACTGATTATAAAACTGACCGGGTGTTCAAATGGCAAAACAAAAGTGAACCAGTACCGTCCGCTACATCATATATCACGCCTCAAAGAGAAGTTAGAATTCAAGATCCCACAGCAGCATACCCAAGTAATGGACCAAGATGGGAATACCCCAATAGGGATCAAACCACCACTAGACCTGGTCAAGATCTGCGGTATATTCAGCAACATGAAACACCAAGGATGTATCAAGACCCTAGAAATGCGGGAACATATGCATACCAGACTCCGAAAAAAAACTGGAAGAAACCTTTCAAAAAACCTTGGGTCAATAAGAAGGTACATAATAATTAGCATCAGAATCCACAACAGCAAAGAGATTATAGAGGACCTCCACCAAATCAACAACCATATTATCAACAACCAAGACAAGAGAGAAGCCCAGCCCCCACATACAATAGATTTGAGCCTCTTAGACAGTATCAAGATCCACAACAGTATTACTACGATCCACCCAAACAACAATACCCATATGAAAAAACTCACTATGAGAAACCCGCTCAGGGTTCTTTTTTAGACAGAGACCGGAGAGAACATTCCCCAAGGAGATCACCGAGAGAACTCCACCGCTCACCCAACATGAGGACAGAACAACAAAGAACAGAGGAAAGCCCCGAAGACAGAGAGGCTGTAGAGCGGGAAAGAGATTACAAAAGAAAAAGACATTAATTGGGGAAGGGGTGGTCAACCTGAGCGGCAAACCAATATCTATTGAAGAATTGGCTGTATTAGATAAGGGCCTTAAACATGCTCCGATTAAAAACTTGAGTAAATTTGACACATATATAGACATACAGAAATATGTGAGAAAATTGAATATCAAAAAATACATTATGGGCAATCCATTTAAACCCATACAAAACAATACTCTGCACCAACCACCTTCAGCACATAGCACTTTACGGAACAATTCAGTATACAATCCCCAAGTTTCGAACAACCAACATATAGAGGTGTTCAAAAGATTGGTAGTAGGGGATTTGCAAACAATGGAGATCAAGAAAATATCAGATCCCATACATATCCGTAAAGGTATCAAATCCTTGCAGCAACGCAAAGAAATAGTTGTCAGACCAGCTGATAAAGGGGGAGCTGTCGTTGTACAGTCAAAAGAGCAGTACACGCAAGAATTGGAGAGGCAACTACAAGATCAGGAGACATATATTAAATTGTCTGGCAACCCAACGCAAAAATATAAAAAGGAATTAGAACTTGTGGTCAATTTGGGCATTAAAAAAGACATACTAAATAAGAAAGAATCTAAATATCTTATTCCTGAGACCTGTAGGATACCGATTATATACACTATTCCTAAAATTCATAAAAATAAAGAAACTCCACCAGGGAGACCTATAGTGAACGGAATAGATTCACTGACTGCCCGAATGGGCGAATATATAGATTTCTTCATCCAACCAGCAGTGCAGAAAACTAAAGCGTATCTGAAAGATACGAAACATGTGCTACAACTTCTAGAGACTGTGCCAGTGTTGGAAGGACGCACAATTTTGGCAACGGCCGATGTGTCGTCACTATACACCATAGTACCTCACCATGAAGCCTGCACAGCCACGAAGTGGTTACTTAGAGCACATAGCACTTTATTATGTAAGCACAGGAAGTTTTTAATCAAATGTTTGGATTTTAGCTTGAAATGCAGTTACTTTTGGCATAATCAATCGTATTATAAGCAAGCCATAGGAATCGCCATGGGAACAAAATTTGCCCAGAGTGTAGCCAATGCATTCATGGCACACTGGGAGGAAGATTCCGTCTATGCGAACATGCCTGCTGAACTAGCCTTATATAAGAGGTATATCGATGATCTGATTATAATCTGGAACGGAAGTAAAGAGACCTTAGAAGAGTTTTTAAACAATCTTAATAAAAATAACAAAAACATCAATCTTGTGTGGAATATCCACGCAACCACCATCGACTTCCTTGACCTTAATATTTCCATAAAATCGGACAAGATCATCACCAAAACGCATTTCAAAAACGTTGACACAAACAGCTATATATCACTACACAGCTGCCATTTCAAACCCTGGTTATTTAACATCCTGAAGGGACAACTGGTACGTATCCGACGGAATTGTACCAGAGATGAAGATTTTAAAATACAAGCAAAATTAATTGGCGTCAGGTTCAAGGAAAAAGGATATGAAGAATCCTGGATACAACAACAGATTATGCAAGTAGAAAAAATGAGTAGATCAAGCATGTTAGAGGAGAAACCCAAAAACAAGTCTGTCACCTGGAGTGAAGCTCCATGCTTGATCTTAGACTTTAATGCTCAATATAAAGATGTTGCCAAAATCATTCAGAAACATCGGCACATACTTACAAGCGATAAAGACCTCAAAACGATCCTCCCAATAAAACCAAAAATCATATACAAACGGGCACCGACAGTAAGAGACTTAGTGGTCAAGACCGTAGTGGACCCACCCCCCAAAAAAGGTTTTTCTTTCTTCTCTGGAAAAGGTTTCTTTCCCTGTAGAAATTGTTATGCTTGCCGCAAGGCCCAGAAATTTCAAGGAAAGAGAACCGATTTTATAGCCACGACCACAGGAGAAAAGTACACCATTAAAGATTTTATCAGCTGTCGGACAGAGGGAGTTGTGTACTGTTTGCAATGTAGCTGCAACCTACAATATATAGGGAGAACGAAAAGGGAGTTGAAAGTGCGCATTAAGGAACACATTCAGAAGATTATTAAAGGCTGTCCCAAACATAATGTCTCACGGCACTTCGCCCTAGTGCATAACAAAGACCCAAACCAGTTGCGGTTTTGGGGGGTAGAACGTTATAACCCATCTTGGCGAGGGAGCCACAAAGTAAGGGCGATTAGTCAGAAGGAATCGATGTGGATTTATTCCATGCGCACACTGGTTCCAGAAGGGTTGAACGTAGAGTTCGATCTAAATAGTTTTTTAAGCAATTTTTAAGACATTTACACTCACATATACACATGACAATGTCACCCACTGTCTATAGGCACTATCTACTGTCCCGAGATATTTAGTGCAATGGACATATTAGTACAGACCTTTAATCAAGTTGTATAGATGATTTTATATTATTGTGTATATCTGAATGTTGTTTATATATTGTGTCAAAGATCAATAAGTCCTGTATGACATTTCCGGTATCCAGTTCCATACCCAGGAGGAGGATGGGGATATAGGACATTTATTTTTATTTTTATTGTATTTTTAATTTTTATACAGGCCCATTATACATTGTTTCATAATATTTTAGGGTTTGGGAATAGATCATATAACTCTATTTTATCATATTAGTACAGTATATAATAACACAGACATCATCGATTCTGATCTGTATTTATTGATATTTTAATCAAATTTTAATTCCGTAATTATCCAGTGGTATTATTTCCACATTTTTTAAATGAAGAGTATTGACACAATATTAAATTTGTAATAACCACAATTGATGCAATATTCGAGGACTTACGAGAATCTTTTAGCTCTGAAGTCATACTGTTTTTTAAACCTTCATTATCTTAATTGTTATTTCATTATCTCGCTTTGACTGTCCTAAATTTTATTAATATCATTCAATCTTTATATTTACCGATTAATTAACAACCATGTAGCCCATAGCGACACTGGATTGTTGATTATGTACTAGTGAATATGTGGTAGGTCGCTCTGCCATCTCTATTATTATACCTGCAGGTCTAATTTAACTTCCTTTTATACATCTGGTTTATTCACAATCATCCCGACCACACACTCACAGATCGGGACAAACCAGATTATTGTTTCAAGAGGCCAAAGTAGGATATCATTATGATAATCGGCTAATTGTCAGAGATCGATATCCGATGGGTCAGTGAAACACAATCTAAATATTTCTAGTGCATTCAGTCCAATGGCCGTTATGCACCACTATTCTGTGCCACCTACTAATGGCTCCGGTACTGGTTTCATACGACCCATTAAAATATGCCATTAATTATATCTATATGAAATAATACAACTCATTCATTTTATATCCAGTCTGTTGTGTTCCTTTTTACACATGAGACAACACCCTGATACTGAACATCACACTATTACTGTGAAAACTCCGTAAATTACAGTTGACACTAAAGAGGTCCGCTGTACAGAGCGCGGAAAGACTACTAAAAAATGGCCGCGCTTTGTTTACATGCGCGGACCGCGGCAAAATGGCCGCTACGTAACTTCCGTTTGTCACAAATAAAAGACAGTCCAATACAACCAATCAGCATCTCCTGATGAAGTCACGAGGTCACGTGACGTAACGCGTAGGGATTGGTCAGGATACCGGAAGTGTTGTACACGGAGACCGTACTCACATCTATCTGGCTGTTCGCATTTTATCTTATGTAAGCATTTACTTTTAATAAAAATTAGTATGTTTTGATATACTTCACGATCGGGTCCCTCTCTCCACTTTTTCTCGATTTCAAAATTTTACAACATATCGAGGGCGAGCCATCACTGCGGGACCGCAGTTTACTCTTTACACCCACGAGTGGAGGGCTATCTCTGGGGACACGTGTTTTGTGGAAGTGGATATTCGGTCTGTGGATTCTATCGATTGGAGGCGGACCGTGTTGGGGACCATCCTGGTGGGAATCCAGGGCTGGAGCCTGCCACTGTTGCTGGTCTTGATGCCCATATTTATCGTGTGAGAGGTGAGAGGCTAGGGAGCACTATTTATGAGCAGGTCCTCACCACCCAGCACCCCCCACTTTTGGAGAGAGGAACAACCATTATACATCTTCATTGTAGAGACTATCAGCTGTATGCTTATGGGTGCCACCACCTTTATCACACCATTCTGTTATTGAATCCTTTTTGTGGACTCTAGATTCACCCACATATTTATTTTATCTGTGGTTTTTACTGTACACTCGAGATTCATTGTTTTCACCATTTTCACGTATTTATGGAATTTTATGATATTTATTATTGAGAGTTTATTAAGCAAGTGTTGCAATTTTAAATAATCTTTCAATCACATTTTATCACCTATATGTTTAATTGATTTATTTATATGATTGATTCATTTTACTCAGTGTATGTCTAGTTTTGGAGTCACGGCTCAGTGACCATTCATTTATCACATACACGTACACAGCACATGTCAAATATTTGATGCACTTTAGCGCAAAATCACTATCCATTAATTTTTATTCACGGGTTTGCGTTTACTCTTAGATTTTGCAGCTCACTTTAGGAATTTTTTCCACATATAGCATCTGTGCTGACACTCTTTTTGATCACTTACTATTTATTTATTTATTCATTTTTTATTCATCTACTATTTATAAATAGTTTCTAGTTCATTTATTAGCGCGAAGGACACCCACATATACTTATGTCCTTTATCATAATCCTCTAGATCCCTTGAGAACTTTTTTGGTTTTGTAGCAATAAGCTCATCCTCGTATCATTTCCTACAGTCAATTGAGGGTATTTATACATCTCTTTTAACTTGGCACATGTACATACGTTGCTAACGCTTTGGTTAATTCTTATAATATGGTTTTATTTGATGTTTATTTGATGTTTTATTTGATGTGATCATGCATTCTCTTGGCATGCTTACATTTTCCATCAATTGTGCAGTGCATGAGGCAGAAACTTTGTCTAAGATGATTTGGAGGTCCTCATCCAAGAAGCTACACCAGTTTTTGTTGCGTAAGCCTCTTGGTGTTAGACCCTCTAACAAATACATTTTCAAAAAGGTTGTGTCCCACCACTGAGTGGTGTGGTAGTTATATACTGCTTCTAATTTCCTACATAGTTTTCAGAAGTCATCCTCTTTAGTTGCTCTCATGTTATTAGTATTTACTTGTGATTCATGTAGGATCAAGCATGCTCCCAGTGTGGGAAACAATATTCGCCTTTGTTTTTTCAAACAATGATGCAAATAAATCAGCATATCTACTGCTTCTGTTTGCATCCTCTAATGAAAGGTTAGCCAGAGGATCCATTTGCATATAATCCAATAAACTGCTTAAAACAGAAACACAAATAATAAAAAATATATATATAAAAAATATCTAAAAATTATATCGTATAACACAAGATGTACAAAAAGTTGTAGTAAGGCACCAATTGTGCCAGAAAATATTTTGAAAATATATATTCAAATGCTATATAGCAAAAAATTGTTTGTAAAAACGGCTCTAAACATAAACACCGGACAATAGCAGCAAGATGAGATCCCATGTGCAAAAGTAAAAAGAATAAAAAACACCAAAAGCGCTGAAGTCCAGAAAATCAATGAAGGCAATAAGCTGATGGCAAGATGGATTTAAAAGCCAAAATAGTTCCACAATATTCCGTCAATAGAGTAAATGTATGGAAAGGAACCGTTGAGATCCTAATAGTAGGGGTTAAATTAATAGGGTGTAACATAGGTTTAGCCATGCTGCTCCATCAACCAACAGGAATACTGACGGCTGAAAAGACAAGAGTAAAAGAGAGAACGCATCCTCTATGGATGCGCTGGTTTTATCTACACAATGTAAGAAAAACAAATGCAACCACCACATCTAATGATTGGTAAGCTGCAATACATTACATTTCTGGTTTTGGGTTTAATGCCACTTTAAACCTATTAAGTTTTTATCACAAAAAGAGTCCAAGTGGCCCTTAGGGCACAAGTTGTGCATCAGGGATCTGTACCATATTCATCATAACTGTGGATCTGCCTAACACAAGTTGGCTCTTTTTCAGAAACACGCGTTTCGGAAACACGCATTTCGGAAACACGCTGCAAATGCTCGTTGTGCTTGTGGTGCCATTAATTGTTAATGGAAGGCGTGCAATTACTGCACGTTTTGTCGCGCAGTAATTGTACTACAACCACGCCAAATTGTGCAGTGAAGAAACCCCACCACGCTTCACTCCAAAAAAGATTTTAGAGCTTCTGTGGGAAGTTTGTTGTGCCCAGAGTAGCCCATTGAGGTGAAGTCAATAGGCTGCCTTATGCATGACAAGTGAAAATATTCTAAAACTTGCCAAAAAAAAATACATGAGTGGCTACACTCAGGTGTAAACCCAGCCTAAAGCCGGCCATACATGGATCGAAATTTGAACGGATTAGCAGGACTGGCTGAATTTAGATCCATGTATGGACTAGTTGGTTGTATACGAGTCGATTTATCATACAACCAGTCTGTCGGGTTTTTCCTGAACAATCAGTGATGCCAGCTATAGCCCGCAACACTAATGGTTGTATTCTGCTGGCAGCAGAATACAATAGCTTAGCAGGGATGATTATTATTGAATGTTTGAATGGGGAAATCGACAAAATTTTTCATTCATCCTGCTGGTTGAATGAAAAAAAGTGAATCATGTTTGACCTGCTTAAGTTCAAACAAGCAATTTACTCATCTCCAATCAGTAGCATGAGCTTCAAAGTGCCATGACCTTTAACCCTAAGAAGATGAAGTTAGTCATTATGGGAAATGGCAGGGTTGACTGGCTTTGTATTTTGTAAGCCAAAGTTTTTAGTTATGTTAATGATAAGATCTCTTTTTAAGATTCCTTGCTGTTGGAATTTCCTTTGACTGACTCATGAAATGTCCTGTCTGCTCCAGTGATAAAGATAAGCTAAAAGCAGTTTGGAGACAGGCCCACTGGTTGTGTATGTGACTGGACACTCACATACGTCACTGCTTTCAACACTGTTGTTCTCCGGAAAATAGTCTGCGGGTCTGAATGAGTAATTCCACGAGTTGTGATGTGGGTAAAAAAAAGTCAACACCTGAAAGAGTTCACTAACTAATGTCTAGTATTGTGCAAGCTGTACCTGATATACTCAGCCAGGATATGATGTCAGGATTGTAGTTAGACAGCATGCTGCCCTTGGCACACCTGAAAGACTATGTTTTTTTGTTGCTAACCAGACAGGAAGGGTCTGGTATAGAATTCGGAGGGGGGGGGGGGGGGGATCATGTTGTTTTTGTTGTTTTTTTTTTGTTGTTTTGGGGGGGGGGGGGGATTCCCTACTGTCACTGTTTTAGTAAAAATCGATGTGGGAATGTGATATTGGAGGCTACATGTTTTATGTGCAGAACTACCTTTCAGGTGTACAGACCACTAAACAGGACAAAGGAGATATGTTTCATGGTACCCATTGAAGACCCTTTTTGGCATTTTTTGTTTGCATGTAACAAAAAATTTATTTTTATTTTTTGCTAGAAAATTACAGTGATTTTTCAAAAGCAATTTTTAGGAAAAAATATATTTTTTTTAATTTGAATGCAAAAAAACCCCACAATACTTAACCCAATAATGTACTATGTTGGACATGCCCGCTAGTAGCTCGGGCCTTCCAGGGGGCCGTGAGAGCCTGAGAAAGCTGCGGAAGGCCCCTCCGCTGCCTGTAATAGCAATCAAGCAGCTAATTAGCTTTTTTTATTTGGATAGAGTACAGATGGGTTAAAGTGATTTTAAAGTCAATTAAAAAAAAATAAACACATGTCATCCTTACCTGCTCCATGCAGTGGTTTTGCACAGAGCAGCCCTGATCCTTCTCTTCTCGGGTCCCCCACTGGTGCTCCTGGCACCTCCCTCTCTCTCCTCATTGGCTCACTGAGTGTGATTGACAGCAGTGGGAGCCAATGGTTCCCACTGCTGTCTCAGCAATGAGTAGGAAGAGTCCCTGGAGACCCAAGGTTCTCGTGCACATCGCTGGAGCTCAGGTATGTATTAGGGGGGCTGGGAGGCTGCTGTGCACAGAAGTTTTTTTTTTACCTTCATGCATTGAGTGCATGAAGGTAAAAAACCTCAGTTTGAAGATTTACCATCACCTCTAAAATGCTGGATTTCCCATATCTTCCTGTTCCAGTAATACTAGTCAGCAGGGCAAACAGAGGTTGAATGTATGCTTCAGGAGACAGACAACAATCAAAACCTATCAAAGGTTCTAATCCTTTTCTACTAAATAATAATGTTTTGTCTATACATGCACTTTAAAGCCTAACTGCAGCCAAATTCACAAACAGAAAAATCAGCACAAGGGTCATAACCAGGGCCGGACTGGCCTACCGGGATACCGGGATATTTCCCGGTAGGCTGCCTGCCCTGGGGCCGCTTTACGGCTTCTGTGCTCCCCTCTCCTGCTCCTGTGAAACACGGTCCCGCCCCCCTAGACCGGCTCATGTGATAGTAGATAGACCTATCACACGAGCCGGTCTAGGGGGGCGGGACCGTGTTACGGAGCGGCCGCCGAACACAGACCCGGCCAGCTCCGTGTTCACAGGAGAGATGCCTGTGAGTAAACTGTGTGCCTGGATGGGGGATCAGCAGGGGGGCGGCATATAAAGGAAATTCGCTTTCTATATTCCTCCATGCAACCGCTGAATGCTTGGAGGAGGGAGAGGAGGAGAATCAAGCATTCAGCGGCTGCATGGAGGAATATAGAAAGCGAATTTCCTCTATATGCCGCCCCCCTGCTGATCCCCCATCCAACTTCTTTTACTGCCCCCCCCCTTCTCCTTGTGCTCCCCCCCCCAGTGCTCTCCTCCCCCACCACACTCTCCAGCCCCCCACAGTTCCCTCAACCCATGTTCTTTCTGCCCCCTCTCTCCCCATCCTTCTCTAGCCCCCCCCCCACAGTGCTCTCCAGCCCCCCCCGCAGTGCTCCCCACCCCCCACAGTACTCTCCAGCCCCCCGCAGTGCTCCCCACCCCCCACAGTACTCTCCAGCCCCCTGCAGTGCTCCCCACCCCCCACAGTACTCTCCAGCCCCCCGCAGTGCTCCCCACCCCCCACAGTGCTCTCCAGCCCCCCGCAGTGCTCCCCACCCCCCACAGTGCTCTCCAGCCCCCCGCAGTGCTCCCCACCCCCCACAGTACTCTCCAGCCCCCCGCAGTGCTCCCCACCCCCCACAGTGCTCTCCAGCCCCCCGCAGTGCTCCCCACCCCCCACAGTACTCTCCAGCCCCCCGCAGTGCTCCCCATCCCCTGCAGTGCTCCCCACCCCCACAGTACTCTCCAGCCACCCGCAGTGCTCCCCACCCCCCACAGTGCTCTCCAGCCCCCCGCAGTGCTCCCCACCCCCCACAGTGCTCTCCAGTCCCCCGCAGTGCTCCCCACCCCCCACAGTACTCTCCAGCCCCCCGCAGTGCTCCCCACCCCCCACAGTTCTCTCCAGCCCCCCGCAGTGCTCCCCACCCCCCACAGTACTCTCCAGCCCCCCGCAGTGCTCCCCACCCCCCACAGTACTCTCCAGCCACCCGCAGTGCTCCCCAACCCCCACAGTACTCTCCAGCCCCCTGTGCTCCCCCCCACAGTGCTCTCCACCCCCCACAGTGCTCTCCACCCCCCGCAGTGCTCTCCACCCCCCCGCAGTGCTCTCCACCCCCCCGTGCTCCCCACCCCCCCGTGCTCTCCAGCCCCCACCGTGCTCTCCACCCCCCACAGTGCTCTCCAGCCCCCATCCCAGTGCTCTCCAGCCCCCATACCAGTGCTCTCCACCCCCCGCAGTGCTCCCCACCCCCCCCACAGTGCTCTCCAGCCCCCACAGTGCTCTCCAGCCCCCATCTCAGTGCTCTCCAGCCCCCATCTCAGTGCTCTCGAGCCCCCACAGTGCTCTCCAGCCCCCACAGTGCTCTCCAGCCCCCCGTGCTCCCCCCCCCCCCACAGTTCTCTCCAGCCCCCACCGTGCTCTCCAGCCCCCATCCCAGTGCTCTCCAGCCCCCATCCCAGTGCTCTCCAGCCCCCACAGTGCTCTCCAGCCCCCCACAGTGCTCTCCAGCCCCCCACAGTGCTCTCTACCCCCCACAGTGCTCTCCAGCCCCCGTGCTCTCCACCCCTGTTCTTTTTTTCTCCCCCACCAGTGCTCTCACAAGCTCCCCCCAGCACTCTCCACTCCCTCCTGCATTTTGCCCCCACCCATGTGCTCTCCAACCCCACCAGTGCTCTCCAGTCCCCCGTGCTTTCCACCCCTGTACTTTCTGGCCCCCATGGGTGCTCTCAAGCTCCCCCCCATTGCTCTCCACTCCCCCTCTGCTCTTTGTACCCCCCAGTGCTCTCCAGCCCTGTTTTTCTGCCCCCCCAGTGCTCTCAAGCTCCCGTCTAGTGCTCTTCGCCACCCCACACTCTTACCCCCCCCCCAGTGCTCTCAGCCTCCCGTGCTCTCCACCCCTGTTATTTTTGCCCCCCCCCCCCAGTACTCTGCACTCCCCACCCCCCGTGATCTCCACTCCCCCCTGCTCTTTGCCCCCACCCATGTGCTCTCCAACCCCGCCAGTACTCTCTGCTCCCCCTTCTCTCCAGCTCCCACCCAGTGCTCTCCACTTCCCCAGGACCAGGGGACAGGCTGACTGGGGCCGGAAAGTGAGGACGGCTGAAGGTGCAGGTGGCCAGAGACCACTCCATCTCACACCAAACAGATCCTCTGGAAGGAGCCACTGTCCCCATCCAAAACGAGAACAGCCCCTGCCTGCTGCTGGCCATCATGAATATCCTGCTGGCATGCAAGGTACTGTACCGAGCATCAACAACACACCTTCCCACAGACAGGGACTGCAGACGGAGACATGGGGCACAGGAGAGGCTGCATTCATGGGCACAGTGAGGCTACATTCATGGGCACAGTGAGACTGCTTTCACGGCACAGTAAAGCTGCATTTGATGGGCACAGTGAGGCTGCATTGATGGGCACGGTGAGGCTGCATTGATGGGCACGGTGAGGCTGCATTGATGGGCACGGTGAGGCCGCAATGGTGGGCACGGTGAGGCCGCAATGGTGGGCACGGTGAGGCCGCAATGGTGGGCACGGTGAGACCGCAATGGTGGGCACAGTGAGGCCGCAATGGTGGGCACAGTGAGGCCACAATGGTGGGCACAGTGAGGCCACATTCACAGGCAGAGTAAAGCTGCATTTGATGAGCACAGTGAGGCTGCATTTGATGAGCACAGTGAGGCTGCATTTGATGAGCACAGTGAGGCTGCATTTGATGGGCACAGTGAGGCTGCATTTGATGGGCACAGTGAGGCTGCATTTGATGGGCACTGGCGAGCTGCATTTGATGGGCACAGTGAGGCTGCATTTGATGGGCACTGGTGAGGCTGCATTGAGCTCTTGTATCATGTCTGCAGTCTCTGACCATCTCCTGACCATATCATGTCTGCAGTCTCTGAGGGAGTCTGAAGAGGAGTCAAGAGTGGGAGCGACGCCAGGATGGGGGTCATGGGAGAAGTCAGACGTGTGTGGACTGTGGAGAGGAGACTATAGGATAAAACCAGAGCCACCAAGCTGGAGCCGACTGACTGAGCCCTGCTTGGTGCACCTGAGAGGAGGTCAGTGACAGCACTGCCATGCCAGTCTGAAGGGGAGTCACTGATGTAAGGGGGGAGTGAGTACAATAATGTAAGGGGGCACTGATATAAAGGATTTCCCCTTATATCAGTAACCCCCCCCCCTTACCTTAGTGTATTCTTTCTGCGGAATGTGGTCCCCCCCCCCCCCCCACGTTCTGAGTTCCTGGGGTCCTCCTTGATGATTGACAACTTTTAACTGGAATTTGCTTATTTTTATATAGATTTTATATATATATATATATATATATATATATATATATATATATATATATATATATATATATAATCGATCTATCCCTATGTGATTTAATATCTGTCTTTTTTTTATATATAATACACTCTTCAAATGTGCTTTAAAATATATGGTTTTCCCTTTCTCGAACCAGAAAATAATGACGTTATGCTGTTGCGCTGGTATAATAATGCTGTGGGGCTGGTATGAAATTTTTTCCAGGGCTGAATTTTATTCCCAGTCCGGCCCTGGTCATAACTTACAGTCAGTAGAATGTGTACCCATTATCTTCTGGTTCACCAGGATTTAATACAACTAAGGGACTGTCACAGAAGAGCCTGGCTATGCCCGCCCTTTCTGCCCAGATCTGCCATTCACAGAAACGGTACTACAGCTTCTATGAATAAAACAGGATCTATGAATGGAGGGGGCAGAGTTATCAACCATCCGCCTGTCCGCCATTCATAGCTCACTTTCCTTTTACAGAATTCGTAGTAAAGCTTCTATTAATGGCAGATCTGGGTGGAAAGGGCAGGCATAGTCCAACTATCTTTATGAGAGCCTGTGTCAGTCCCTTAATCCCCACCACACCAGAAGATTATGGTGGGGGTGCAGGATAAAGGAAGATTTTCACTAACAAAAGAGGAATCAGCATATAGAACATAGAACACATCCTACTGACTGTAAGCTATGTCCATTGTGCTGATTTTTCTGTTTGTGATTTTGGCTGCACTTAGGCCCCTTTCACACTGGGGCGTTTTTCAGGCGGTACAGCGCTAAAAATAGCGCCTGTATACCGCCTGAAAAAATCCGGCCCCATTCACTCCAGTGTGGAATCCGGCGGGCTTTCACACTGGAGTGGTGCGCTAGCAGGACGCCAAAAAAAGTCCTGCTAGCAGCATCTTTGGAGCGGTATAGGAGCGGTGTGTTCACCGCTCCTATACCGCTCCTTCCCATTGATTTGAATGGGACAACGTGGTAAAACCGCGGCAATAGCGCCGCAAAGCGCCGCTACGGTGGCGCTCTGCGGGGGATATTAACCATTTTTCGACCGCTCGCGGGGGGGGTAAAACCGCACCGCGAGCGGCCGAAACCCACGGGCAAAACGACGGTAAAGCAGCGCTAAATATAGCGCTGCTTTACCGTCACCGCGGCTCCCCGCCCCAGTGTGAAAGGGGCCTTAGGCTTTAAGTCCCAGCCCCTGGGGGGTAAGGCTGATTTCTGTGGACTGTAAATTGTCTTGTTACTAGAGACTAGAGTGACACATGTTTAAATTCTCAGCCAACTTCAAGGCTAGCATACAATACAAAGCTTGGTTCTCAATGGTAACACTACAGGTTCCAGCATTAGTGATAATTGGGTTATTTAGTAGTACTAGTCAATGTTTTTGCACAAACAAGGAAGTGTGAGGAAGTGCTAATGGACTGTTTGCTAAATCTTTCCATACATTACTTGTTAATATTAAAAAGATTGCATAATTGTTTTCTTATATTGTTAGTTAAAACTAGCATCAGTCAATGCGTATCTAATACCTAAGGGTACTTTCTGTGATATATGTGTGTTGCAGACGTTCTGTTCTTTCCCTTTCCCCTACATATCACGGTTCTCTATTGTTCAGTCTGCCATGAGAGGTCTGTTGTAAAAGTAAAAGTTAATACCACGCCAGTCCCTAAGTGTATAAAAGCAGCCAGCACAGCAAGAGACAAAATTGTGTAAAAATGAAAAAGGAATGTGCAGCGCTGAATAAAGTGAATAAACCTGTATGGCTATAGTGCAATCTAGTGAATGTACCAAACACTAAAAAGTGTCTTAAGTAAATACGGTGTTCATGTAAAAACAGTGTGAAACATAATATATCACATAAATATACACATTTACACATAGTCCCAGATGATGTATATTCAGACGAAACGTGTCGGATCAAGCTCTGTTGGTGATACTGCGTTATGCTTATTGTTATCTGAATTCAATCGCTTTTTTATCTTTGGACATGTGAGTGTTCTTGACCTTTTACAATCAATTTTATACTCTACGGATTTTCACTATGTGGAGTTTCTCTGTCTTTTTAGGATATATTGTTTGAGTGTCATCTGGAGTCACTGTTTACTTTGAGGTCTGCCATTGCTGATCCTATGCAGTCATCACAAGATGGAGTCATATCAAGGACCTATGGATCATCCCCTATTGTGGCCAGGAAAAGTGGTTTGGAAGCTTCCTATATTGGTGTGTTTACACCATCTGCTCGGTTGACTCATTGGGCATACGCCTTGTTGAGTCCACAGGTTCCAGTAAGCCTCTTCAAAATTGGTGGTGGATTCTTTTGTGATTTTTGTTGCTGGCACTTAGGACTCAAATCCTCTTTTCTCTGGATCACCTAAAAGAACATTTGTATTTCACTATATGGATTCATTTGACATTTTTCATTTGTATTTTTGCACTTAGCCATCTGCTTTCAGATCATGTGTATATTTATGTCATATATTATGTTTCACACTGTTTTTACATGAATGCAGTATTTACTTAAAGCGGAGTTCCACCCAAAAATTGAACTTCCGCTTTAAGTGCAGGTGACCCCTGATATGCCACATTTTGCATGTAATTTTTTTTCTGGGGGGGGGGAGAAGATACCCTCATGTCACGAGGGCCACGTACTTGATGTGAGACTGAAGTAGTGGGGAGGCCTCCCCTGCACCTCGGGTCCTTGAAGCCTCTGGAGATGGAGACAGGGACTTGGTGGACACCAAGTGGCACGGGTTTCCAGGGGTGCGGAGCATCGTGCAAGCCTTAGTTAGAGATCCGAGCCGAGGTCTGAAGGGAAGATAATACAGCTGTTTGGCAGTGTCTGAGCTGGGCTTATATAGGGAAGTATGAGGTCACTTCCTGTGCACCTCCTGGGCATTTTCCCGCCTTTTTCCATCATGTTGAGGTCACTTCATGTGCGCCTCCTGGGCATTTTCCCGCCTTTTTCCATTAGGTTGCGGTCACTTCCTGTGTGCCTCCTGGGCATTTTACTGCCTTTTACCATCAGGTCTTCTGCGCAGGTGCTGGTTGGCGGACTGAGGCATCTTTGGCGCATGCTCAGTTGGCAAAGATTGCACTGGAGGCAAGTTCACCTCCTCCCCTCCCTCTCGGCAATCATCTGGGACACGTCACAGGTCCTAGACGATTGCCCGGCCAGTCACAGTGCGCAGCAAGGCTTGCGCATGCACAGTGTATGCCTGGCTGTGAAGTCACAGGCGGGCGCCCAAAGTGACAATTCCGGTGCCGAAGAGAGTAGTGGGAGAGGAGTGGGGCTTCGTTTGCCCGCATTGCTGGATCGTGGGACAGGTGAGTGTTCGATTAATAAAAGCCAGCAGCTACACTTTTTGTAGCTGCTGAATTTTATATGGGTGGAACTCCGTTTTAAGACACTTTTTAGTGTTTGGTACATTCACTAATTTGCACTGTAGCCATACAGGTTATTTCACTTTATTCAGCACTGCACATTCCTTTTTCATGAGAGGCCTCTTACCTGTTTCTGCTATGTTTGGCAAATATTCATTTGTGTGTTCTCCAGCCCCAGTGACGCACTCTATGATTGATTCTGCTTTGGTCTCTTTTAACTCAGAAGTTGTAAGACAGAATATAAAAGCCACATAAGATTATTTACATTGTACTAACAAATTCCTCGTAGTAAAATAAATAAAAGGATGATAAAAGTAACTGCTCCAGCTAAAAGAGCAGGAGCCAACAAGCAGAAAATAGTTTAGCAAGACTCCTTCAGTAGAAAAATAAAACTACTGGTAGCAGAATGTGTTATCCAGCCTCTGAATCTTAAAGTGTCACGAAAGGGAAAACTTTATTTTTTTATTTTGGATAGAGTAAGGTAGGGTTATTACCCCTGCCAGTTTTATATATTTTTTTGCCACCTGTCCCATAGCCAAACAGGAAGTAAGAGGAAATCTCTCCAAAGTGAGGGAATCCTGGGGTGTCACCAAAACTAATATCTCCATTGGCAGATTTCCCCAATGTAGCAATATAGACTACAATTGCAATGAACAGCTATTCCCGCCCTGTCTGTATGTTGTATTGTCCCTCTAGTGCCCAGCGTTACTGGACTGACATCATATTCGTGAGCCCAACCAAAAGGGATTGTGGGACTAGTAGTTCTATCAGATGGCTGTTCGCCTGCCTGACTGTACACCTGGACTACATATCCCAGGGATCCTTGCTATCACCAGAGAGATTGCTGAGAAGAGCTATAAAGGAGACCAGAGATCCGCCCCATGCTCTCTTCCTCCTGGGCCTCGTGTTAGAAGGATCTCTCCGCAGCCTACCACGGGGTCTACATTCATCTGACCTGGCTGAGAGGGGTTCCAACGTTTCCTTTGTTGTTTCACTGGGACACTGTGCACAGACAGCTTTACTTTGAGATCACTTCACTGCACCTTCATTTGAACACTACCACTCTGTTACTACACCTTATTGAATAAAATTAATGAGCTCCGACTGCCGGTGAAGACCATCAGATCTGCAACGGGGACATTATGTCATTGCTACTTATAGGGCCCTTACACCATCCATAGCTTTATCTCTCATTGGTATTAAAGGTTAAACAGGCCGGCCTGGGTTTCTCCTTCTAGAAATATGGTCAGAATTGATACTTAACCTTTGCTTATCCTTTCAGGTTATGTTCAAGTGATACTCCATTGTACATATGTGTATATACTAATCTCTTGTTGCCAACTGCCTTAACTGGCATTTTCTTGAGGTGTCACTCAACTGAGTTTGCACTGTTATCCCAAGCCCAGTTGAACTATTACCTCCTTTGTACAACCATAGCTTCACTGAAGTACTCAAGTAAACGTTAACAGAATATAAATGTATTGAGTGTTGTCTTATCACTTAAAGGTGTTGCAATGATGTCCGAACCCAAAGTGTCAGGTGGGCTGGAATGTTCACAGGGTCATGGCGATGCAGATGAGCAAGTAAATCCAAGCAGTCCCCAAGGGGGCCATACTACACCTCTGTTACTGTTTTGACGTCAACCCAAAATGTAGGATTTCTTTTTACTTTCGATGAGAACAGTAAACAGGACATATTGAGAGGGTGAATCTACCTAATTGAGACACAGACAGCAATAAAACCTGACAAGAGTTCTAATCCCTCTTTACTCCATCCAAAACCAAAAAAAATCTATATCAGTAAGAAATACACTATGTTTTCAAAAGTATTGGGACACCTGCCTTTACACGCACATGAACTTTAATAGCATCCCAGTCTTAGTCCATAGGGTTCAATATCGAGTTGGCCCACCCTTTGCAGCTATAACAGCTTCAACTCTTCTGGGAAGGCTGTCCACAAGGTTTAGGAGTGTGTCTATGGGAATGTTTGACCATTCTTCCAGAAGCGCATTCGTGAGGTCAGGCACTTATGTTGGACAAGAAGGCCTGGCTCGCAGTCTCCGCTGTAATATATCCCAAAGTTGTTCTATCAGGTTAAGGTCAGGACTCTGTGCAGGCCAGTCCAGTTCCTCCACTCCAAACTCGCTCATCCATGTCTTTATGGGCCTTGCTTTGTGAACTGGTGTGCAGTCATGTGGAAACAAGAAGGGGCCACCCCCAAACTATTCCCACAGAGTTGGGAGCATGAAATTGCCCAATTTGTCTTGCTATGCTGATGCCTTAAGAGTTCCCTTCTCTGGAACTAAGGGGCCAAGCCCAACCCCTGAAAAACAACCCCACACCATAATCCCCCCTCCACCAAATGATTTGGACCAGTGCACAAAGCAAGGCCCATAAAGACATGGATGAGCGAGTTTGGGGTGGAGGAACTTCATTGGTCTGCACAGAGTCCTGACCTCAACCCGATAAAACACCTTTGGGATGAATTAGAGTGGAGACTGTGAGCCAGGCCTTCCCGTCCAACATCAGTGCATGACTTCACAAATGCGCTTCTGGAAGAATGGTCAAACTTTCTCATAGACACAACTCCTAAACCTTGTGGACAGCCTTCCCAGAAGAGTTGAAGCTGTTATGGCTGCAAAGGGTGGGCCAACTCAATATTGAACCGTACAGACTAATGCCCTGTACACACGATCTGACTTTCCAACAACAAAACCATGGATATTTGTTTGAAGAGTGTTGGCTCCAACTTGTCTTGCATACACACGGTCACACAAATGTTGGCCAACAATTACGAACGTAGTGACGTACAAGACGTACGTGATACCTCCATTACGAACGCTAGTTTTACAAGACCGAGCGCTTACGGCTCGCACTTGATTCCCAGCATGCGTGAACTTTTGTGTGACGGACTTGTATGCACACGATCGGAAAGTCCGACAACAAAGTTTTGTTGGTGGAAAAATTGAGAACCTGCTAGCCAACATTTGTTGGCGGAAAGTCTGTTTTTTAAGGGGTTTAAGTGGATGTAATATTTTTTTTTCTTTTTTACTTTTTTCTTCCACTAAACTTTTTTTTTTATTTAATAAGGACCAAAAGTTCCTTATGTAATACTATTTTGTTGTGACAGGTTCTCTTTAATGAGACATGAGGGGCCTTTTAAACCCCTCATGTCTAACCTGCCCTCCATTGAAATGACAGTCAAACCTGGAAGTTATGTAACCCACATTCTGGCACCTTACTAGGTGGGGGGGAGATTACTGAATGGACAGTCACTGGTCTCCCTCCCCTCTACCTGGCAGGACCCCTGCATGCTGGTACCCGAACTATAAGTGGGACAGTGGAGCCCAAGAAATATGGCGTGGGGCCAGTGTGGAGGCAAAGGGCTAACGTACTTAGGGAGAGATGGATCACTTTCAGCTGTTAGCGTTACACACATGGGGGCTCATTTACCAAAGCCGTGCACTATCAGTAGAGGTGCACGGCGAGGCGCAATGCACATTTTCATATTTACAAAACGGTGCGCAGGGAACAGAGCACGAATCCCCCATTTACTATAGTGATCTCGGCGCCACTATGGACATGGCGCACAGCATTTTCAATTCAATATTAACAGAAGATGGAGGTGCCAATATTATGGGGTGATGTGAGGAAGTTTAGTAACAACTGCCCAAGTAACAAATATGCCTGAAATAGAATGAGAAAGTAACTTTTTCAGAGAAAGCCTGCTGTGCCCGCAAGTTCGTTTAGAACTGCGTGAGATCAATGTAAGCAGTGAGCATGCGCAAGCGGCTCTTGCACTCATTCACATGAGTTTGTTCACTGCACGGCCAAAATCTTAGTAGAGGTTAACCGCTTGCCGACCAGCCGCCATCATTTTCCTGTGGCAAGTCGGCACGAGCCCGCGAACTGTCGTAGCTAAACATCTGGGGTGCTGATGCTCGTGACCGACAGTCGTGAGCACGAGGAACAGAATCCCTGTTCTGTTCTGAGAGGAGTGACAGATCGTGTGTTCCTACTAGCTAGGAACCACAATCCGTCCCTTCCTCTAGTCAGTCCCCTCCCCCTTCAGTTATAATCACCTCCCGGGGAACACAGTTAACCCCTTGATCGCCCCCCTAGTGTTAACCCCTTCACTGCCAGTGACATTTTTACAGTAATCAATTTATTTTTATAGCACTGATCGCTGTATAAATGCTAATGGTCCCAAAAATGTGTCAAAATTGTCCGATGTGTCCGCCATAATGTTGCAGCCACAATAAAAATCACAGATCGCCGCCATTACCAGTAAAAAAAAAAAATTATAATAAAAATGCTATAAATCTATCCCCTATTTTGTAGACGCTATAACTTTTGCACAAACCAATATACGCTTATTGCTATTTTTTTTACCAAAAATATGTAGAAGAATGCATATCGGCCTAAACTGAGAAAAAAATTGTTTTTTTTTTATAAAAAATGGGGATATTTATTATAGCAAAAAGTACAAATATTGTGTTTTTTTCAAAATTGACGCTCTTGTTTTGTTTATAGCGCAAAAAATAAAAACCACAGAGGCGATCAGATACCATCAAAAGAAAGCTCTATTTGTGGGAAAAAACGGACGTCAATTTTGTTTGGGTACAACGTCGCACGACTGTGCAATTGTCAGTTAAAGAAACGCAGTGCCGAATCGCTAAAAATGGTCTGGTCATTCAGCAGCCAAATCTTCCGGGGCTGAAGTGGTTAAGCAACGTACATGCAATTGCGTGGGTTGAACGGGCGCACCTCTAAACTTGACTTTTGCTTTTGGGCTAGCTTTTGCTTTTAAATGGGAACTCCACACTTTATTCTACAATGCTCTTGTTTCCCCCTCTAACCCCTTGGATTTCCATGGGTTAAAGCGGGAGTGCAGCTAAAAAAAAAAATACTAAAAGCCAGCAGCTACAAATACTGCGGCTGCTGGCTTTTAATAAATGGACACTTACCTGTCCCAGAGTCCAGCGATGTCGGCAGCCAAAGCAGACCAATCGGTCGGCTCCCGTCTGCTGCCGCCGCCATTCTCAGTGAGGGAATCAGGAAGTGAAGCATTACGGCCTCACTTCCCGGTTCTCTACTGAGCATGTGCGAGTATCTGACAGGTATCTGCACCCCCCCCCTGAAAGGTACCAATTGTGGCACCGGATGGGGGGAGGAATCAGATGAGCGGAAGTTCCACTTTTGGGTGAAGCTCTGCTTTAACTTTTGCTTTTAAAGGGGGACGCCACACTCCACTCTGTTGTCAAAAGGCTGTGAGCTGCCTTCACCAATCCAAACCACATCCTTTTTTAGAGCATACAACAGGGCCAGGTAGGAAAGGGGCGAAAAGAATGATCGCCCAACCCCCTCCTGAACCATACAAGGCCACACGCACTCAACATAGCTGGCTGCCTTTGGGGCATGTTGGGCTCAGCGAAATACCAACCACAAAGCACTTTGTACCCACTAGTTTAACCGCTTCCCGACCGCCTCATGTAGATATACGTCTACAGAATGGCACGGGCAGGCAAAAGCACGTACGGGTACGTCCCCTTTAATTTGCCTGCCCGGGGGGCGCGCGCGCGCGCCGCCAGCGGCGCTCTCGCGACCCGGTCGGGAGCTCCGTGACCACGGTCGCGGGACCAGCGGACTCGATCGCCGCTGGTATCCCGCGATCGGGTTACGGAGCTGAAGAACGGGAAGAGGTTTGTGTAAACAAACCTCTCCCCGCGCTTCCTACACTGACTGTCAGTGATCGGCGGTTCCCTGTCATCGGGAACGCCGATCAATGACGTCAGACGTACAGCCACGCCCCCCTACTGTAAAAAAAACACAACACGTCACACTGACTCCTCCCCGCCCCCTAGTGGTTAACCCCTTCACTACAACTGTCATTTACATAGGAATCAGTGCTATTTAAATAGCACTGATTTCTGTATAAATGACAAATGTCCCAAAAATGTGTCAAAAATGTCCGATGTGTCCGCCATAATGTCGCAGTCACAATAAAAATCGCTGATCGCCGCCATTACTAATAAAAAAAAAATATTAATAAAAATGCTATAAAAACTATCCCCTATTTTGTAAACGCTATAACTTTTGCGCAAACTAATCAATAATCGCTAATTGCGATTTTTTTTACCAAAAATATGTAGAAGAATATGTATCGGCCTAAACTGAGGAAAAAAAAAGTTTTTTTATATATTTTTTGGGGATATTTATTATAGCAAAAAGTAAAAAATATTGCATTTTTTTCAAAATTGTCGCTTTATTTTTGTTTATAGCGCAAAAAATAAAAACCGCAGGGGCGATCAAATACCACCAAAAAGAAAGCTCTATTTGTGGGAAAAAAAGGACGCCAATTTTGTTTGGGAGCCACGTCGCACGACCGCGCAATTGTCAGTTAAAGCGACGCAGTGCCGAATCGCAAAAAGGGGCCTGGTCCTTTGGCTGCCAATTGGTCCGGGGCTGAAGTGGTTAAAGGGGTTTTCCACATTCTGTAAAGCCCCCTGTCTGCAGCCCCCCACAACCCCAGCCTAGGGTTGTGTGGAAGAGGCCCTTGTCCCCCTGAATATGGGAACAAGGTGGTTGACTTTTGGGGTGCCCGAGCCCCTTCTGCCCCCAAGCATCCACCCACCTTTCATGGGCTGGCTTGCTGTATGTTTGGCTAGGGGTTTGTTAGTGTGTGGGAGGGGCACAATATTTTTTTAGTTTGGGGTGGTATTTTTCACATGGGGGTTCTCATTTTAAGCCTTAACAGACCCAAATGGCCTTGTAGATATTGGGGGGCAGGCTATTTTTTGTTTTGGGTTAAAATCTTGCAGCTGCAATGTAGATTTGTAAGTTTTCTCTAAAGCCTTCTTTGAAGCAGCATTTTGGATACATGCTACAGATGCACCACTTTACAGGCAGAGTAAGCCCCCCCCAAGTTACTTGATTTTAAGCAATTTAGCATTTTTAAAGGCATTTCTCCTTGTTTTGTTTTTGGGGTTGTCCAAATTGGTGACATTGATATACATTGGATGGGACCTTGGCCCCCATACCCATTTTAAGGCCAATAACTATAAAATAAGCCAGCCAAGTGGGGACTAGCAAAATTCACAAGTCAGTTCCCATAGACTGCAATGGTATTTGTTGTATAACTTTTGTCCATGTTAGACTCTTTGTTTCCCCCCCTGCACTGGGGGGTGTTTGTCCCATCTGTAATTTTGTAGCATGCTGTATGATATGCTTCATTTTGGACAGGGGGTAGATTATTTTGTGCTAGCTGCATTTGGGTTGGTTTGGGCATGCTCAGGGACTTTGTTTTGTTTTTGGTGCTTTTTGTGTGTGAACAGCACTTGGATTTTTCTAGGCATGCTCAGAGAGTGTTTTTTGGGTTAGTAATTTAAGGACATCCTTAACAGGTGTACCCACTTTTAAGTTCTGTCTCTACACTGGGTGAACTTGCATTTTGTGTGCTTTATGGACTGTGCTTGTGTTTTCAATTGCCTCATTAGAACACAAACCTATGTTATATAAAGCATGCAGATAGCATTATTTACCTTGCCCTGATAAGAGGGCAAAATCTTCCTCAAGCTGTTGTGACTACTAAATGTTTAAATCCTTAAGAGACTGTCCGTTTGTGGGTGCAGTCCTTTTAACTCCTGTTAATTTCCTCTGCAAAATGGTCAGACCTCAAAACCATATTCGGTTAGTGTCTCAAATTAACATACATGTGTTTTTTGCTTTCCTTGCTTTTTTCCAAGTCCTGTTTTGTTGACCAATAACATTTGTAGCACATTTTTATGTTTGTGTTTTGTTAATTTGTTTTGCAGATGCATGCTCAATCCAAGTAATGCATTTTACACTCTCTCTTTTATCATCCAATCATGTAGAAGCAAAGATGCTGTTTTTTTATTTTCCTTGCATGTCCCCCTCGGATCTCCAGCAACTGCACTTCCAAGTGCACTTCCAAGTGCACTTGTAGTGCAAAGTGGATTTGCCTTTAGTAAATAAACCCCAAAGTCCAAGATACCTAATAGTTTGGGGTGTACACAGCAAAATGCTAGAGTGCAATTTACCTAATGGGGAAACTATTTAGATTGACCTGTGTGTCCCCAAGGAAAGACATTGGTAGGATTTTACCCTCACTTCCTGTTTTGGCTATGTGACAGGAAGTGAAAAAATTTGAAGGAGAAACTGGCAAAATTTGGGAGGTGTCTTCACCCTATTGGGTGAAGACATCCCCAAAAACTGACAAGACTTAAAATCCCTCTGCACTCTATACCCAAGCAAAAATAAGAAAGGATTTAATTTAGTTTAACTTTGCAAAGACACATTCCTATGCGATGCATGTCAATGGGCCATTTAGATCTTGTTTAATAGAAAACACCAGTTGCCTTACACTGGAAAACATTTGTTAGTCCAGTCCTGGAAATCTACTTTACTATTAATTTTCATACAAATTGGGTTCCTGCAGCTAGATGCACGACTGCTGTGTATGTGAGATGCGCAACTGCTGTGTGCTCGGAGGTATGTACTCGTGGTGCATATTTGGTTCCCTGAATTGGTGGCCAGCACACATGAATGACATCACATCCCTCCAGGAAGTTGCTTGTACTGCTGCTAATTTCTTCCCACCACCATGCCCCGCTCACTGTTCTCTGAGGAAGAGATGATCCTTATTTGCAAATTAAGATAATTTTTGATTTATTTTTATATGGGGTGGTGTTTGTATGGGTCGTGTATATATATATATATATATATATATATATATATATATATATATATATATATATATATATATATATATACAGGGGGTCCCCGGGTTACAAACAAGATAGGGACTGTAGGTTTGTTCTTAAGTTGAATCTGTTTGTAAGTCGGAACAGGTAAATTTTTTTAAGTGTAGCTCCAGACAAAAAATTGTTATCTATTTTTACGTTTTTTTAGATAACATAGAGAAGGGTTATCACCCCTGTAACATTTGTTTTGCTGTCTGTGCCCCTGTTCAGAAGATTTCACCTCACCTTCTGTCCCAATGACAATTGGATTTTGAAAATTTTGGGTTGTTAGGGAAACATGGACTGGTGATAAAGCATCAGTGGAGACACCTTTTTCCCATATTAAGTCTTACAGGAGTGAATTTCCCTTCCTAGGGGTGGATTTCCTCTCACTTCCTGTTGTCTCCCTCCGTTTGTAAGTAGGAGTCATTTGTAAGTCGGATGTTTGTAAGTAGGGGACCCCCTGTATATATATAGGTTCTTGTGTCCACCAGCAGAGAGAAGATGCCACACTCCCAATTCTGAAGGCATAATAATGGTCAGGAACTACAATTCCTATCATGCCTAGTCATGTCTGTGAATGTCAGAGTTTTATAATGCCTCATGGGATGTGTAGTTCCTCAACAGCTGGAGGGCCGTAGTTTGGCGATTCCTGATCACTCCAGCATGTCTTAAAAAAAGGTGTTTTTTCATGTGCATTGTATAATGTCCAAGAAATATCGTTGGGAAAATACAAGTCGGTCATGGCACATCTACATTCCAAATTTGGCACTTAAGATGGTCATGCACTATGCTATCTGATTGGCCAATCTCTGTACAACTCGATATTTAGGCAAAATAGGTAATAGGAAGACGCACTTGAACAATTAATTCAAAATATAGGAAATCAAACAGGCTTTTGCACTAAATCTAATTTATTTAAGATCTAACTAATTGCAGTGTATGGTCACCTTTAAAGCTCAAGATCTGAAAATATTACCGTATTTTCCGCACCATAAGACGCACTTTTTTCCCCAGAAATATGGGGGAAAAATTGAATCAGTGTTCCACCTATCACAAGAGTCAGTCTAGGGGGGCGGGACCATGCACACAGACCCAGCTCCGTGACATACAAGTGCCGGAGGACAGAGGGAGGAGAGCGCTGTGTTATCCAGAGGCTGCAATTGGTGGGCAGAGAGGCTGCAATTGGTCGGCAGAGAGGCTGCAATGGGCACAGAGGCTGCAATTGGTGGGCAGAGAGGCTGCAATGGGTATAGAGGCTGCAATGGGCACGGAGGCTGCAATTGGTGGGCAAAGAGGCTACAGTGGTGGGCAACGAGAGGCTGCATTTATGTGCAATGGTCAGGTTGCATTTATGTGCAATGGTCAGGCTGCATTTCATGGGCACTGGTAAATATTTTAGTACACCATTTGGTTCAGAATATTTTTTTTCTTGTTTTCCTCCTCTAAAACCTAGGTGCGTCTTATGGTCAGGTGCGTCTTATGGAGCGAAAAATATGGTAATTTAAAGGGTTTACAAACACTTCTCGGTTCTTTGTAATGTATTGAAAAATTTGGGTAAAAAAAGAAAAAACTAATCACAAAGATATATTAGAAGTGATAGGAATGAGATTAACATCAAACGGGTTAAATAACTGAGAACACCTACTAATTGCCTAAGAAGACACATCCAATGAGATGAAATTAACCAATTGTATTGGGTGTTACCCTAGCGGCAGTTGCAGTTTACATATGTGGGTATTTATTATCGCTATTTGTGCTTCAATGTGCGCTGGTTCGCATGTTCAATTAATGACTTTTCCGGTGTACCATTTAATGTATGAGCTGGTGCAGTGCCTTCTTCTTAGTAAATCACCCCCTATGTGAATAACATCTCCAAACTGGAGCAGGAGGGTGCTTTAGGGACCTCAGGAATTCAACTTGAAGCTTGCTAAAAACTTTGCAAATACTTTGTAGGGACTAGTTTATACTAGTGTTATCCCTCAAAAGAGCGATATGGGAAGAATCGCTTTTCCGTATATGAATAATTGTCTGCAGTAAAACGCAACTACATCCTTCAATTAATTATCTGGGAAGAACTATGATGAGGAATAATATGGTAGTCATATTTTTTTTGTATTCTTGTCTCCACCATGCTAATTGTGCTTTGCCTCCATGGCAGTTGTTTGTGTGAACCAAATCCTGAAAAGGGAAGTGATGGAAAGCCTTTTCATTGTGAGAGCCTACTATTTAAATAGAAGAGGCTGTTCAATAAAGTAATTCCCTGAATAAGGAAGGCCCAGAGAAGTGACACTTCTGCGAACATCTCTGTATAGGGAGTTGGCAGTGGGAGGCAAGGGAAAGTGTAGTTATATTGTTCAACAGAGACACTAAAGTATTGTCTATTATTAGTGTGTTTAAGGGTAGTATTCCTGACTCAGTCGCTGGCCTTGGGTTACCAGTTCTATACTTTCTCCTCTGTATTGAATGCATTGTTCTGCTGTTAGGTTTGCAGTGCTCTGCATGGGTGGTGTAACTTGGGTTACCAAATTCAGTTCAATGGAACTCACCACAACTGAGGACTGTTTTTAACTTATGCAATGGCCTGGGTGTTGTTCAGAAAGTACCTAGGTGGGGTTATGCTCCTCCCAGGACTGATATTTTCGTATATCTCTTGCACATTCCAAGATACACTCAGATTCCAGGATACACTCATGTTGCTTTGTGTCTCCCTGCCACCTCCCCAATGCCATAATAAAGGTGTACTTAGTAATAGCTGTGGCTGTGTGATGAAGCTAGTCATTCTGGTAAGTATAGGGCACCAATGCAGTATTTGGGCATCCAAAGGTGTAACAGTTGAAAAAACATTCAAGTAACCATACAATAGTTATGAAAGAGAAGAAAATATTAAAAAAAGATTGCCCACACCACTGATCTTTGTTCTTTTTCAAGAGTTATAGGGCCACCTATCAAGAAATAAAAAACCTCTCTGACAGTTCACCTTTTGAATGCGGTAAAGGCATGTATCCCACTTCAGTGGAAACAACGGTGTCCCCCTACAAAGTCTCTGTGGTTCACAAAGTTAAATGAGATCATGGCCATGGAAGATCTTCCAAGGCCATGATCTAATTTAACTTTGTGAACCACAGAGACTTTGTAGGGGGACACCGTTGTTTCCACTGAAGTGGGATACATGCCTTTGCCTTATTCAAAAGGTAAAAAAACAGTCCTCAGTTGTGGTGAGTTCCATGGAACTGAATTTGATCATATGTTTATTTAAACAGATTTAGAAGTAACCTATATTAAACGGCACACCACCAAACAGCAGAACAATGCATTCAATACAGAAGGGAGGGAGCCATAAGTATGGGTAATCACTATGCTTGCGACAATGAATTGAGGTAGGCTTCCCTGTAAATGAAATACTGCCGGGGCATCCATGTGGTCCTGAAAGTTTCCTCTGTGTTATGTTATGTAGCGCCGGACTCCAAATGAGCATGCGCTATGTTTTTGTAAATTTAAAGTTCCTGAAACCACAGTTGGGTTTTAGGGTTAATTGTTCTAAATTTTGGTCTCAGTACCAGTTTGGCTGGATTGCAGTGTGTTCTGCTTGGCCATAGGTGTTGGGGTCACCTCTGGCAAGCATAGGAACCCAGTTGGACGCATTGTGTGCCAATCTTTCTCCGAACCAACCAGTGAGTGGGTTGTCTTGCTGTGATTTCTGGGAGAGGGTACTTAAGGGACTGAGGTCACATGCTTCAGGGTTCCAATCCAGAAGATCTTTTCTGTCTGTTTGGTACTCCTGACCAGCCCTCAGGAGCATTCATGGCCTGGGGTGCGGATCCATCCATTTCCGAGTCTCGGGGCTGGCTAGCTCGAGGCACAGTAACTGGAAGGAGGATTCCAAGGTGGTCCGTGGCATCTTGGTTTTGAAGAGGCCCAGCAACTGAGAATGCAACCAGGGGAGGACTCTTCAGAAGAGGGCCACGCACAAGGCTGGCTGCTCGGTAAGAGCCTGGAAGCTAAGTTGGAAGGACACCAGGTGAATCCACACTCGTACGGTATCACCGGACCGGCTGCAAGATACTGGTACCGTATGAGGGTTCTCTAAGCTCATTTATCCTTCAGTTACAACCAAGTCTGTGGCAGAGACTTTTCACCTACAAGTGTTACAACCAAGTCTGTGGCAGAGACTTTTCACTTACAAGTTCTACAACCAAGTCTATGGCAGAGACTGAGTTCCTGAACTTCCTACCTATACCCTCTATTCTTTCATTGAGAGACTGTGTTCTGTCTGACGTTTTACAAAAATAAAAATTCCTATAGTGAGAGACTTTCTGTTTTGAGCAGTTCCAAGAGTACCTGAACTACCTACCTAACCCTCTATCCTTTATTGAGAGACTGTGTTTGTCTACCCTTTTTTGCAAATAAAAATCCCAAAGTGGATCCAGTGTCAGTCTCTGCAGTTCTTTGGGCCATCTACCTCGGGAAACCCCTAGATGCACACGAGGTCAAGAAGGTAACGGTAAGCCCAAAAATAACCAGCTCCTTCGGGGGTTAGTGCTACAGTAAGATAAAAGGGGACTGGACTGTAAAAAGGCACTGTAATATTTACAGACTCCCTTTATTGTGCAGTCCCCATTATATCACTGTGCCCCCTTTACATTGCAGTCACCTTTACAGCACAGCTCCCCTTTATATTACAGTGCCCTCTTTACAGAGCAGTCCCCGTTACATTAATGTAAAGGGGCACTATGATGTAAAGGTGACTGGACTGTAAAGTAAAGGAGGGCTGTGATGTGAAGGGGAACTGAGGACACTAATATAAAGGGGGGAATGTGCTGTAAAGGGGGGGCTAAAGACAGACTCTGTGAAAAGTTCCTTCCCTGGTCCCTGGGGAAAATTGACTGCCATGAAACCGGTCCCTGGTGCCAAAAAGGTTGGGGACTGCTGATTTAGTGGATCTGGGCTTCCTCTTGAATATACCCCCACAATCACTAGTGAAGCCAAGTCCCAGGCCTCTCCAGGCCTAATGGTGACCTCCAGAATTGGGAACAGCTGACATCCTTCTGTGTAGAGTGGGTTACGACGCATGGTGGGTGTAATGTAAGATAGATTCATGGGCGCCAGACACTTCTTGAATGTAAAGAGATCTATTGTCTCTTCAACAGACTGTGGGAGAGAAGTTTAGGGCCAGGACACCCTTTACTAGTTGCAATGTTAATTTAGCAGACTTCGAGACTTCTATAGGTAGACAGCCATGCAGGGAAAGGCATCCAGCAAGACATCACATCTGCATGAGTAGGACCGATGTCTCCTATGGCAACAAACTTGAAACAGTTTCTAACAAAGGTTGTAATGAACTTATTCACTTCTACAATCTCATGTTGTAGATCTTCACTCAACTGAGCTCCCAGTCTTTCACTAGACTTGCTGATCCACTGCCACTGGATCCCCTGAGCTCTTCCAATCTTCTCATTCTGTATCTTCCTCAAGCGTCACCCCCGTGTCCCTGCTGGGTCCCTAGCTTGACACTCACCGATATTCCTCAAGCGTCACCCCACTAGCCTGCTCGGTCCCTGGCTTGGCACACAATATTGCTCTGCAAGCGTCACCTCCACTGGCTGGGTCCCTGGCTTGACATCTGCTGATGTTTCCCAATTTTTCACCGTCCCCGGTTGGTGAGAATACTGCTCCAGTACTTGCTTCAGTTACTCACAGTGGCCCCTGTTAGTAAGGTGGATGGTCCCTTAGTGGCGACAGCTTTCCATCAACCTCCGACCACGATAGGCCGGCAGAACCATCACTTCTGGTTGGACTGCTAGCCGCAATCCCAGCCCTACGCTGCTTTCTTGCTTCTGGATAGTATAGGTGACCAGTTTTTCAAAATGAAATCCAGGGACATTTTTTTTATTGGCAAATGGTAAACTATTTTATAGGCATATTTTCCTCAAATGATATATGCAGTGCATGTGGTATGTGTTTATGGAATGATTGTATCATATATACGTTATTTCTGACATTTCGGCCATAAATAATGTAGCGCCGGCTCCTGAAGAGAACGCACTATGTGTTTTTTTTAAAAATCCCTAAAACCGTAGTTTGGTATTGGGCTTAATTATGACAAATTATGGTTTTAGTACCAGTCTAGCTGGATTGCACTAGGTTCTGCTTGGCCACTGCTTGGTCACTTCTGGCAAGTGTGAGAACGCAGTTTGGCTAGGCGCATTGAGTGCCACTCTTTCTCTGAACCAGCCCAGTGGGAGTGTCGTCCTGCTGTGAATTCTGGGAGAGGGTACTTAAGGTACTGACATCACGTGCTTCTGGGTTCCGGTCCAGAATATCTTTCTGTCTGTTTGGTCCTGGTCCTCCTGACCAGCCCCCATGGCTCTCATGGCCTGGGGTGCGGATCCATCCAATTCCAGGTCTCGGGGCTGGCTAGCCTGGATCAGAGTAACTGGAATCTGTGGAGAGGCCCAGCAACTGAGGAAGCAACCAGGGGAGGACTCTTCGGGAGAGGGCCACACGTAAGGCTGGTTCCTCAGAAAGAGCCTGGAAGCTTAATTGAAAGACACCAAGTGAATCTACACTTGTACGGTATCGCCGGACCGGCTGCAAGATACTGGTACCGTATGAGGGCTCTCTAAATTTGTCTACATCCTTCAGTTATTCACAAGCGTTCTATAACAAGTCTGTGGCAGAGTCTTTAACTACAAGTGTGTTATACAACAAGTCTGTGGCAGAGACTTTATTCACAAGCGTTCTATAACAAGTCTGTGGCAGAGACTTTGCTCTATCTAAGCACTCTATCGGTTACTAGGCCTAGTGAGAGGAGGTCTATCCGGTAGCCGTGAGAATCCAGTTGTAAGTGGCTATTCTCTGGATTCCTATAGTGAGAGACTTTCTGTTTTGAGCAGTTCCAAGAGTACCTGAACTACCTACCTAACCCTCTATCCTTTATTGAGAGACTGTGTTTGTCTACCCTTTTTTGCAAATAAAAAATCCCAAAGCGGATCCAGTGTCAATTTCTACAATTCTTTGGGCCATCTACCTCGGGAAACCCCTAGACGCACACAAGGTCAAGAAGGTAACGGTAAGCCCAAATCAAACCTGCAGCTCCTTTGGGGGTTAGTGCTACAATAAAGATTAAAAAATAAAAAAAATGCTTAGAATGTTTTGAGAAATGACTGCCGAATGTTATGAAGATAAGACAGAGAAAAAACAGAGTGCAGAGTTCAGGAGTGCGTTACATAAAGAATGCAGGGCTCAGCTGTGCCCATTTATGCAGCCTGACCAGTGCCCATCTATGCAGCCTGACCAATGCCCATCTATGCAGCCTGACCAGTGCCCAGCAATGCAGCCTCACCAGTGCCCAGGAAAGCTGACTCACCAGTGCCCAGCAATGCAGCCTCACCAGTGTCCAGCAATGCAGCCTCACCAGTGCCCAGCAAAGCAGCCTCACCAGTGACCATCTATGTAGCCTCACCAGTGCCCAGCAATGCAGCCTCACCAGTGCCCAGCAATGTAGCCTCACCATTGCCCAGCAATGCAGCCTCACCTGTGCCCAGCAATCCAGCCTCCCCTGTGCCCAGCAATCCAGCCTCACCAGTGCCCATCTATGCAGCCTCACCAGTGCCCAGCAATGCAGCCTCACCAGTGCCCAGCAATGCAGCCTCACCAGTGCCCAGCAATGCAGCTTCACCTGTGCCCAGCAATGCAGCCTCACCTGTGCCCAGCAATGCAGCCTCACCTGTGCCCAGCAATGCAGCCTCATGTGTGCACGGGATCAGAGAGGAGAAAAGAGCCGGTGTTCTGCCAAAAATGGACAGATCCTGGGCGGGTGCTGAAGCGGGGGGGTCTGCTCCAGGTGCCACACACTGGGGGGGGGGGGGTCAGGCTGGCATATCCCTCTGTGCCAACTTTAATTTGATTTGCCGGCACCCGGTGAATCAAATGAAAGTTGACACAGTGGAATCCGTTTGCTCAGTGGGGGATCTCTACCCTGATTACTGCTGAGCAAACGGATGACATGTCAGTGTCCGGCCCGCTGATGTAGAGCGGACATGGACTCAGCACGCTGCTCTCTATGGGGCTTTTGGATGGGAACCATCCAATCCAATCCACCAGATGGATGGGGAATGGATCTCCCACCTGTCTCTTTTTAGTGGACTGGATCAGATGGTGGCGGGTGTCAGCGGACACAGGTCTGCTGACATCTACCTCTCCATAGAGGGCAATGGATTGTCTGATCGGGTCTGTCTGAAAAACTGACAGGGGGATCCGATCAGTCCACCAGTGTGAAAGAGCCTAACACATCTGTGCTCTGTACCCACTCCACTTCCAACCCCCAGCACATCTATGTACCCAGTCCACCTCTAACCCCCAGCACATCTCTATACCCCCCTCCACCCTACACTTTCACCCCATGGTTGCTCACCAATCAATGTTGATGACAGTCTGTGGTCAGCATCTCCCCCTGCAACTTAGATCACTACTGTTGCAGTTCACTATGCAGTGGGGGTCGGTGGTATGGGGAGATCGGCAGCTCTGTTGTGTCCGCGGGAGGCGGGATCTGCCTGGGGCTAGTAGTTCTCTTCCTGAGTCTATACAGTGGAGAGTGGAGGGGCCTCTGACCCGGGGCATCTAGCAGCAAGAGTGTACAAGCAGAGCGACTCACAGTATGTACGGGCATGTATCAGAGTGAAACTGATACATGCCCAGGTCATAGGCCCCTATCTTCTCCACTGTATAGACTCAAGAAGAGAACTACAAGCCCCAGAGAGATCCCGCCGCCCGCAGCCACCACAGAGCTGCTGATCGCTGGCTCCCCCCACTGCATAGTGTACTGACAGGCAGAGATGCAGGGGGAGATGCCGGGTCTTGCACCCCCCCTCCAACCCGGGGACAGAGGGTCTCCGGGAAAGTGGACTCAACCCAGGGACTGTCCCCGGAAATCTGGTCACCCTACTCAGACAGCCTAGCAGCCTGGGGCAGCACATCACACCTCCACCCAGACAGCCGTCCAGGTGGCACAGAACCCCGATCACCTGACCTCACCTAAATAAATAGACTCTCCCAGCAGGCCAAGAGACCTAAGAAAATCCCTTCCCATTGGCTAAGACACCCCATTCATTCCTAATCTGTCCTTGCAATGCCCCGGCCAGCTAGTGACAGAAGAGAGAAGTGCAGCAATTCCAGACTTAGGGTGAAATCAATTGACCTCCTATGATTTGGCCAAAGAAACTATCACTTGGCAAATACATTTACTAGCAACCCTGTCTAAATATCAGAGTGCTACACTAGTCATCAGGATCTTAGCTCTTACACAAGGAAGCAAAGCCCTGCTCCTCTACCAAGATGGCCACCCCCACACAAAGACAAAGTGTGACACAAGGAGTGGTAAATCAGTTATAGTGAAAAAGATCAGCTGTAGGAAGACCACACCAGACCATAGTAAAATACTTTCCTTAGAAGGAAGTCCTCCAGAGGCACGCTGTCACCGCTGACAGGGCTTCCATCTCACACCTGGTTTTCCGTGTTTGCATGCTCCAACCACATGTGCGTGGGAGTCACGGGCATGGCACACAGCTCTGAAGGAACGGCAAAGGAATGGCATACCTGTGCCGTTCCTTGAGAGCGAATGCGCTGGTGACGTCACAGTGTAAGTTTAGGAGATATTCACTATATCTACAGGTAAGCCTTATTATAGTCTTACCTGTAGGTACAAGTCCAAAAAAGAACTTTACTATCACTTTAAGGTTCTGTTCAAGTTGATTTCTATCCTGTTTATGTGAAAAAATAAAAAGTGTAGTTCCCCTTTAAAACCTCATGTTTGTACAAAAGATTGTAGCGAATGCTTGATATTAACATGCCCAAGGCTTTTCAACACATGACTTAATAATATGAAGGTTAACATCTGCAGTGCTGACTATATTCTCCTGGGTTCCAGTCTGTGAGGTGTTTGTTCAGGCAGTGGGAGTTGGTGGCTACCTGCCAGTTTCATTATAAGAAGCTATCAGGCTCACCCAATACGCAAACAAGCAGTCCAATTTATACCTTTCCTCACCATCATTATTCAGGGGACAAAGTAAGCGGAAAAAAGAGCAGGTGTTTTCAAAGAGCGGCATCTCCTATTTCTGTTAATTATTTACCTGTGTGTTAGTTACCGACTCTGTTCAGAGAAGGGAGGGGCTTCTGGCATGTTGCCTATTCAATAGGCGCCCTACTGTTTCCCCAGAGCCTCTCACGCTACATCATTTAACCCCTGACTTTTCTATAATTTACTGCTACTGTTAATATGTTTTTTAGCGAGATCAAAGTGCAGAACTTCCTTCTTTCAGAAACGTAATTACCATAGTCTGTAGATTGCTGATAGATGTAAAAAGCCATATCCACACTGATCTACTGCTAATTTTCAAACAGAATTCAAAGGTGCCTGTCTGGTCCAACTTCTGTTGTTCGCTCAGTACTCACTTTATCTTCCTGGCCACATTTTATTTTTTCTAAAGCGCTACTGGTGTCAAGGTACACGCCTCTGCTTTTAAAGCAGTATTAAGCTTGATTCACACTAGAGCAACTCCAAAGTCGCACAAATTCCAGGCTGACCTTAATGCAACTTTGATCCCACTTTACACTCTCTGGATTAAAGTCACATCAAAAGTCGCATCAAAGTAGGGCAGGCACCTTTTCAAAGTTGCTGCGACTTTAAAGCGCACCAATTTAAATGAGTGTCATTGAAAAGAATGGGCTGTGACAAGTCGCGCAAGTGTGAATGGAGTCTTCAACCCAAAGGCAAACATTTATTATATGGCAGCTTACCATTTCCTAGATGTGATGGCTACATTCGTTTTCTTTTTTAGGCTTTCTTTCTTCTATTTTCATCTGGTGATCCAGCCAGCAAGTCTATTATTTTTCAAAAGAACAGCTTTTTCGCTTCTATAATGTTTATTTTGTGGTCCGTTTTCCCCATTATTGGTTTCTTCTCCTGGATGGGTGCCTCCTGTGCAGCGCTGCTCTCATGGGGACACCCATGAGTGCACACTGCTGGGGCCACATGTTTACAGAGAGCCTGCACGCACGGGAGGCCGCTGGAGCTCTGCCTCTCATGTCCTTGAGCAAGCAGGCCAGAACAGCGGCAATGCGCATGCGCGATTCCGCTAAGCATGTCGAGACTTGTAGTCCCCAAAGCCATATGACATAGCGGCTGGGAGCGTGTTTCGGGGACCAGAAGCTGCGGGAAATAAAGGAGGAATATACTACAATGGGTATGGCAAAAACATCGGAAAAACTAATTTGGGGCAAAAATAACCAAGTATTAGAAATGTTTGTACCACATGGACCTAAAATATGTTAAAAAAGATAAGGCTTTAGAACCACTGAGATTGTAAAATAATCTCTATGTGTGAATGGAGCTGCTATTCATACCCAATGTGTTAATGTGGATGTAAGGCTCGATTCACATCAAATCGTGGCAAACATTCGGTAAAAATGCACTACATGCTTTTCTGCAGCTTCTCCATTGAAATCTATTGAACCAAAAAAAAAAAAAAGCAGTTTTGCATTTAAACTAACCCTTTCCAAAAATGCAGAGGCACAATAAAAAAAAAAGCACCCCTGTCCCCCCCCCTTCTCTTGCGCAAAGGCGAACACAAGCGTCGGTCTGGCGTCATATGTAAACAGCAATTGCACCATGCATGTGAGGTATCACCGCGAAGGTCAGATCGAGGGCAGGAATTTTAGCAGTAGACCTCCTCCGTAAATCTAATGTGGTATCCTGTAAAGGCTTTTAAAGGCTTTTAATGTATGTAGTTTGTCGCCACGGCGCGTTTGTGTGCAATTTTAAAGCATGTCGTGTTTGGTATCCATGTACTTGGCCTAAGATCATCTTTTTTATTTCATCAAAAATTTGGGCAATATAGTGTGTTTTAGTGCATTAAAATAAAAAAAAGTGTATTTTTTTCCCCAAAAAAATGCATTTGAAAAATCGCTGCGCAAATACTGTGTGGAAAAAAAAAATGCAACACCCACAATTTTAATCTGTAGGGCATTTTCTTTAACAAAATATATAGTGTTTGGGGGTTCAACGTAATTTTCTTGCAAAAAAAAAATATTAAATGTTTTCATGTTTTCAAAAAGTGTCAGAAAGGGCTTTGTCTTCAAGTGGTTAGACAAGTGGGTGATGTGTGACATAAGCTTCTAAATGTTGTGCATAAAATGCCAGGACAGTTCAACCCCCCCCCCCCCCCCCCCCCCCCCCCCCAATGACCCCATTTTGGAAAGTAGACACCCAGGCTATTTGCTGAGAGGCATTTTGAGCCCATACATTTTTTTTACAAAAAGTTGTCACTAAATGATATATTGCCATGGGCATATGTGGAATCACATCCCAAAATACATTCTGTTGCATCTCCTGAGTACGGGGATACCACATGTGTGAGACTTTTTGGGAGCCTAGCTGCGTACGGGACCCCAAAAACCAAGCACCGCCTTCAGGCTTTCTAAGGGTGTAATTTTTTTATTTCACTCCTCACTGCCAATCACAGTTTCGGAGGCCATGGAATGCCCAGATTGCACAACCCCCCCCCCCCAAATGACCCCACTTTGGAAAGTAGACACCCCAAGCTATTTGCTGAGAGGTATGGTGAGTATTTTGCAGAGCTCGCTTTTTGCTACAACGTTTTGAAATTTGAAAAAAGAAAAAAAAATGTTTTTTTCTTTACTTTCTTCATTTTCAAAAACAAATGAGAGCTGTAAAATACTCACCATGCCTCTCAGCAAATAGCTTGGGGTGCCTACTTTCCAAAATGGGGTCATTTGGGGGGGTTTTGTGCTAATTTGGCATTTTATGGCCTTCGAAACTGTGATAGGTAGTGATAGGTAGTGAGGAGTGAAATCAAAAATGTATGCCCTTAGAAATCTTGAAGGCGGTGCTTGATTTTCGGGGTCCCGTACGTGGATAGGCTCCCAAAAAGTCCCACACATGTGGTATCCCGGTGGGGGGGTTTTATACTGCCCTGCCATTTTAGCTCCTCAAGAAATGAGATAGGCAGTCATAAATTAAAAGCTGTGTAAATTCCAGAAAATGTACTCTAGTTTGTAGACGCTATAACTTTTGCGCAAACCAATAAATATACGCTTATTGGCATTTTTTTTTTACTAAAGACATGTGGCTGAATACATTTTGGCCCAAATGTTTGACTAAAATTGAGTTTATTAGATTTTTCTTATAACTAAAAGTAGAAAATATATATTTTTTTCAAAATTTTCTGTCTTTTTCCGTTTATATCGCAAAAAATAAAAATCACAGAGGCAATCAAATACTATCAAAAGAAATCTCTATTTGTGGGAAGAAAAGGACGCAAATTTCGTTTGGGTACAACATTGCATGACCGCGCAATTACCAGTTAAAGCAGTGCAGTGCGAAATTGTAAAAAGACCTCTGGCCCTTAGGCTGACAATTGGTCCGGGGCTTAAGTGGTTAAAGGAGACTTGTACAAAAAAAAACAAGATTGGTTAAGCCCACAAGTGTTTTTTTTTACCAATACTATTCCTTTATATTGGCTTTTGGAATTTACAAATGCAGCCATTTAGAAATCAGATGAAAGGTTTAGGGCTGTAAAACACTTTTTGATAGATAAAAAGTGCATTTTATTATCAACTCTAAAGATCAGACCAAAATGATGGACAAATGAGGAGGAATGAGGGACATTGCTCCAAATCAGGGACAGTCCCTCGAAATTAGGGACAGTTGGCCAAACAGGAAGTGAGGGTAAAACCCTACCAATGTCTTTCCTTGGGGACACACAGGTCAATCTAACTAGCATCCCCATTAGGCAAATTGCACTCTAGCACTTTGTGTACACCCCAAATTATTAGGTATTTAGGGGTTTATTAAAGGCAAATCCACTCTGCAATACAAGTGTACTCGTTGTAAATCTGAGGGGAAGCACTGGTGATTTTATCATCCAATCATGTAGAAGCAAAGATGCTGTTTTTTAATTTTCAATGTCCCCCTCGGATCTCCAGCAACTGCACTTGTAGTGCAAAGTGGATTTGCCTTTAGTAAAAAAAAAAAACAAAGTCCAAGATGCCTAATAATTTGGGGTGTACACAGCAAAATGCAGAGAGCAGCGGGAGGGGGGGCCCTATTAAAGCTGATAAAAGTGATCACGCGGCAAATTCACCGCAGAGACCACTATTATCAGAAACTGGACCACCCGCCGAAGAAGAGCATACCAGGGTTATGGCAGATAGCTGCTGCCATAACAAAGATATCCCTCTTCAAAGTTAGGACGTATATCAGCGTGTGGCGGTCCAGAAGTGGTTAAGATGGTCATGCATTTTGCAATCTGATTGGCCAACCTCTGTAAAACTTGATATTTAGGCAAAATAGGTAATAGGAAGACGCACTTGAACTGGCTCTTGCACTAAAACTAATTAATTTAAGATCTAACTGATTGCAGTGTATGGTCACCTTTAAAGATCAAGATCTGAAAATATTAATTTATTGGGTTTAGAAACTCTTCTCTGTTCTTTCTAATGTATTGAAAGATTTGGGTAAAAAAAAGAAAAAAAAAAAAACATTTCAAAGATATGTTAGAAGTTATAGGAATGAGATTAGCATCAAAAATGTTATTTAACTGAGAACACCTACTAATTGCCTAACAAGACACATCCAATGAGATGAAATCAACCAATTGTATTGGGCATGCGCTATTATCAATGAGAAAACCGCAGTTACCCTAGCAACAGTTGCAGTTTACATATGCAGGTATTTATTATCGCTATTGGCGCTTCAATGTCCGCCGGTTCACACGTTCAATTAATGACTTTTCCGGTGCACCAATTAATGTATAAACTGGTGCAGTGTTTTCTTCTTAGTAAATCACCCCCAGTCTGTACATCTGCCAGAGCCGGAAGTGACATAATGACATCGCTTCTGGCCTCTGAGGGTCATAGAGATGACTGGGGACCATCTGGTCTCCAGCCAGCTCTATAGTAAACTGCTGCCGCCAGCAGAATCATTCTCTGGCTCCCCGATTGCACGGGAGAGACCGGAGAAGCAACGGAGGGCAGCGGGAGAAGGGGATGTCCCTTCACACTGCCTATAAAAGCTATCAGTTATCAACTATCAGCTAAGATGACTTTTACACTGTAGCGAATCGCCAGCTGAAAAAAAAAAGATATCTGGATGATGCTTGTAGCAGCAGGCATCATTCAGATATCTCCATTCAAAGTCAATGACATCATATCACATCCACTCGGAAAACAAATACTGTAGCTGCTGACTTTTATTATAAGGACACTCACCAGTCCCAGGACACAGCGATGTCCTGACCGGAGACAATTCTTCAATTGGCTTCGGGCGCAGGCGCCGGCATCTTCACTAAAGGAAATCGACAGCGAAGCCTTGCAGCTTCATAGCCGGCTTCCTACTGCATATGCATGAGCTGCGCTGCACTTTGTGGTTGGTTCCACAGTCTTCTGGGACCTGGTATGTGTCCCAGAAGGCTGCGGGGGATGGAGGGTCAAATGTGAAAAACATAATGGAGAGGGGGGGGGGGGGGGGGGGGGGAGCGTAACCTCACCTTTTGGGTGAAGTTCTGCTTTAAGTATCTGTAGATCTGTAGCTTGCCATTACTAAACATTTCTTAGCCCACGTTCACATTGCATTGGGCCAATTTGGCATGCGATTTGACATGTCAAATCGCATGCCAAATTGGCCCAATGTGAACATCGGCGGCTATTGCCGGCAAATGCACGCTGGATTATGCACTCCATAGGACTCCACAGGAATCTTATTGGTAGCCTAGGGCTCTACAAAGAGAGTGCATCTATTTTTAGTGTGAGGGAGGGAGTCTAGGATATAGAGTGATTTTACGATTGAATACATGAATATATGAAAGGTACTTCACTTTCACATCTTGTTCCTGACATTTGAACCTCCTCTAGACCACTACTACCAGCCTCCGGAAACATTTAGCCCCCGTTCACACCTATGCGAATTAGATGCGGCTTACACCGCATCCAATTCGCAGGACATTTCAAAATGCATTAATATTAATGAGGCTGGTTCACATATCTGCGGTGCATTCGCACTCCGCATTGCACAAAAAACGCGTGCGTTTTCTAGGCAGTGCGGTCCGGCTCAGGTGCGAATTCAGGCCCATTATGTTCTATGGGCACGCATCTGATTCGCAGATGTGTGAACAGGATAAAATATTGATGCAATCCTGAGCTGATACTGTGGCAATCCTGAGCTGATACTGAGCAAAAACTGACATGAAACGCTGAACAACTGAGTTTTCTCTTCGCAGGGAAACCTGAGCTTCAATTCGCACCGCACATGTGTGAACCCAGGCTAAATCCAGTATTTGGTTGTCTTCACCATTTGCCATTGGTCTGTGTTCTTTTGGAGCTGGGACTTTGGTGCAACATCCATTTTTTCTGTAGTTCATCTTCACTCCTTTACCTCACAGGACAATTTTACCAGCTACCAGGGTGTACAATTCCATCTATGTTTCTTCTCTTAAGTAGCTCAGTGCTAATATAGAGGACATTATATACAACACAATATCACTTATGGATCTACAATACAACTGTAGAGGTGGTCACATTCTTTTAGCAATGTGTGTCTTGTCATATATGTGTTTTTTTTATGTAATTTTCCATAACTTTTTCATACCATTAAACTTTTTGCCTTATTGAGATGTACAGTGGGCTGTGAGTTTTTTGTTTCGTGAGGCGGTTGAGCTAAATTACGATTTTTTTTGTCTTAAGTCAAACATCTGTGCATGAACCTGCACAGATGTCTTTCAAATCGTCCCCGAAGTCGGACTGCATTGCCGCTTTGAAATCGTGCGAGTTCAGCTGAACTTGCATGATTTCTAACCCGCAGCAGTGTTAACCTGGGATAAAGGAGCCTTTGTTGTAATTTTTAACATAAGGGAGATAAGGATGAGCTCCGGCGTGTTCGCATGCTCCACGTGCAGAGCCCGCCAGGAACTCGGTGCAGCGCTGATCACAGGCAGTGAGACATTGCCCCGATGCGCGGCTGCAGAGATCGGGCAATGTCTCACTGCCTGTGATTAGCGCAGCGCTGCCCTGACTTCCTGGCGGGCTCTGCACGTGGAGCATGCAAACACGTCGAAGCCCATCCCTAAGGCCCCTTTCACACTGGGGCGGGGAGCCGCGGTGACGGTAAAGCAGCGCTATATTTAGCGCTGCTTTACCGTCGTTTTAACCGCGGTATTCGGCCACTCGCGGTGCGGTTTTACCCCCCGCGAGCGGCTGAAAAAGGGTTAAAGACCCCCGCAGAGCGCCGCCGTAGCGACGCTTTGCGGCGGTATTGCTGCGGTTTTACCGCGGTTTCCCATTCAAATCAATGGGAAGCAGCGGTATAGGAGTGGTGAACACACCGCTCCTATACCGCTCCAAATATGCTGCTAGCAGGACTTTTTTGGCCGTCCTGCTAGCGCACCGCTCCAGTGTGAAAGCCCGCCGGCTTTCACACTGAAGTTAACCGCTTCAATACAGGGCTTTTAAACACCCTTCCTTACCAGAGCACTTTTTGCGATTCGGCACTGCGTCGCTTTAACTAACAATTGCGCGGTCGTGCGACGTTACACCCAAACAAAATTGACGTCCTTTTTTTCCCACAAATAGAGCTTTCTTTTGGTGGTATTTGATCGCCCCCCTGCGGTTTTTATTTTTTTGCGCTATAAACAAAAGAAGAGCGACAATTTTGAAAAAAAAACACAATATTTTTTACTTTTTGCTATAATAAATATCCCATTTTTAAAAAAAAAAAACAATTTTTTTTCCTCAGTTTAGGCCGATACGTATTCTTCTACATATTTTTGGTAAAAAAAATCGCAATAAGCGTATATTGATCGGTTTGCGCAAAAGTTATAGCGTCTACAAAATAGGGGATAGATTTATTGAATTTTTTTTTTTTTTTTTTTTTACTAGTAATGGCGGCGATTTGCGATTTTTTTTTTTTCATGACTGCGACATTGCGGCGGACACTTCGGACACTTTTGACACATTTTTGGAACCATTCACATTTACACAGCGATCGTTGCTATAAAATTGCAATGATTACTGTGTAAATGTGACTGTCAGGGAAGGGGTTAACACTAGAGGGCGCTGGAGGGGTTAATGTGTGTCCCTAATAGACGTGATTCTAACTGTAGGGGGAGGGGACTCAAGGGGAGGAGACCGATCATGTGCTCCTCTGTACTGGGATCACATGATCGGTCTCCTCCCCGCTGACAGGACGTGGAGCTGTGTGTTTACACACACAGCTCCACGGTCCCGCCCGGTCCCGTTGTTTTAACGGGCAATCGCGGGTGCCCGGCGGACATCGCGGCCGCCGGGCACTCGCACCGGGTCCCGAGCGATGCCGCGGGCGCGCGCGCGCGCCCCCCCAGGCGGCCGGGAATCCGAGGACGTCATATGACGCCCACCCAGGATGGTAGATCCACCTTGTGGGCGTCATATGACTATAGGCGGGTATTGAAGTGGTTAAAGGGGCCGGATTTTTTCAGGCGGTGAACAGGCGCTATTTTTAGCGCTGTACTGCCTGAAAAACGCCCCAGTGTGAAAGGGGCCTAAAGGAAGATAATCCTCTTTAACAGACACAGATATCAGCATGCAGACATAAGATCAGGGTGAAATCAGTTGGATCGGATCATCTCATGTCTGTGAGCACATATCGGTGGGCATGGTGCATAAATTGGTCACCCCAAAGTAAGGAGTCTCTTTAATCTTGGTTTGTTTTTGTGTTTTATGTTTGTGCAGAGTATATTAGTGTAAGATTCTTTTTTCCTTTGTCTTTTCCTAACAACACAGATAAGGTAGCCACACCTATTGTGTCCATCAGACTGTTTACTATGCCAAAGGCATCTGGATTTTTAGGAGACAACAAACATCCAGTGCAAACCTCATGTAATCTCAGTTCATCTTGGTGGCTTCATTCCGAAACAAAAGACTTTTCCGACAACAAAATGAAACCATCTCCATTTGTTCCACCTCAAAAACTCCCCTTAATTAGACATATTAATTACCTATTCTCTCTAAATGTTTAACATTCCAACCCCCATGCTTCTTCCCAAAACTTGTTTTCTCTCAGATGCTTATCACGGCTTTTACTTTGTCATGTTTGTCACCTATTGAAATTCAACAGGGTTTATTATTTTATTACCATTTTCTTAGCATGCCCGACCTTGATATCATCTCTTCATCTGCAGTTTCTCTTCTAACTTGAGTGAAATGGCGCCCTAGGGTCAAAGTTTATGTCAGAATCATGTAAAGATCTCATCTAAATATAAGATTGTTCTTAGGTCTAGTATCTAAGGTTGACCATAAATTTCCTGGATCCCACCTGGATTGAATGTCTAATGCAACACGTAAGCTGGCCATACACAGATATAAAATGAACAGATTCCTCCAGCCATACAGCGCGGATGGACAAATCTCCCACTGTGGCTATTGTATTCTGACAGCTGGCCCCACTAGCTGCGGCTGTCAAAATACCCTAACAGCTGTTGCATCTGATTGAATGCCACTGCTGTTCGGACTAAAATTTTCCAGCAGGCTTTTTTGAAGAAAGCCAATCAAATGAACGAAGCCAGCAGGCCACCCATTGAGCGAAATTTGCACACTGCATGGCCAGCTTTAGGCAAGGATTGGTTTGTTAATATGTGGAAATTATCACTTTCTCATAGAGAGATATTTTGACTTGCTGGACCAATTTTTTCCTTTTTTGATGTGGAACCAATGCGTCTTGTGTGCGTCACATCAATACGTCAGCCAATCTCCACGTGTGGCAGCAGTAGGGCTGCATTCTCACCAGCTTCCTGCATTTGATCCATTCAAAACTGTTTACACGTGTTTGGAGTATCTAATCTGCCTCTGGATACACAATTGAAAAAACATTACATGCATGTATATGCATTTAGAAATAACCTCATATATATGCTGGCATGATAGTGTCAGTATGAATGAGGCCTAAATCCTGGTTAGACCAAGATATACAGAAGTCTTCCCATCTCTTAATCTCAAGATGACAGCTGCCTGTCCAAGTCTAAATCCAGTCTGTTTACATTTATAAGTCCACATGTTGGCAGGTGCAGTCTACTTTCTCCACTGTAGGTGGCGCTTGTCCGCAGCGGCATTACAGTTGAAGAGAGTGTCAAGAGGAACATGGTTCCTCTATGGTTTTCTGGGCCACTGGGGAAGCTATCCAATTGGATGCTGCCTCCCCATGTCACTCTAGCAGCCTACTTGGGTCAGGCAGAGTCTATTTAGGGCCTTGGCTGCCAGGTTTTCCATGCATTTTGGAATGGGTAGAGTAGGGACAGGTACTCTGCCTGGTAGGGACAGAACTAGCGAAAGGGAAAGGTTCCTGATAAGGAGGGAAAGCATAAGGCTTGCAACTTCTCTTTATATATTCTTGTTTGCATTCTGCTACTCCTAATGGGCGCTGTCGGTTTGGCTGAAACCTGCTCTCTACACACTGTTGGACTTGTGAGTGTTCCCGGTTGGGCTGTCTTCCCACCGGGTGTATTTTAAACTGTCTTTACATTATTTCAATACAAGATCTTGCATCATACTTGGACTGTGTTTGTTATTGCCGCCGCATCGCGCTGCATCCAACCTACACTCATGTTTTATACAGCACTGTAACCATAAAAAAGTTAAAAAGCCAAAACAAAGCCATTAATAAATACATGCAACTGGAGATATCAGATTCAGCCTTTATTTTGTAAGCTTCAAGAGCAGGGCCCTCCTGTTGGCGCTATATAAATCCTGTATAATAATAATCAGGAAAGCCCACAGTGTCAAATATTTCAATTTACCTTTAGCTGTGTTTAAGATTCATGTTGAAACTGTGCTATATCAAATATGGAAGTCATGAATTGGTCATTTTTGATGTTTAAAGTGGAACAACTTGATAAAAAAAAAATGTTCTTTAGCAAGGAACAAACATTCCACAATAATATTTTATACAACCAAAATTAGTGTGTGCTGTAAATTGCCTCCAGCATTGCTTCTGTTTTTTTTTCTGGAGGATGCCATTTTGCTGAAACCAGAGCCCCTGAACAGCAGTAAATCTGATTTTTGGCACAATGCAAAAAAAAAAATACTAAAGATGAAGAGCAACTAAGTATGTGCAGAGCAAGGTGAGACAGTGTAGTATTGGATCTTAAACAGTATAGGCCAGGGGTGCCCAACCTTTTGAGGAGCGAGGGCCACTTTAGCGACTTGCGGGCCTCAATGAGCAGAGCAGGCAGATGACAGGTCCGTGTCCACTCTACATACGCAGAGCTGACACAGACACAGCCTGCTCTATGGGCCCTCCGATCTGCCCAAACAGAAGGGGATGGATCCCCTTCTGTTTTTTTTTTAAGTGGATCGGATTGGAGATAGGCGGATGTAAAAGGACACAAGTCTGTTTACATCTTCCTCTCTATAGAGGTGAATGGAGGGTCCGACTGGGTCCGCCTGAAAAACGGACAGGTGCACCCGATCGGACCGATCATGTGAAAGGGGCCTAAGGCTGCTTTCATACTGATACACTGATGCACTGCGGTTTACCTGCACCTCAACTGACCTCATTTGTCACTTCTTCCTCAGGATTCCTGTAGGTATCGCTGGCTGCTGCTGTCCCCCATGCGGGTATGGCTGGTGGCTGCTTCTGGCTGTCCTCCAGGGCTGGTACTGCTGGTGGGTCCTGCTGGCTGGTACTGCTGGTGGGTACTGCTGGCTGGTACTGCGGGTGGGTCCTGATGGCTGGTACTGCTGGCCGGTACTGCTGGTGGGTTGTGCTGGCTGGTACTGCTGGGGGGTACTGCTGGTGGGCTGTGCTGGCTGGTACTGCTGGTGGGTACTGCTGGCTGGTACTGCTGGCAGGTACTGCTGGTGGGTATTGCTGGCTGGTACTGCTGGCAGATACTGCTGGTGGGTATAGCTGACTGGTTCCTGATCCACAATCCCTGAGCATCAGTGTGATAGGAGCCGGAGCTGGAGGAAGCATGCGGCTGCAGTAGAGAGCAGAGCCGATGCTTCCTGTTTCACTCCTGTCACAGGCGGAGTACATTTGGTATCACTCCTCCTGTGACAGGAGCCGGCGCTATACAGGAAGCATTGGCTCTGGTTCCTCTAGCACCGGCTCCGTTCTTCACACTGATGCTATGGGATGGCGGGTTGGGAACCTGTGATCTGGGCTTGCTGACCTGCCATCCCAGAGCAGGAGGTGGCGGGTCACATCAGAGGGTGTGGTCTGTGGGCCAGCGGTTGGGCACCCCTGGTATAGGCACTTATTTTTAATGTTTCACATAGCTATACCTGTAAAAGGGGCCAGCCTGAAGTAATCTAGCAGGAATTAGGCCACTTTCACACTGAAGCGCTTCTAAACTGCCAGTAAAAACACTGAGCGCTTTTGAAGAGCTTTTCAGGCGCTTTTGAAGAGCTTTCCATTCATTTCAATGGGGAGGGGAGTTTTTCACAGCCCTGCCAGCACACTGCCCCAGTGTGAAAGCGTTCATTGATTTTAATGGAAATAAGTTTTCGTGAGCTTTTTAGGCGCTGTTTTTAAGCGTCAAAGCGCCTGAAAAGCGCCTCAGTGTGAAAGTGGTATCAATGTTCTGACTATGAATCTGCCTTGGGTTCGGTTCATTAATAGTTTTGTGAATCTTGCTAAAAGTATGAAATACGCAATCTTTGCAGTGAAATCCATTGAACACTCCCTATACAGATTTGTAAATTTTCGCTATCAGCTCCAACACACATTGACAATATGGTTGCTGTGAGCCCATCCTTTCACAAACAGAACTGCAGAACTTTCAGTCAAAAGTTGTGATTTGTGGATTTCATGGATCCTGGGGATTTACAATGAACCCATGATAGCAGCGACCCTCAACTTACATACAACATATACAACGGAATAATTCCCACTTAAGAAGTCCATCAACACATGATTTTGGAGTGGAGGAAGTTGAGGTATTGCGCACCTTGCTATATGATCACAGTGAACGATTGACGAGCTGTCTCTATGTACAATGAAAAATAGAACACAAAGAAGACGCTTCTAAGTGACACCTTTCGACATCCAATGCTATCGGTGAAGATCAGTGTATTGCTGTTTCACCCCCCCCCCCCCCCCCAGCTCTTATGCAGCTGAGAACGAAGGAAATGTGATCACAAAAAGGGGGGGGGGGGGTATTTATAATGTTTTCTATATGTATACATAAATGTTTTGCCTTTTATTTCTATATTAAACTGAATGAGTTGTTTTACGAGGTGAGGGTTTACATATACTTTAATTTGTCAATTAAAATTTTTAGGCTGTTATGTTTTTATGATAATGTAAATCATATACTATATTACTTTTTATTAGCATTTACTCATATTTGGGTTAAGTAGTCAAGATTTTCTACAAATTATGCCCATTGCTTGACAATTAATGTACATATATACGCCATCTTCAAGTACCCTCAAAGCACCACTCATATAGATGCCCTAAGTAGTACTGGAATGCAGTTAAATGATGTCTGCTGCCTTGCACAATAAGAATGATGTCAGACGAGACTGTAAATATTGAATTGCTCACTTAGAATAAGTGGTCTACTGACTACTGCAGAAGCACTGTTAGCAAACATATAGCACAAGGTTATGCAATTAGCGGACCTCCAGCTGTTGCAAAACTACAAGTCCCATACACTTTATTTCACAAGTCCCATCATGCCTCTGCCTCTGGGTGTCATGCTTGTGGCTCATGGGAATTGTAGTTTTGCAACAGCTGGAGGTCCGCTAATTGCATATCCCTGATATAGCAGGATCAGTGCAACCACTGATGAATCAGAGAAAATTCAATGTAAAGCTCTCTCCCCCCCTGATTTATTGTTCTTGAATTCATTATTATTATTATTATTATACGGGATTTATATAGCGCCAACAGTTTACACAGTTCTTTACAATATAAAAGGGAGACAATACAGTTATAATACAATAAAATACAAGAGGATTAAGAGGGCCCTGCTCAGAAGAGCTTACAATCTAATAGGGTGGGGGCGGTGGTACAAAAGGTTGTAACTGTGGGCAAAGAGCTGATGGAAGTGGTAAAAATTTGTTGGAGATGTGATAGGCTTTCCTGAAGAGATGAGTTTTCAGGGATCCCCTGAAGGTAGATAGAGTAGGGGATAGCCGGACGTGGAGGTGGAGGTAGCAAGTTCCAGAGGATGGGAGAGGCTCTGGAGAAATCCAGAAGACGAGCATGGGAGGAGGAGACGAGAGAGCTTGAGAGTAGGAGGTCTTGAGAAGAGCGGAGAGGACGATTTGGGTGATATTTGGAGACAAGATTGTTGATGTAGCTCGGGCAGAGTTGTGAATGGCTTTCTATGTTGTGGTTAGTATTTTGAATTTAATTCGCTGGGTGATTGGGAGCCAGTGTAGGGATTGGAGGAGAGGGTTGGCAGACAATGAGTGGTTGGTAAGGTGGATAAGTCTGGCAGCAGCATTCCTGATGGACTGAAGAGGTGATGGCCTATGGAGAGGCAGGCCAATGAGAAGGGAGTTGAAATAGTCAAGGCGAGAAATAACGAGGGAGTGAGTGAGGAGCTTGGTGGTTTCATTTGTTAAAAAGGGGCGAATTTTAGAGATATTACAGAGGTGAATTCATCTTAAGTTTCCCACGCCTGGCTGACTCTAGGATCATTAACAATCATTTTGCTGAACTGACGATAGACTGTTAGTTCCCTCAGGAGTGAGCCAACAAAAGCTGCACAAAGGGGAACCAAGTTTTTGCAGATGGAAGGAAGGAGGAACAACTTGTTGTTGTTGTCACTCTGGGCATCCCAAAATCCTTTGCCCCATCCAAGTTATCATCCCCTAATAAAACTACAAAACCAAGTCAAAGACTGATTTCTGTGTCCAGAATTATGAAGGAAATGCTGTGTGACTGGCCATGTAGCAGTGGGGAACCCTGTCCTCAGCAACTCCTGGGGGGTGGTACTACATTTAGATATAAAAGAAAATATTAAATATCATTTTTACCATGATAAGTGATCACATTCCCTCTGTGCTGCATTATGCCCCGTACACATGGTCGGAAATTCCGACGGAAAATGTCCGATCGGACCATGTTGTCGGAAAATCCGCCCGTGTGTGGGCTCCATCTGACTTTTTCCTGCTCTCAAATTTTCCTACAACAAAATCCGATCTTTTTCCGATCGTGTGTAGAGAATTCCGACGGACAAAGTGCCACGCATGCTCAGATCAAACTATGAGACCAAAGCTATTGGCTACTAGCCTCTACGTAGTTCTGTCGTACGCAACGAACATCACCAAGTTCAGAATGATCAGATTTTCCGACAACTTTGTCCGACCGTGTGTATGCAACACCAGTTTCGGACAAAATACGTTGGAAAAAAAACAACGGATTTTGTGGTCGGAATTTCCGACCGTGTGTACAGGGGCTAAGAGCTGGGGGAGGAGAAGCAACAGCACACTGAGCTTGCTAGTGAATGGCTGTGCAGCGGGGGCTTGTCAGGACAAGTCTGATCATTGGAGGAGAGTACACTGAGTACACTGACCAGTTTTTAATAGGAAAGCAAGGGGTCTAGCAAGAACACCAGGTATTTCACACAAAGGAAGCAATACAAAGAGAACAGGAGATTTTCTCATACAAGAACATAGTACAGCAGGCACATATCAGGAATATGAAATGTTGCAGTAACAAACACTTTAGGATAGAAGGAGCCTTAGGGCCCCTTTCACACTGGGGTGCTTTTCTAAACTAAAAATAGTGCCTGTAAAGCGCCTCTCAATCCACCCCAGTGTGAAAGCCCGAGTGCTTTCACACTGGGGCGGTGCACTTGCAGCATGGGAAAAAAAGTCCTGCAAGCAGCATCTTTGGGGTGGTGCAGGAGCACCGCTCCCAAAACTCCCTGCCCATTGAAATGAATGGGCAGCGCTGCCAAAGCGTCTGCAAATCGCTTCGGCAGCGTCGCAACACAGGCACTTTTAACGTTTTCTTCGGTCGCTAGTGGGGGTTAAAAGTGCCCTGCTAACAGCTGAAAAAGCGCCGCTAAAACGTCGGTAAATTGCCGCTAAAACTAGTGGCGCTTTAATGCCAACGCACCCTCGCCCCAGTGTGAAAGTAGCCTTATGGATATTCCTCAGGCCAACAGTGTATAGTGTAGTATGTAGACAAGTAAAAAGGCGCAATGCCACAATACCTCATTATAAAGTTCCTAATAGTCTAAGAGGGCAGGGGCAGGTATATATATATGGATATATACATACGTAATTAGATACATATTCAGAGGCGCCCCTCTCCTTGTTTTTTATAGTTTAGTATGGCTCCCCTACAATGTGCTTATATGCTCCATGCCACCCCTTTCCCACACTCAGCACCTGACTGCCATCCCCCATCTCACCACCATACCTACTCACTGACCCATCCTCACCACCATACCTACTCACTGACCCATCCTCACCACCATACCTACTCACTGACCCATCCTCACCACCATACCTACTCACTGACCCATCCTCACCACCATACCTACTCACTGACCCACGATTGTTCCCCCCTCCCCCCTCTCACTGCACCTACAACCCCATCCCACAACCTTGCCCATTCAAAATTGGGCACACGTTTGCCAGTAAGCTTGTGGGAAGATCATTTGTTGAATGAATGGTCTGGTGACAGGGTCTCTTATTGTCTGGGATAAGTGCATTGGAATTCTTCTGTTGCACAGTGAAATGGATATGATTTAATAGGGAGGTAAGCATAATGTTTTACTTTTTTTTGCTATGCTCAGCTTTATAAAGGCTGACATTGGACCATATTATGATTTCTAGGTTTCTACCTGCATGTACATACATGAATTTGAAAAGTGTCCAGCATAACAAAGCAGCTGTCCCAAGCAGAAATAGAGGAAGGAGGAGGTGGGGAGTTACCCACACAATCATAGACAATGCAGTCTGTGTTCATGTTAGCAGTACTAAGTGTAGCAAATACCATCCTGTCTAACGTTCTGAAATGAGAAGGATACCTTTTAGCACAAAATATTAAAGCGGGGCTCCACTGCCCCTAACGTTTTTTTTTTTTAAAAGCCCTTAATAAACAGTATATTTTGGCATTTAATTAGTCACCAGTCCGGGTTGCAGGAGTAGTGCCTTTCGTTTTTTCTGGTAAAATGTGACTTTAGAAAGAACCTGTTGCGGTTCTCCATCTTGGCTGTGGGCGAGTGAAATCTCTTCCTGGATTTCACTGACGCCCATTCATTCTAATCCCACGCATGCGCCGTCAGCAGCTCACAACGGCGGCGGCGGCGTCAAAAGTTCCGCAAGTCTCGTGCGATCTCGGGCCAGGCAGCCGCACTGACTCCTGGGAGCTATGACACAAGCTCCCAGGAGACAGTGCGGGCTAGGGGATATTACGTAATATCCCCGCCCATATCCGAGGGACCAAGAACCAGGAAGCGATGGATGCCAAGAAGAAGAACCGCTAAAGGTAAGTTAAAAAAAAAAAAAAATGCCGTTTCGGATCGAGGAAGGTGAGTACTTTTTTTTTTTTATATGGTTTAAAAACGGGTGGCGCTCTGCTTTAAGCAAGGATAATGCTAGTGGCCCCCCGACAACTTGCAATTTAAAAAAAAGCTGGAAAGTGTATTTCTATTTAGATAGGTGGTGTATAACGCCGAGCTCCAGGCTCCTTCTACAAATACTGACTAAATGCTGACTTTTGATATTAGGGCACATACCTGTTCAGGAATCCAGCTGTGTCCTCACCTGAGACAATTTTTTAATTGGCTATCGGGTGTTGGCGCAGCCATCTTGACTAAGGGAAACCGGCAGTGAAGCCTTGTGGCTTCACAGCTGGTCCGTACTGTGCATGCGTGAAGCACGCTGCGATTTGTGAATGGGCTGGCTGCGGGGGAAGGAGGAAGGGGAGAAAACTTCTGAGCCAGAAGTGGGGGTGGGTATCTGTCTATACCAGGTAACAGCTTCACCCCCCCCCCCAAAAGGGTGCCAAATGTGGCAGCAGAGGGGGAGGAGGCAGACAAGCGGAGCTTCCCCTTTTGGGTGGAGCGCTGCTTTAGGGAAAAATACATATTCATAAGAACAAAAGCAGCAGCCTTTGAGAACAAATTAAAGTGTATCTATAATCAAAATGTAAAATCATAAATTATTCCACATGATTTTGTAATTATTTCTAGCCTGCTCCTATTACGTTTGAACAATCTTGAAGTCTGTACATTTACTCTGTGAAAATTCACACACATTTACTTAAAGAGGAACTGCAGTCCGCTCACATTATTTGTAATAAAAACAACTTTGCCATTCTGAAGCTTCCCTCCAACCACTTTGCATATTATTTTATATATACTGGGATTCTGTGCTTGAAAAATATGCTGCAGAAATCTCTCTCCACTGAGTCTGGCTGCATCCATTTTAACTGTGGGCAGCTGAAGCTGCTGCCTGTTCACTTCCTGGATTTACACAGAGGCACGTCTCCAGCTTTGCAGCTCTGATTGGCCCTCTTATGACTTATCCTCTCTCCCTTCCTGGCAAACACACAAGAGTGAGAGAGAGCGCTGTACATGATGTCATAAGCCTAGGCCTTTTACCAGACAAGAAACAGGAAGTGGGCTGTATAAGGTATTTACTGGCAGAAAAAAAATGTTTTACTATCCAAAGTTAAAACAACAAGTGCAGAAGATTTAATAGACGGAAAGTTAAAAAAATGACTGAAGGTCCACTTTAAAGGAATTCTGTGACAGGTATTCATTATGCCCTCTTAATAGGCACTGCTGTGTCCAGGTCTGGATTTACTCCCTTTGCCGCCCCAAGGCCGGGTCCTTCAATGCCGCCCCCCCCCCCCCCCCTCCACACACACACACACACACACCACCATTCTCATCCTTTATCGATGACTGCTACAATAGATCAATTAAATACATATCTCCACACACTAGAACACTAAAAATAACTGGCTTTAATTGTACAGACTGAAAATACTCTGTAATGCAGAAAATGCCTTTTAAAGATTATAGCAGTAATTATACCCCTGCCAGACTGGCCAAAATATACCCATCCGTTTCCTCAGAGTGCTGGAGGTGCTCTGCCGCCTCAGCGGACGCACATCACGTGTTCTGGAGCTGTCCCCAGATCCGTCAATTCTGGTCTGGGGTCACCTCCTGTATAGCAGAGGTGTTGCAAGTGCCGGTACCCCTGACTATTGATGTGTGTCTTCTGGGGTTGGTGGACGAAGTAGTCCCATCTAGAGTACATAGAACTTTACTTACAATACTACTATTTTATGGGAAGAAGTCCATTTTACTCAAGTGGAAAAAAGTGGGGGCTCCGGAAATAACATTTTGGAAAGGCTTGGTGAACGCAATGCTCCCGTACTACAAAGCTACGTATAGGGATCGAGGATGCAGTAAAAAATTCGAAAAAGTCTGGAGAGCTTGGTATGAGTCTGACCAAACAGTGTGATGGGATGATCCTAGGCGGAAGAATGGGAGGGACATATATGTAGCCATCAGATACCTTATACAGGGTGAAGAGTAAAACGACATATACTCTGGGTGATTAGAGATGTGAAATGGCTGTTATTCAACAAATAATACAATTTTGTTGGGGGAAGGGAACTGAGTACAGGGAGGGGGAGGGGGACGGGGGGGGGGGGTTATATCTGTTGTTGTAGCTGTCGGTTGATGGCATTGTAAATGTTGTTTGTTGTATGTCAAAAATATTCAATAAAAAGAATTTTCAAAAAAAAAAAAGATTATAGCAGTAAGAAACTCCATACTATTTTCATCCGCTGCGCTCGCCCCACTGACCTTCCTGACACACACAATGACCTACCCACTGACATACATGACTGACCTACCTACTGGCATACATGACTGGCCTGACTGCTGACATACATGACTGACCTGACATACATGACTGGCCTGACTGCTGACATACACGACTGGCCTGACTGCTGACATGCATGACTGGCCTGACTGCTGACATACATGACTGGCCTGACTGCTGACATGCATGACTGGCCTGACTGCTGACATGCCTGACTGCTGACATGCCTGACTGACCTGACTGCTGACATGCATGACTGGCCTGACTGCTGACATACATGACTGACCTACCTACTGGCATACATGACTGACCTACCTACTGGCATACATGACTGGCCTGACTGCTGACATACATGACTGACCTGACATACATGACTGGCCTGACTGCTGACATGCATGACTGGCCTGACTGCTGACATACACGACTGGCCTGACTGCTGACATGCATGACTGGCCTGACTGCTGACATACATGACTGGCCTGACTGCTGACATACATGACTGGCCTGACTGCTGACATACATGACTGGCCTGACTGCTGACATGCATGACTGGCCTGACTGCTGACATGCCTGACTGACCTGACTGCTGACATGCCTGACTGGCCTGACTGCTGACATGCCTGACTGGCCTGACTGCTGACATGCATGACTGGCCTGACTGCTGACATACCTGACTGGCCTGACTGCTGACATACCTGACTGGCCTGACTGCTGACATGCATGACTGGCCTGACTGCTGACATACCTGACTGGCCTGACTGCTGACATACCTGACTGGCCTGACTGCTGACATGCATGACTGGCCTGACTGCTGACATGCCTGACTGGCCTGACTGCTGACATGCATGACTGGCCTGACTGCTGACATACCTGACTGGCCTGACTGCTGACATACCTGACTGGCCTGACTGCTGACATGCATGACTGGCCTGACTGCTGACATACCTGACTGGCCTGACTGCTGACATGCATGACTGGCCTGACTGCTGACATACCTGACTGGCCTGACTGCTGACATACCTGACTGGCCTGACTGCTGACATGCATGACTGGCCTGACTGCTGACATACCTGACTGGCCTGACTGCTGACATGCATGACTGGCCTGACTGCTGACATACCTGACTGGCCTGACTGCTGACATACCTGACTGGCCTGACTGCTGACATGCATGACTGGCCTGACTGCTGACATACCTGACTGGCCTGACTGCTGACATACCTGACTGGCCTGACTGCTGACATGCATGACTGGCCTGACTGCTGACATGCCTGACTGCTGACATGCCTGACTGACCTGACTGCTGACATGCCTGACTGGCCTGACTGCTGACATGCCTGACTGGCCTGACTGCTGACATGCATGACTGGCCTGACTGCTGACATGCATGACTGGCCTGACTGCTGACATACATGACTGGCCTGACTGCTGACATGCATGACTGGCCTGACTGCTGACATGCATGACTGGCCTGACTGCTGACATGCATGACTGGCCTGACTGCTGACATGCATGACTGACCTGACTGCTGACATGCATGACTGTCCTGACTTGACATGCATGACTGATCTGACTGCTGACATGCATGACTGACCTGACTGCTGACATCCATGACTGACCTGACTGCTGACATGCATGACTGACCTGACTGCTGACATGCATGACTGACCTGACTCCTGACATGCATGACTGGCCTGACTCCTGACATGCATGACTGGCCTGACTGCTGACATGCATGACTGGCCTGACTGCTGACATGCATGACTGGCCTGACTGCTGACATGCATGACTGGCCTGACTGCTGACATGCATGACTGGCCTGACTGCTGACATGCCTGACTGCTGACATGCCTGACTGACCTGACTGCTGACATGCCTGACTGGCCTGACTGCTGACATGCCTGACTGGCCTGACTGCTGACATGCCTGACTGGCCTGACTGCTGACATGCATGACTGGCCTGACTGCTGACATACATGACTGGCCTGACTGCTGACATGCATGACTGGCCTGACTGCTGACATGCCTGACTGCTGACATGCCTGACTGGCCTGACTGCTGACATGCCTGACTGCTGACATGCATGACTGGCCTGACTGCTGACATACATGACTGGCCTGACTGCTGACATGCATGACTGGCCTGACTGCTGACATGCATGACTGGCCTGACTGCTGACATGCATGACTGGCCCGACTGCTGACATGCATGACTGGCCTGACTGCTGACATGCATGACTGACCTGACTTGACATGCATGACTGACCTGACTGCTGACATGCATGACTGCTGACATGCATGACTGGCCTGACTGCTGACATCCATGACTGACCTGACTGCTGACATGCATGACTGACCTGACTGCTGACATGCATGACTGACCTGACTGCTGACATGCATGACTGGCCTGACTGCTGACATGCATGACTGGCCTGACTGCTGACATGCATGACTGACCTGACTGCTGACATGCATGACTGACCTGACTGCTGACATGCATGACTGACCCGACTGCTGACATACAGATTGTTGCTGGCTTGCTGCTCAGTCTTACCTGTCCTGTAGTGTGCGAGTACACTCATCCCTGGCCCTGGCATTCACTGCCAGGGCCAGGGCATTCACTGTCCTTGTCCACCACTCGGACAGCCCAGTGCCCAACGTGGCCGTGCAGCGCCATTCCCACCTCTTCCTGGACCCGGCAGCGTCCCAGGGACTATGTATGTTAGTTGCGGGGGGGGGGGGGGGGTTGGGCGGCTGAGAAGGCGCCCCTACACCACTGTCGCCCGAGGTCTGGCCTTGGTGGCCTTGTGGGAAATCCGGCCCTGGCCGTGTCACACATTTCACAGAGCCTGCCTTCTGATCTACAGAGGTGCTGAGAGGATTCGCTTCAGGAGGCGGAGTCAGTACAAGAATTACAGTTTGTAGGCAAAGTACCATGGGATATGTAGTCCTTAGAAAATGAAAGTAAACAGCAGAGGAGAAGCTAAGCTAAGCAAAGCATGCAGGGAATCCAGCAAGATGTGGAAAGAGATGGCCACCAGAGAGGCAGGCAGCGTTTACAACATGAAAGGAGGAATTTCAAGTAAGATTATACTGGATTGTAAAAAATTATATTGTTTACATTGTTATTACAGATTTTATGTTATGAAATGAGTGTACGCTGTGACCATAGATTTTTCCCTAAGGTGATCATACAGGACATATATTTACAGTTGTGCTCATAAGTTTACATACCCTGGCAGAATTTATGATTTCTTGGCCATTTTTCAGAGAATATGAATGATAACACAAAAACTTTCTTTCACTCATGGTTAGTGTTTGACTAAAGCCATTTAAAGCCAATCAACTGTGTTTACTCTTTTTAAATCATAATGACAACAGAAACTACCCAAATGACCCTGATCAAACGTTTACATACCCTGGTGATTTTGGCCTGATAACATGCACACAAGTTGACATAAAGGTGTTTAAATGGCTATTTAGCCCTGGTTCACATTTATGCGTTTTGACATGCGATTTGACATGTCAAATCGGCAGCGATTGCTGGCAATGGCACCGTCCTAATCGGTGCAATGCTGCATTTGCAGCGCGGCACCGATTTCAAAAAGTACTTTCTGTACTACTATTTGCTATTTCGGGGGTTGCGATTTCCATTGACATCTGTGCAGAAATCTGCACAGATGTATGTGAAATCGCCGCCAAAATCGTGACTGACATGCCGGAGTAAAATCGTGCGAGTTCAGCTGAACTCGCACAGCTTCATTCCCGCAGCTCAGTGTGAACCTGGGCTAAAGGTAACCATCCTCACCTGTGATCTGTTTGCTTGTAATTAGTGTGTGTATAAAAGGTCAATAAGTTTCTGGACTCCTGACAGACCCTTGCATCTTTCATCCAGTGCTGCACTGATGTTTCTGGATTCTGAGTCATGGGGAAAGCAAAATAAATTGTCAAAGGATCTGCAGGAAAAGGTAGTTGAACTGTATAAAACAGGAAAGGGATATAAAAAGATATCTAAGGAATTGAGAATGCCAATCATCAGTGTTCAAACTCTAATCAAGAAGTGGAAAATGAGGGGTTCTGTTGAATCCAAACCACGGTCAGGTAGACCAACTAAAATTTCAGCCACAACTGCCAGGAAAATTGTTTGGATGCAAAGAAAAACCCACAAATAACTTCAGGTGAAATACAGGACTCTCTGAAAACATGTGGTGTGGCTGTTTCAAGATGCACAATAAAGAGGCACTTGAAGAAAGGTGGGCTGCATGATCGAGTCGCTTACAATACGCCAAACAGCAGAGAGACAAGCCTCAAACCTTCTGGCACAAAGTCATTTGGAGTGATAAGACTAAAATTTTTCTTTTTGGCCACAACCATAAACGCTTCATTTGGAGAGGAGTCAACAAGGCCTATGATGAAAGGTACACCATTCCTACTGTGAAACACGGAGGTGGATCGCTGATGTTTTGGGGATGTGTGAGCTACAAAGGCACAGGAAATTTGGTCAAAATTGATGGCAGGATGAATGCAGTATGTTATCAAAAAATACTAGAAGAACATTTGCATTCATCAGCCAGGAAGGTGCACATGGGACGTACTTGAACATTCCAAGTGACAACAATCCAAAACACAAGGCCAAGACGACCTGTCATTGGCTACAGCAGAATAAAGTGAAGGTTCTGGAGTGGCCATCTCAGTCTCCTGACCTCAATATCATTGAGCCACTCTGGGGAGATCTGAATGAATGAATGAATGAATGATTTGTATAGCGCTGCAACTGCGAACTGAATCGCCTCGAGGCGCTTGATCCGACCTGCGTTGATTCCTTCTTAGAAGAGGTAGGTCTTGAGTTTTTTCCTGAAGGCCCGATGGTCTTTTTCCAAGCGGATGTTCGTAGGTAGAGCGTTCCATAGCCGTGGTCCTTGGACTGCAAATCTTCGTTCTCCCCTTGACTTGTACCGAGATTTGGGGACGAGGAGGAGGTTTTGGTTGTTAGATCGGAGGTTGCGATTGGGGGTGTAGTGTTGTATTTTTTCGCATAAGTATTGAGGAGCATCTCCTTGTGTGCATTTGTGGGTCAAGCAGAGGGTCTTGAATGTGATCCGATTCTTTACGGTTAGCCAATGGAGGGTCCTCAAACGTTCAGTTCATGCAAGACAGCCCAAGAATTTACAGGAACTGGAGGCTTTTTGCCAAGAGGAATGGGCAGCTTTACCATCTGAGAAGATAAAGAGCCTCATCCACAAATACCACAAAAGACTTCAAGCCGTCATTGATGTTAAAGGGAGCAATACACGGTATTAAGAACTGGGGTATATACATTTTTGATCAGGGTAATTTGGGTAGTTTCTGTTTTCATTATGATTTAAAAAGAGTAAACACAGTTGATTGATAATAAATGGCTTCAGCCAAACACTAACCATGAGTGAAAGAAAAGTTTTTGTGTTATCATTCATATTCTCTGAAAAATGGCCAAGAAATCATAAATTCTGCCAGGGTATGTAAACTTGTGAACACAACTGTGTGTATGTATATATATATATATATATATATATACACACACACACACAGTATGTATATACTGTATATATAAATTTATAAAATACATTCTTAGGCATGCCTTAGACATAGATGATTTTATTTGATTTCCTTCCACATTTAAAGTGGTTGTAAAGCCTTAAGGTATTTCATCTTAAAGCGGAGTTACACCCAAATGTGGAACTTCCGCTTTAAGCACTCCTTGCCCCATACACGCGGTCAGACATTCCGACCACAAAATCCATCAAATTTATTCAGACGGATTTTGGCCGAAACTTGTCTTGCACACGGTCGCACAAAGTTGTCTGAAAATCCGATTGTTCAGAACGCGTGACGTAAAACACGTACGACGGGACTACGAAGAGGCCAGTAGCCAATAGCTTTCATCCCCAAATTTATTCTGAGCATGCGTGGCATTTTGTGCGTCAGAATTCTATACACGCGATCGGAATAAGTCCAATCGGATTTTGTTGTCGGAAAATTTTAGGTCCTGTTTTCAAACTTTTTTGACGGAAAAAGTCCACTAGAGCCCATACATGATCGGATTTTCCGACAACATAATCCGAACAGACTTTTTCCGTCGGAATTTCCGACGGAAAAAGTTTGAAAACAGGACCTAAAATTTTCTGCATTTCCACATTTGGCATGTAATTTTTTTATTTTTTTGGGGGGGTGGGGGGAGTGGACCTAGATTTGACAGGTACTTCCTGCTTCCTTGTCTCGCCACCTAGGTGACTCCTCCTCTCCCCCTAGGAGGCCCCTCCCTCCCTGCAATCTTCTAGGACACGTCACAGGTCCCAGAAGATTGCCTGGCCACTAGGAGTGGGCAGCGCACGACTTGCACATGCGCAGAGCACATCCGGCTGTGAAGTTGCAAGCTGTCACGGCCGGGTGCCCACACTTGCAGTGACGGCACCACGGAGAAGAGGGGGAGGGGAGCGAGGCTTTGGTCAGCCGCATCGCTGGTCCATGGGACAGGTGAGTGTCTGTTTATTAAAAATCAGCAGCTACACTTTTTGTAGCTGCTGACTTTTATTAAACTTACAAATAAGTGGAATTCCGCTTTAATGCATTCTATGCATTAAAGGGGAGGGCCAGCCGGGAAAAAAAAAAAATTTAAAGTCAGCAGCTACAAACACTGTAGCTGCTGACTTTTAATAAGCAGACTTACCTGTCCTGGGTGCCTGCGATGTTGCCAGCCCGCGACCTATCGTCCCTCGGGTCTCGCTTCCTGTCGCCGCCATTCCACCTAAGGGAAACAGGCAGCGTAGCCTTGCTGGCTTCACTGTCCGTTTCCTACTGCACATGCGCAAGTCGCGCAACGCTTTGTGAATGGGGAACGCGTTGTGTTGTGGGACACACAGTTCCCATAACACACTGTGCCCCATTCACTAGAAGACGGCGCTAGGAGCAGAAGACCGAACAGCTCCGCGGAACAAGAAGAGGCAGATTAGGACGATCTGCCTAGCAACAGCCATTTCTGGTAAGTAAAAAAAAATTTGTATTTACCTTTTAAATTTGTATTTACATTTTTATGAAGTTTTTTTTTTTTCAGGGTGGCCCTCCACTTTACGGTGAAAAACCTTCTGTGCTGCAGCTCACAACCAGACCCCTCTTTTTCTTAGCTGAGCCTGATCCAATCCAGCAATGCGCACAAGCGCAGTGGCTCCAGCAGCTGTCTCTCTCCTCATTGAACAGAATGATAGCAGCAGGAGCCATTGGCTCATGACCGAGAGGGTCTACCAACCGGCTCCTGGTCAGCGATCTAAGCTAGTGGATGAGAGCGATGACTGGAGTGTTCTGGCGGGAGGGCTGCCCCTCTGTCACACCACAATAGGTACAGCAGGAGAGATCGCTGTACTGACATTGGATTGTTAGTACAGCGGCTCTGACCTGAGCTGTCAGTTTTTTTTTTTCGTTCAACTGGTTGGTTTAAACGAAAAAAAAAAAATAGTGGTGTGTACTAGGCTTTACACACAGTAGACAAGTTGTTAAATTGAGTCTGATCACTTAAAGGGGAAGTATAGCCAAAGCTCGCTTTGGCTGTACTTCCCTATGGGTCACAGGAGTCCAATTCATTTTGCACTCCTGTGACCCGTTTTCAGCAGAGAGTGAACTGAAGTCCCATCTCTGCTGATGTCACAGGGGCTGCGTCATCACGACAATGGAAGTCGGGATCTGCGAGGTCCCTAGACCGACACCCAGCTCGGTCTCTCAGCGAGCCACTGAGAGCCTGAGCTGGCCGCTCTGCCCCCTCCACAGCTCAGCACTCCGAGCGGTCGGCCGTGTTCGATTGCTCGGTTCTCAGTGCTGAGGCGCCGGGGGACAGATGCAGCATCCACCTTGGTAAGTATGATTCTGCAGAAAAGCCCAAACCCATACTTCTCTTTTACGCTGGTCATAGATGGATAAAAATTTGGCCAGTTCAGCAGGGACTAGCCAAATTCTGATCCATCTATGGCTGTTCCTGCTCGACAGACAGTGGCTGCAGAACTGGTCTGTGTATTCTGGCGGTGGAGGGGTCCCGCGCTCAGGCTACAATAACACAGCAAGGAGGATTTTTCCATCCACCTCGCTTGTGTGGATGGGGGAATCTGTTTTTTTTTTTTAAATTGATTGGAGAAAAAAAATGAAGGACCCATCTATGCCCAGCCTTACAATGAATGAATGACTTGTATAGCGCTACCTATGCGAACTGAATCGCCTCAGGGTGCTTTTTGCCACTGGTGTCTATCTGTGGTATAGTGCGGTCCTTGCCCTGTGGGGTCCTGACACGCTTACAAACACATACGACATACACATATTTGGCCAATTTTATTGACAGGATCTAATTAACATACCAGCATGTCTTTGGAGTGTGGGAGGAAACCAGATCACCCGGAGGAAACCCACGCAGGCACAGGGAGAACATGCAAACTCCAGGCAGAAGGTGTCGTGGTCGGGATTTGAACCAGCGACCCTAATGCTGCTAGGTGAAAGTGCTAACCACTACACCACCGTGCTGCCACACTATCCTTGTCAATAGACATTATGAAGTCTTTTACATTTGATCAAGTGTGCCAGATCTATAAACAGTAAGACAACTTTAAAGAGACACTGTAGAATACAAAGTATGGCAACTTTCCATTTCAAGAGGTTAATGTCATCTTCACATCTCTTTAACTAAATACAACAGGTGCAAATTTTGTGCGAAAATCCTGTTATAATAAGCAGTCATTTGTGTATATGACAAATCCAGGATTAGACTGACCTTCTGGCAAGCCCTGCAATATGCAGGGCGAACATGGGGGAGTATGAGGGGAATGATTTCTCATCTGCAGGTTGCTATTGGTGAATGCAGCAGGCTAGCAACAGCGCCTGATTGGTGGATGGCGGCGGGAGCGCTAAAGCCCGCGAAACGGGGCCCTTTAAGAGCGGATCGTCCGGCCTTACCTGTCTCTCTGAAGCAAGACCGGGACCCCCTACCCCTGCAGAGCTGACAGAAGAAGATGGAGGCTTCCAGAGACCGCGAGGCGCTGCGGCGCCGCCTAATAGAGAAGGCGGAGGGAGCTGGAGGAGAGGAGTGGCTACAGAGATGCCTGGAGGACAGCCCCAACATGGCTCCGCATGGTCCGCCCCTCAGCATGGCCGAGGATGTCACTGGGGAAAAGATGGTGGAGCCTACAGCCAGCATGCGCAGTCCGCGCCTACAGCCAGCAAGGAGGAAGAAGAAAGCAAAGTCCTCTGCTTCTCCTGTCCCGCGGAAGAAGGGGAGAGCCAGCAGCATGCCTCTCAAGGACGCTGCCTCTACTGAGAAAGAATGCAGTCAGCCAGCAGCTTCCAGCCTAAAGGAGGGGAGTTCGCCCAGTGGTGAGACATGTTACAACATCCCTGTTAATGACATGTGTTTGTTAATGACTTCCTTATCTAGCCTTGTAAATGATCTTAAAGGGGTACACACAGGTGGTACTGAGGTAAAAAAGTTTGAGGAGGATTTATATAATTTTCATGGGTTACACACAGATGGTGCTGGTGTGGTTAATGATACAGGTGCACAAAAGTTTGGTGCTTTTTCTATCACTAAAAATGACGTTAAAGGGGCACAGCGGTCTGGTGCATGTTTGCAGAACTCTGCTTATGGTGGTATTAAAGAAACTAATGGCGCACAGTATCATGGTGCTTTTCAGGATAATAGGAATGACACGGTTTTTGGAGGGGCACACTTTAGTGGTGCTATACAGCAGCCTAATGATGGCGTGCGGGTGGATGTAGTAAGCCCAGTATGGCGCAGTTTATCAGGTGTGCACGCAGATGCTTCTGAGTTATCAGCAGGTGGGGTGCTGCCGCAGACAGGCAGGCGCATGAATCAAGCAGCCACTTCTCCACGGGCAGCTGAGTCATCATTTAGGCTGCCTATGCCATGCGACATTTCCCCGCTGGGTTTTCACTTAACAGATACTGTAAAGGATAAAATTTGGAAAGGTGAATTTATTGATCTAATGTCTTTATTGCCAGCTTCCAAAGAATTTATGGCTAGAGTTGATAAACGCTCTGATGACAGAGCAGAGGAGGATCGTAAGAAGTCCATACCAAAAACTTTTCAGAATTGGTTGCAGGCCTTTTGCATTTATGCGGCCGTGCTAGGGGAGCGTTTTCCTGGGAAATGTTCAGGGCTTTTTCAGCATGTGGATATAATAGCGGAGGCTTTTCGCCATTTTGGGGGTATAGCATGGTTCACTTATGATGAGAACTTTAGGCAAAAACTGGCCGTTCACCCAATGTTGCAATGGGGTTGCAAGGATGTGGGTCTATGGCTAAACCTCATGCTGCCACAGAAGCCGCAGTTTGCTCCCCGGGTAGTGCCCCCACAGAATAGTTTTCGCAAGGGATGCTGTTTCGCCTTCAACGAAGGGCATTGTAAATTCTTGGCTAATTGCAGATATAGGCATGAATGCTCTTTCTGCAGTGGTGCCCATCCTGCAAACAGGTGTTTTCGTAAATCGGCCGCATCCTCCTCTACAGCAGTACCCAGGGAGACAGGAGGGAAGGGCCAGGACGCCAGTGAAATTATCAAACATGCAGCCTTGGCTAGAACAATACCCAGACCGCACGATGGCTCGGCTGCTGTTTGAGGGTTTTGCTAATGGTTTTTTGGTCCCTTCATATTCAGGTTCTGGGTGCGTCCGGGTTGAGAATCTACGCTCAGTCAGGATGCACCCTGACATTGTACAGGAAAAAATCAATAAAGAGATCACTGAGGGTAGAGTAGCGGGGCCTTTTAAGCTTCCACCTTTTGAGAATTTCCGCCTCTCCCCCTTGGGAATTGTTCCCAAGAAGGAGAAGGGGAGTTTTCGACTCATACACCACTTGTCTTATCCAGCAGGTTGTTCACTAAATGATGAGGTCTCTGGGGTCCTGGCCCCGGTGTCCTATGCATCATTTGATGAAGCACTGATGCTGTTACGTCAATTTGGGCAGGGGGCTTTGTTGGCTAAGGCAGATATCAAGTCTGCCTTCCGGCTGCTGCCCGTGCATCCGCAGGGATTTAATTCCCTGGGGTTTAATTTTAAGGATCAATTTTATTTTGACAAATGTCTACCAATGGGTTTTGCCTTGTCATGTTTTTATTTTGAAGCCTTTTCTACCTTCTTGCACTGGGTTGTAGCACAGTGCCTCCCGGAGGGGGGCCTGTTACACTACCTAGATGATTTTTTGTTCATTGGTCCAGTGGACTCACAATTGTGTTCTAAATCGCTGGACACTTTTTTGAGGACGTGTACCCTTTTTGGGATTCCTATCGCCCATGAGAAAACGGTCCTCCCGGCCACGACGATTGAATTTTTGGGCATCACAATCGACTCAATGCGAATGGAGTTTCGGCTACCGGAAGAAAAGCTGTGCCGGTTGAGATTATTAATTTCATTGTTTTTGTCCAAAAGGAAAGTATTGTTGAAAGAGGCGCAATCCCTATTGGGGCTTTTTGCATTCGCAGCCAGGGTGATCCCGATGGCCAGGATATTTTCAAGGCGTTTCGCCTTGGCCACAAGTGGTTTGCTGTCCCCATATTCACATATTCACCTGTCAGCAAATGTGAAAGAGGACTTGAAGGTGTGGGATGCTTTCCTTTCTAATTTTAATGGCTCAACAGTATGGCAACAATCTATTATGGATGATTTTCAATTAAATTTCTTCACCGACGCAGCTGGTTCATCAGGTTTTGGGGCTTTTCTGAACGGCAGTTGGTGTGCTTCTGAATGGCACCCCAGCTGGCTACAGGGGGAAGTTATACGGAATATAGTCCTGTTGGAACTTTTTCCTGTCGTAGTTTCATTAATAATATGGAAGGAGTTCTTTAAGAATCGGAGGGTGCTAGTACATACAGATAACAAAGGCGTTCTATTTGCCATAAACACGCTGTCATCAAAATCTGAAATGGTGATTAAGCTACTGCGTTTTGTAGTATTACATTGTTTTCGTTGTAACATTTGGTTGAAGGCTCAGTACTTACCTGGTTTACAGAATGATATAGCTGACGCTTTATCTCGTTCACAGTTCCAACGTTTTCGGGATTTGGCGCCTGCGGCGGACCAAACGGGCACCCCCTGCCCAGATTTCCTCTGGGGCTTGATTTGGGACTGATGGCTACTCACCTCCGGGGCTCACTGGCGCCGAAGACATGGCAGGAATATGGTTTGGCATGGTCCAGATGGTGTTCTTTCTGCTCTCAGCACGGTACAGGGGTTCTGGAGGTGAATGGTTATGTCGCTCTGGCTTTCATATCTTCGTTAATAAATGCAGGTATGAGTCCGGGTTCAATTAACAAGATTGTGGCTGGTGTTTCCTTTTTTCTCAAATTTTCCGACCGCCAAGCGCTTACTTCATTTTTTCAAGTCAGGCAAATTTTGAAGGGCTTTCGGAAATCGGCTCCTTCTAAGGATGGCCGTCGGCCTATTTCTGTGGAGTTATTAATCAACCTGTTATCGGTCCTGGAGGTTGTTTGTACATCTATGTTTGAAGTTTTTCTTTTCAGGGCAGCATTCTCGGTCACTTCTTCGGTGCTTTAAGGATCGGTGAATTTACGGCTAGGAAGAGGTCTTCCTCTTCTTTTCTTTTGTTCAGGCATGTAGTCTTGGGGCCGGATAATCTTCGTGTCTTTATTTGCAGGTCAAAAACTTTTGGATTGGGTAAAGGTCAATGGGTGCCTCTGGCTAGTTCCCCGGATCCGAGAGTATGCCCAGTAGTGTTGGTATCAAATTTTTTGGCTGTGCGCCCCTCATGCGAGGGTTCCTTTTTTATCCACCAGAACAGTTCCCCGCTTACCAGATTTCAGTTTTCAGCTGTTCTTGCTTCTTGCCTTAGACGGCTCAATCTTTCAGGTTTTAAATTTTCATCTCATTCATTTAGGGTTGGGGCCGCCACAGCGGCCAATCTATTGGGTTTCCCTATAGAAAGTCAAAAGAGGGTCGGTAGGTGGGCTAGTGATAGGTACAAAATTTATGTTCGCCCAGATCTATTAACGCTATGATTTTGTTTCAGATCCAGCTACTGAGGCAATTTGGATCGTAGGCCACTCCTACATTTTCTGGGCTGGTAAGCAAGCTTCTTCTAGGATCTACTCAAGTAATTTGGGTCTGGACGATTCTTTATACACAGTTTTTTGGTCAGGCATTAGGGGTCTGAGATGGCGTAATCTCAGATGCCATTTACTTTACTTAGCATCTATTTGGCCGCCTCCGAGTATCCTGGTTATTCATTTAGGGGCAAACGATATTGGCAAGGTTAGGACTTGGGATCTTCTGTGCGAGATCAAGAAGGATCTGTGCGACTTTAGGCTACTGTTCCCAAGTACTACCCTGGCCTTTTCAGAAATGATCCCACGGCTCCTGTGGGCCCCGGGCGGTGACTTAAGCTACATGGATAGGATCAGGAGGCGGCTGAATAGAACCATACACAATATGTTAGTTTCACTGGGTGGTGTATCATTCCGCCATTTTGAGCTGGAAGGTTTTTTCTTAGGTCTGTTCAGGCAGGACCAGGTCCATTTGTCTGCAATTGGCCTGGATATTTTTAACATGGGCCTGCAGGCCTTGATTGAGAGTGCCTTGGTGTTGGGGGGACCTCAGCCAGGAGCGTCACTCCCGGCTTAGGTTGGTGGGGGATTAGTCGTCCAGCTTCGTCTGGATGGACACTGTGAACTAGAACAATAATTTAATTTTGTTTATAGCCGAGGTGGCTAAATTATGATTTAAGTTTAAGGTTACCTCTTGACCAACACCAGGGCCAGAAAAAAATTCCAACAATAAAGTATGGTTACAAAGAATTACTTGGTGTTTGTATTTTGTACGTTTAATGACTCCTTAATGCTAGCCCATGGCAAGCCCTGCAATATGCAGGGCGAACATGGGGGAGTATGAGGGGAATGATTTCTCATCTGCAGGTTGCTATTGGTGAATGCAGCAGGCTAGCAACAGCGCCTGATTGGTGGATGGCGGCGGGAGCGCTAAAGCCCGCGAAACGGGGCCCTTTAAGAGCGGATCGTCCGGCCTTACCTGTCTCTCTGAAGCAAGACCGGGACCCCCGCCCACCCTTCCCCTTTTTTCTTTTCTTCTCTAAAAATATTCTTTTGCAAGTCATGGTGTTGGTTAGTGGGGGATTAGTCGTCCAGCTTCGTCTGGATGGACACTGTGAACTAGAACAATAATTTAATTTTGTTTATAGCCGAGGTGGCTAAATTATGATTTAAGTTTAAGGTTACCTCTTGACCAACACCAGGGCCAGAAAAAAATTCCAACAATAAAGTATGGTTACAAAGAATTACTTGGTGTTTGTATTTTGTACGTTTAATGACTCCTTAATGCTAGCCCATGAGATATTACCTTTCTAATCCTGTCTCTTCCATGCTCATCTGCCAGACGTATCTCAATAGTCAAATCAGGAGGCTTCCAACAAAGCATGCTCTGGGGAGACACACCCTGCCCTGAATACATCCTGCTGAAAACCACCATCTGGCAGGTATTCTTTTATCAGCCTTGCTTATTTTATACACTGTCTGTAAAATAGCTAGTGTATATAAATCACATGAACAATCATTTTGCTTTATAGCCGATCATATCACCAAGTTACATATGCTTAAGCTGGCCATAGACCTGTAGCAAATATTTCGAACATTCACGACAATTTGTTTTGTCATAGTTTTTGAGGATATCATCATGGAGTGACAACATTTTGAACGATGTGCTGTTTCAATTTTTAATTGTTCAATTTTGGCGTATGCAGTGTAAGTAGTACGATTTTTATCACCCAAGAAGAACGTTGACCTTTTAAAATTGGTTCTACAAACTTCTTTCTAATCTTCAATTTTTTCATCTCTCTTAAAGGAGATGTAGAGCCAAAAGCTCTTTTGGCCCCATTTCTCCTTTAGAACACAGGAGTGCACTTCGTTCTGCACTCCTGTGATACAGATTCAGCTGACAGCGGCTAAAGTCTGCTGTTGCTTGATGTCACTTAGCCAGTCTAAACTCTGGAGGGGTCCCGACGAGAGCCCGAGCCCCCTCCACCGCCCAGTGCTCCAGTGAGTGCTGGAGGAGCAGAGAGCTGGTGACTGACAGTCACCACTCTCTGAAGACTGAGAACTGAGCGATCAGCGGGCTTTGATTGCTTGGGTCGCAGTCTTAAAGGCGAGGGGCAGATGGAGCATCAGGTTAATGCTGCATCCACCTAGGTTTTTTTTTCTCCAAACTATACTTTTTTAAAGTAAAACAATTATCTAGTTGTACCCATTAAATTATCAGAAAACTGAACAAACCTTCCTAAATTCCATAGGGGAAGCTGTCCCTGCCGGGAGAAGACTGATTAGTGCTAGCAGCTATAGCAAGAGAATCCAGCAAGCTGGTTGTACCCAAGTTGAGCGATCAACTTGCTACATTCAGCCTGCCTGTTAACGGATTGAAACTCTGCCAATTCCTGCTGATCCGGCTGGGATTGGAAGCATGTAGGGCCAGCCTTAGAGGGAGAAAGCGACTTCCGGGAGCAGTCATTTTTTTTTTTTTTTTTTTTTTTAAAGTTGAAAAATTTTATGGGAACACTAACCTTATAGGAAACTTGATATACGGTTTCCTGCATTTAACTTGAAAGTTTCCGGAGGTCTATTGGAGGGCTTTTTTGTTCATTTCAGCTACCATATTTTATCTGGTTATACTTTGTGGCTTTAAAGGTGGTCCTTTTGTGCTTCATGATAATGGTCCATGGAAATGTCCATCACTAGAAACCATTATCCCCTAATGGCATACTGTTAAATTTTTGCCCAAAGTTCAGTGCTCTTTGCAAAATGAAGCGGTGATCAATTTTATTTGAGAAGTGAAACATTGCTCAAAATACAATAGCTATGCCATTGAGACTTCGGCATGTGCCAGCCATCATAGGTGTGAAAGAAAGCAACCACCCCCCCCCCCCCCCCCCACAGCCCAATACAATATAGCAATGCTTGCCTAAAATTCTGGAGCAGAGCAGTTGTTTCGAATTCTCCCATGCAGTGTTATTAGCCCTACTTAATACACCTATATTGAACCACAGAACACCACTACCGTTATGAAATTGAAGTGGGAGGTGTTCTGTAGTCCTTACAAACTTTGTGTCCTAGGGTGACAACACTGCTCCTCCATAGATAGAATGCAGTGGGCAAGTGTTGTCACCCACTATTGGGGATAAGGGCATTACTGGTGAGAACATTTTTATTTTTTAGAGTATATATAATATATATATATATATATATATATATATATATATATATATAGTGAACTGCCCCAGCCTGGGCAGGAAGGGGTGAAAGTGCCCTATTTTGAAGTGGTTAAGCCAGCAATACAGGGCTAGATTTCCCATGCCCATGGAGAAGACAGAAAAATCATTAGGTGTATAAAATGGAGGAATCTGCACTGCTGGCCATTGTATTAAAGTAGCTCAAATACCTGCAGCTTAGACCTGGACAGTGACCTCTTCTGACCAGATGCCAAAACACACTGTTCAGTTGACAATTTTGCAATCAAGTTTTTAGGCGGGTTGGTGCGGTCAGAACCACCCACAGCTCAATTTAGGCAATTCAACAGGGAAATATATATCAGAGTTCGACAAACAGACAGGAGTGGAGAAACACCCCCCCCCCCCCCAAAAAAAAAAAAACACCCAATATATTTAAATTAAAAGATAGATACGCCCATCCTTTGTAGTGATTCTTTTCTACATAGAGACTTTAGCTGATCAAAGATCACCAATGCTAGTGCAGCCCTTTGATTTCAGGCAGCAGTTGCAATTTGGGGAATCCCCCCCGCACGTGTAATATACAAGAACAACTGCCTTAGGCCTGCCATACACAGTTCAAATCTCCTGCTAAACCTGCCAAGATTTGCACCATTAATGGGCAGGCTGAATGTACCAGGTCGAGCGATCGATCAACTGTGGTACAACCAGCCTGCTTAATTTTACATGCGATTATCGCTAGTGTCTGCTATAACCACGGTCTTCTCCCAGAAGGGACTGCTTCCCCCACCAGGATAAGACAGACAATTGCCGAGTCCCCTGTCACTGTCTGTTGATGAGGAAAAGCGTACAAATTTTTCATGCAACCCGTGTATGGCTGGCCTAAGTCATAAGGGTTTGGAAAACACATGACTACAAACCGATTGCGATTCTGCACCAATTTATGAAAGAGGCTCTAAAGCAAGGATATGCAATTAGCGGACCTCATGCCTCTGTGTGTCATGCTTGTGGCTGTCAAAGTCTTGCTATGCCTCATGGGAATTGTAGTTCTGCAACAGCTGGAGGTCCGCCAATTGCATGTCTCTGCGCTAAAGTATCAATGAGCATTGCTGCATGTTCTGGCACTTGTTTGGGTAATGACAAGCCATTCCATCTCAGGAAGAATCAGCTGGTCTATGGCCCGAGTTGTGCACCGCCACCCCCCCATGTCTTATCCCATTCTGTAATACAGAAGAAAATAGCACAATACACAAATATATGCAAAACCTGGATTCTTTATTCACTGAAATGCATTGGACATAAAAATAGACACAAAAAAGGTTTCCAGGCAATAGTGTGTCATTTAGGACTTAAGAACTTGTGTGTCATTACTTTCTGAAATAACTTTTCCATCTATAATCTTCTGTGTTGTTGTGATGACTTTCTTTATCTGCTGCTGTGAGGGTGAAGCCGATACTGCTGAGAGGGCATCTTGGAGGCTGCAAAGTTAAAAAATAAAAATGTTAAGGAGTGATCAAAGACCAGAACAAAGCCATTCTTTAGAGATTGTGTGCTGCTGTTTGGTCATATTTGTTCAAATAGAACCATGACGATTTATTATATATATATATATATATATATATATATATATATATAGTAGTGGTGCTTAGCATGAGATATAGGTGTCAAAGTTTCACAAGATACATGGGGCCTGAATTAGATGGTAGCAGAGATACCCTGCACACAACTAACTCCTGGAATCCCTTTGATACAGAACTTTGCCAAGTTAGGAAACTTGTGAATATGAACGATGCAAAATTGATAGTAACCGCAATTTCAACTTAAAAATCGTTACATTTACCTGAAATCATCTCCGTCGAGGAGACGTCTGTATGTCTGGATTTCGGATTCTAGCCTCAGCTTGGTGTTTAGTAGGGCCTGGTACTCTTGTTGCTGTCTCTGGCAGTCATTGCGTACTTGTGTCAGCTCTCCCTCAAATGCCTGAACTTGGGCACTAAGCATTTCCAGTTCCATAGCATACCGACTTTCTGTGTCATGAAGGGAACCTTCAAGGTTGTGTTTCTGTGGATTTAAAGTAATCTATTTAGTACAAAGTAGATAACGCATTGTGAACAGGCGTTTAGGACTCCACGAGACATTACCTGATTGCGTAGTGTTTCCAGCTCTATCTCCAGAGACTGCATAGTGCGACGCAGCTCTGTCACTGTTGTCTTGGAGGAACGAAGTGCTTCTGAATCTTGGGTGACCTGCACAGTGTGCTCCTCCACCTGTAGAGAGTGAAAACTCTACTTTACTAGACCTAATACAGGATGCTTATCAGTGTATTGCAATTCAAATACATTTTTCTCATGCCTGCGATGGAAACTCTGGAACACACCCAAAGGTTTTATGGATTGTAAATGCGCACACTACCAGTAGTAGGGGTAGCTTTATTTCATGGAATACTTTCATACCTTTGCTTGGTACCATTTTTCCGCATCTTCACGGTTCTTCTGTGCCAGTGTGTCATATTGTGATCGGATTTCTGTCATGATTTTGCCCAGGTCTTGAGTATTGGGAGCATCTACCTCCACGGTTACTGCGGAGCCAGCAATCTGAGCCTGGAGTCCATGGACATCCTTCAAAGACACAAAAACAAAGACAATTAGGCTGGTTGGTTCTTCCACTTATGATCACCCTTAAGTACATATAAGGTGCCAAACAGATTATTGCTAGCAGCTATAGCCGCATGAAAAATCTGACTGTACCAAAGTTGATTGAGCCATCAACTTGGGTACAATCAGCCTGTCCATACATGGCTCAAATCTTGGCTGGTCCCTGCTGAATCATCTGAGGTTCGAACCTGCTAGAAGTGTTGCAGTGCATATTTTAAAATGGGAAGTCACCGTTATACTTTAGGATCAATGTCTCACTGCATGTAGATAACACGTATATTATAACTGTACAGTCAGAAGGATCTTTGGACTGGTGGGTGGAATTTTTTTTTTTTTTTTTTATAATATAGTAATAAAACATCCTTTAAACACAGGGCCAGCCTGATCTCGGTCTATTTAGCCATCTAAGGAACAATTATCTTCTGCAGCAGAACTCGGGGGGGGGGGGGGGGGGGGGGGATGCACATTGTTACACAAGACTTTCCATATAGGCAAGAATGGTAGCAGGCGCTAGCATTCTAGGATGGACATATATCCTCCCTTCCACAAGAAGTGCTCCAAGGAGGACACAAGTCAAATTTGTAGGAGGATTTTTACACATTAGAACCCCCATTTTAGGATCAGCTTTAAGTTTAACAGCTGTTACTTTTCAGCGCCCTTTAACCTCCTAAACTTTACTTACATCTTCGTGGGTCTTTTTAAGGAAGATTAGTTCCTCCTTCAGGGACTCGATCTCATTCTCCAGGTTGAGTCTGGAGACATTGGTGTCATCGATGACTTTGCGCAGTCCATTAATATCAGTCTCCACAGACAGGCGGATCGCCAACTCCGATTCAAACCTAAAAAATAAAAAAAGTGAGTTAGAAAAAAAGAAAGGGAGATCAGACCATTAGGTCACATTTCCCTGCTGCTTTTCTATTTTGATAGTGGATGGAACTTTGCTCAGCTGTGACAGCACATTTCATGCTGGTTTGGCATGGCCCAATTTACCCGTTGACATATTAAGAAATCATTCCGGTTAGCTAGGGAGTGTAATTATATACAGGAACGGATAGCTCTCATCAGTTCAGTTCCAGAGAGAAGTGAAAGACTTACTTTACTCTGAAGTCGTCAGCAGCAAGGCGGGCATTGTCAATCTGCAGGACTAGCTGAGAGTTGTCCAAAGTTCTATCAAATACCTAAAAAGAGAATATGAAAACAATTAGAATAACTCAGTGCCATTAGTCAGCAAAACATGGGGCAGCGACTACAAGTGAGAATTCAGTAGCCGCATGCCAATATAAATGATGGCTTCTGATTGGTTGAGGTGGGTGCCCATCAACCAATCCTGAATGTGCTCTAGTTAGGCAAATTGCACTGTAAAGCATTATTAACCTCAATGTAATGCTAAAAGTTACAAGTCCCAATGGCCTCCCGCTATCCTTGAAATTAGGATTTTATCCAGGACACACAAATCTTTGTATCATTGAAGTACGAGCACTCCTGAAGGTTTGCTGGGCCTTTTAGTTTTATATGAGAAGCAGATGCGCTTCTCCAGTAGAACTACTCGAGTTAGTAGCAGGTTATCACAGTTCTAAACTATTAGTGACGGTCAGGGAATTAGAACACAAAGACCCTATAAAAAACACTTAAAATATTTCAGAAACAAATCCCTTGAGTACCGCTCTGTACTTCACTAATGATTTGTTTGCAGCTCCACAGGACTGCCAGGAAGAGAATCCGCTTAACTCCATCCTGCCCACATCCTGAGCTTTAACTCTTCCGATTCCTCCTAAGCTTTCCTGTTGCACCCAAGTTATCTCCCTTACATCTAAGGAACACAGTTTAAGGGTTTATGCATGGGATAAACCAGTAAGCTTGCGTGTAAGAAGCTTGTAGGCAAAACGGATACATACCCCTTTAATTTAATACATAGTCCAGGAGCTTATAGGTACACACACAAAAACACACACACACACACACACACACACACACATATACACACACACATACACACACATATATATAAATAAATAAATGTCCCCCAAAGCTAGAAATAGCATTATCAGGGCTAAAAAAAAAAAAAAGTTTGTTGCTTAAACTCAGAAGGGAGGAATTTACTATGACTGGAGCAGCTGTGCATGGCAACCAATCACCTTCTAGCTTTCATTTTTAAAGCCTAGATGAACAAGCTGAAGCTAGAAGCTGACTGGTTACAGTGTGCAGCTGGTCAAGATATTATCTGCTTTAGTTGCAGAAAATTGCCCGCCTCATGCAAAAAAGTATACATTTTAGATTGTAAGATCCAACGGGCAGGGCACTCATCCCCCTGTATTGAAACTGTCTGCCCCTATGTTGTAAAGCACTGCGCAAACTGTTGGTGCTATATAAATCCTGAATAATAATAATACATAACATAAAATGTTATGTTTTATAAACATACTGTTATCAGATAATAAAATAATATAGTTTACTAATTACTTTTCATTCAAACATTTAGTTAATATATTTTTTTTCTAGATATATTTTACAAAACAAAAAGCGTATAAAATATTAGCGAGGTGGGATGCTCACCTGTTTGCGCAGTTCCTCCAGAGTTTTGAAGTATGGAGACCAGTCCTTGGTGGGTCCCTTCTTTTCCAGATGCTGACGAATCTGCAGCTCCAGGGTTTGATTGGCAGATTCCAGGCTGCGTACCCTATCCAGGTAGGATGCCAGGCGGTCATTGAGGTCTATCATGGTCTCCTTCTCATTCTGGCCACTTCCTAGGAGACTCATTGAAGATGTTACTGCACCAGAGCCACCACTGAATCCTAAACCACCACTGAATCCTGACCCACCACCGAATCCAGAGCCACCACTGAATCCAGAGCCAGCGCCAAATCCAGAACCACCACCGAATCCAGAGCTCACCGTAGACACCCTGGACACAGAGATGCGAGAGCCGGAGCCCCCTGCCCCAGCATGGACACTGGCAGAGCTGCTACCTCCTCCCATCTGAGAGCCATAGGAGAAGAGGCGCTGGGATTTCAGGGGAGAATAGGAAGCAGTGGTGAAACTCATGGTTGCAGTTTGGATAGGGACAGAGGTGAACACAGACCACTGGCACAAAGCTGCTGGCTACTCAGTGTTAGTCGGAGCAGAGTATTTATAGTGAGTAGGGGGAGTGACACTCCTCTCCTCCTTCCAACTGATCCTCCCCACTGCATTCACTCCATTGCCAGGGTGGAGATTCACGGGGGAAGGGGACAGACTTCATTCATTGTAAAGTAACATAGAAAAGACCACACCTTTAATAAACCGTCCTGTAGTATTAAGTGTAAAAACTGGATTTGTCTTGCTTCCTTTAATGTGAATATTACTTAATAAAAAATAAATCCTTGTAACGTACAACCAGAAAAAAAAAAATAACAAAAGTGGTAACAAAACTGGCCACATATCAACATATTTTTCACCAATACAACAAAATCTGACATCCACTCATTGTGTGAATGACTTCAAAGCACATTTAAAAACTAAACTACGGGCGGGGGGGGGGGGGGGGTTGATTTACTAAAACTAGAATCTGGTGCAGCTCTGCATGGAAACCAATCAGCTTCCAGGTTTTAGGCTTGGTTCACACTACTGCGACCTGAAAGTCGTGCGACTTTGCCAGACGACTTCCTAAAGTACTACTTTGATACGACTTTCAGGGAATGCCTGGGAAATGTCGGAATCCAAATCACATCGATATAGATGAGGATGCGACTTGCAGGCGATCTTCCATTAAAGTCTATGGGCACAAGTCGGATAGAAGTCACCTTGAAGTAGTACAGGAACCTTTTCTAAAGTCGGAGCGACTTCAATAGTGCTAATTAAGACATGGGATTGACTAACATAGGATTTCACATGTGATGCGACTTGGGATCTCACATTGAACATGGCTTTAAAATCGCGTGACTTCATCTAGAGCCGCACAATTTCAAAGCCGCGTGTCCATGCAACTTCGGGTGCGACTTGAAAGACATCTGTGCGGCTTCATGCACAGATGTCTGTTGAAGTCGTACCCAAAATCGGCAAAAGTAGTGCAGGAACTACTTATGTAAATCAGTGCGGCGCCACAAAGTCCGAGTCGCACCGATTGAAATGGTGCCATTGCCGGCAATAGGCTGCGACTTGTCATGTGATTTAACCTGTCAAATTGCATGACAAATCGCTTCAATATATACGAGGGCTTATTGTGAAAGCTTGATTGAAGAAGCTGAAGTTAGAAGCTGATTGGTTACCATGCACAGCTGCACCAGATTTTGCACTCCAGTTTTTGTAACTCAACCCCTGTAATTGATATTTTCTGTCTTGAGGCTCATTTACATCAAATGCGTTGGGGTGACGCAGGTGGCTATTCCCAACGCATAGATAAGGCAAAATGCCTCGTTACGTAAGGTTTCAATTCACCACAGTTGAAAGATAGGGAATGCGGTACTTTTTTTCAGCACGGTGGATTGCAATGAACAATTGCATTGCAAAGCCGCTGCAGTGGTTAGAAATGTTACTTGTGACATTTCAATAAAGTTCTGTAAAAAAAAAAAAAAAAAGGAATCCACTTAGATCAGAACACCGGCATTGGGTCTCCCAGGGCACACCTGACACCAGCAGCTGTGCGTTCAGCTTGGCTTCTTGATATGAATGACCCTTAGGCTGGGTTCACACTTATGCGATCACAGACATCGCATGTGACTCGCACCGCATTGCTGTGCAGATCACATGTGATGTCTGCGCGATGCAAATTTAGCCATGCAAACTGTATGGCTGAAATCGCATCGCATTCGCACCTTTTTTTTGGTCCACACTGGAATCGAATCGCAGGGGTGTTCACACCCCTGCAATCTGATTCCTGCACCATTTCACAGTTCGTACTGTGAACCAATCTGGAGGTGTCATTAACTTTACATTGACACCCCCAGCGGTTCGCAGATGTCAGTGTGAACCAGTGTGCGATTCAGGTGCGATGCGGGAACCGGCACTGAATTGCAGGGTTTCCCGCATTGCACCAGTGTGAACCAGGACTTAGGCTCGATTCACATCTATGCATGTTGCTTTTGAGTGTTTTTGCAGTGCTTTCTGCGGTGCTTGCGTTTTTACAGCGATTTTGCTGCGTTTTGAGTTTTTATTTATTTTTTAAATTTTTTTACACTGTGGTTTCTTAGCAACCAGCTATATACAGTGTAAAAAAAAAAAAAAATAATAAAAAAAAAATCGCAAAACACAGGGTGCAGGTCCATTGACTTCTATTACATGCAAAACGCTGCATTTTGCATGAAAAAAAGTCCCGACCCTTTCCAAAAACGCAGAGGGACAAAAATGCATTGATGTGAACATGTTCCATAGGAACCCATGTTAAAAATTTCCCTGCATTTCTACAAAATGCAAAATGCATCAAAAAACGCATTAGTGTGAATCAAGCCTTAAGGCTGGTGTTCCCATATATGCGATGCAGGACATCGCATGTCATTTGCATAGGAATCGCACCGCATTCCTTTTCAAATCAAATGCAATGTCTGTGCAGTGCAATTTGAGCCATTCATTTGTATGACTCAAATCGCACCACATCCGCACATTTCTTTTTGGAATCAAATCTGTCAATTGCACTGCTTTTTGGGGTGTCGTTAACTTAACATTGACACCCCCTGCAGTTCACATGAACTCCATGCGATTTCAATGCGGTGCGGGAAATGTACAGGATTCACTGTGTTTCACCCACCACATATACTGTATGTGAAAGAAAATTGGGCGAACATTTTTGTCCGAGGAACGATCGTACGATTTTCTGATAGTGTTTACACAAGTTTCGATAGCTGATTCCAAACTCCTAAATTAAAATTTCCAAAGGGACAAACTCACAAATTGTATTCTCGTATGGAAACAGAATGAATGATTTTCTTTGAATGTGCACCGTTTTTGTGCGATTTTCATATGAGAAATATCAGATATGAAAGACTGCGCATGATCAGAAGCAACAAATAACAAAAAAAAGCTTTTTTCGTACATCATTTCTATCCTCGTTTCCGACTTGCTGTGAAACATCAAGGAAAACTGACCGATCGTTCGGCCCAATTTTCTCATAGTGTGTATGGCTGAATTCACACCGACTTGCATTAAATGCAGGGAAAATGGATGTACATTTCCATCCATTTTATGCGTGTTTTAATATGTGTTGACATGCGTTGACGTGCGTTTTAGCACACGTTAAAATGCATTGCATTTTGCAGGATTTTCTTTGACATCACATCCTATGGGTTACAGAAGGAGTGAGTGAAAGTGGTTATCTTTGTAATCCTGAGCTACAAAGTCGTCAATGTCAATAAATCCTGACACGCTGACAAAACGCATCGGCTCTGCACACACTCCTCTTTTCCTCACTCTCCAATCCCTCAAAGATGGCATGGGTACTTGTAGGGGATAAAATAAATCACAAGCAAAGTTTTTTCTCTTTACTGGCATTGCGTTGACCTGCGTTTTACACGTGTTCTCCTGCATTGCGTTGACCTGCGTTTTACACGTGTTCACCTGCATTGCGTTGACCTGCGTTTTACACGTGTTCTCCTGCATTGCGTTGACCTGCGTTTTACACGTGTTTACCTGCATTGCATTGCATTAAAATGCATACATGTTGCACTTTAACTGCAGGTCAACGCAGCGTTGTAGTGTGAACAGGACACATAAAAAAAACTATTGTTTTTTTTAGGTATCCTTGCATTGACCTGCGTTTTGCAGCTCCGCTAAAACGCAGATCAACGCAATAGGGGGAATTTGCCCTTAGGGAGAATTAGGGAGAATTCCCACTTTACAGCCGTTAAATTGTAGAGCCGCAGGGGCGATTCACCGCTCCGGTCAGTCTGCGTTTCCAGCTGTGCTACAGGGCAGTGTGGTGCACATCACACAGATCCCTTTTTTTTGTACAAGCTTTATTTAAAGTGTACAAAACATACACTTTATTCACTACAATGTACGGCAGCACGAGGCGTGGCACTGCCTGACATTGCAGTGCGATTCTGGCCCCCGTGCGCTGCAATAAAATTAAGCATTTTTGCATTTTACCACAGCACACTGCAATGCAGCGCTAGACTGCATTGCGGTGTGAATGGGACACATATAAAACAATTGTTTCCTGTGTGTCCGTGCGGTGACAGACATTTTACCATGCCAGTGTGAATTGGCCCTTCACTGTTTTAGCCTAGGTTCACACTGACAGCAAGAATGTTCAGCTGAACTCACACAATTTCATTCCCGCATGTCAGGCTCGACTTGCGGGGGGCGAATTTAATCGGGTTTCTGAACAGATGTCTTTTGAAATTGCACCCGAAGTCACCAGAAGTAGTATAGAAACTAATTTTGGGAATCGGTGTGGTGTCACACCGATTCGCACCAATTCGGACGGTGCCATTGCCGGCAATAGCCACCGATTTGGCATGTGATTTGACATGTCAAATCGCATGTCAAATCGCTGAAATGCGAACCAGGGCTTAATGAGACATGAGTTTTTAGGAAGACCTTTTTACTTTCTGGAGAGAAATGTAGTATGCGCTGAAAAGTACAGTGGGTTGCAGCACAAACAACTGTATTGCAATGCCGCTGCGGTCACTTGTGACATTTTAATAAAGTTCTGTTTAAAAAAAGAAGCAGTGCAATCCACTGAAATCGCCTCACCAGCACTGGGTCGTAGTGGAGCCAACATTGAATTACGGTACCCAATGATCGAATTTTGGCTAGTTCATGAGGAATAGGCCGAAATTCACTCAGTATGCGGCCATCTTTAGGCACCTGTGAGGAAAGAGCACTTCATAAATAGGAATTTTCGCCTTGGCTGAACACTCTTTTTTTATGGCAGTGCGATGGGGCAGATGATTGATGGATTTTTATCTCTGCCATTTCTCAGATGGTGGGTGTGCGCATGCCTTGTAGACATGAGATTACTGCCTAACATAATTCTCTACATGTGGGGGTTATTTACTAAAGGCAACTCCACTTTGCACTGCAATTGCAGTCGCTGTAAATTTGAGGGATAGATCTGAAATAAGGGGAAGCTCTGCAAATTTTATCATCCAATAATGTGGAATGTTGTTTTTATTTTCCTTGCATGTCCCCCTCAGATCTACAGCGACTGCACTTGCAGTGCACTTGTAGTGCACTTGTAGTGCAAACTGGATTTGCCTTTAGCAAATCAACTCCCCTGTGTCACATAGGCCTCTTTCACACAGGTGGTGAAAACAGGTGGTTTATCTGTGTTTTTACCACCCCCCAACCAATTACCTACAAGCATACAAGGGTTATTTACGAAAGGCAAATCCACTTTGCACTACAAGTGCACTTGAAGTGCAGTCACTGTAGATCCGAGGGGGGCCAGCAAGGAAAATAAAAACCAGCATTTTAGCTTGTACATGATTGGATGATAAAATCAGCAGAGCTTCCCCTCGTTTCTTCCCCTCAGATCTACAGCGACTGCACTTCCAAGTTCACTTTTAGTACACTTTCAAGTGGACTTGCAGTGCACATGTAGTGTAGAGTGGATTTGCCTTTAGTAAATCAACCCCAAGGTGTCGCTTGGGTCAGTTCACTTTGCCCGTAACGCCACCTGTCAAACTCGCTCATGTAATTGGATGGCACTGCATCACAACCATAAGCCAAATACTTGGCTCGCAGTTGCAGCGCAGTCCTGCAAGGCAAAATCGCCATTCATCAGTAAAAAACAAAACGGCAAAACAGGCCTCAGAAGGCAACAGTATCACCTTCTGAACGCCTACAATTGTTACTTGTTTACAAATGCAAATTAAAACATTGTTTCAGGTATACAATTGTGTTCAAATAGAACTAGAGGCAAAACTTCCTTTATATCTTGGACAGAGTAAGGCCGGTGTTCTGTCAAAAAATGTCCGCCTATCGAATAGTGTCCGGCCCGTACTGTACAGGCGCAGTGCTTGCGCAGTACGGGGGACAAGGGGATTCGGAAAATCTCCAAAGATGAACGGCGCCTGCGCCATGAGTCCAGGTTGAAGCCCCACCATCCAAGTGGACATAGGGCTGCACAAAGTTAGAGGGCCCCTCACGGGCTTGCTTCGCTCGTCACGCTTCAGGCACGGCCTCGCTGCGCTCGGCTCTTTTTTATTCTAACTCTATGTCCACTTTGATGGTGGGGCTTGAACCTGGACTCACGGCGAAGGCGCCGTTCATCTTCGGATATTTTCGGAATCTGCTTGTCATGCGTACTGCGCATGCGCAGTACACAGCGGACAGTATCCGGTGGGGGACACTATCCGACAGGACACCGGCCATGGAGGGTTTGAATCTCGGTCTGTTCAGCAGGAACCAACCAAGATTTGTACCATGTATCTGCAGGTGAATGTACCAAAGCTGATCAATCGATCAATTTGGGTACAACCAGCCTCCTGGATTTTACATTTAATAATAGCTGTTATAGCCACTAGCAATAATCACTGTGTTCTCCCAGCGGTGGAAAGAAAAAAATTTGCTCCGTTTATGACCAGTCTAATGCCGCGTACACACGATCGGATTTTCCGTCGGAAAAAACTTGGAAGATTTTTCCGACGGAATTCCACTCAAGCTTGGCTTGCATACACACGGTCACACAAAAGTTCTCTGAACTTTCGACCGTCAAGGATGCGGTGACGTACAACACTACGACGATCCTAGAAAATTAAGTTCAATGCTTCCGAGCATGGGTCAAATTGTTTCCGAGCATGCGTAGGAATTTTGCTCGTCGGAATTGGTACAGACGATCGGAATTTCCGATCGGAGCGTTTTCCGACCAAAAAATTCAGAACCTGCTCTCAATCTTTTGCTAGCGGGAATTCCGCCAGCAAAAGTCCAATGGAGTATACACACGGTCGGAATTTCCGACCAAAAGCTCACATCAGACTTTTGCTGGCGGAAAATCCGATTGTGTGTACGCGGCATAAGGCTCTATTCACATCAATGTGTTTTTTTCATGCTTTTTGCAGAAACGCAGAACATTATTTTTAACATGGGATCCTATGGAACACGTTCTAATCAATGCATTTCTGTGCCTCTGCGTTTTTGGAAAGGGTCAGGGACATTTTAAAATGCGAAACGCTGCTTTATTTGTTTTTTTTGGTTCAATAGACTTCAATGGAGAAGCTGCAGAAAAGCATGTAGTGTGTTTTTACGGAGATTTTGCCACAATTTGCACTGTGCGTTTTTAAATCTGTCCAACAACAAATTTGCCAAAAAAATAAAACATAAAAGACGCAAAATGTAAATCATAGCAAAATTGCTGTAAAATCATAGTAAAATCGCTGTAAGGCCTGGTTCACACCTATGTGTTTTTTTAGTGCATTTTCAGTTTTACAGAAACACACTACAGTCCATTTAACATGGTTTCCTATGAATGTAGTTCATATCTGTGCATTTTATGGCAAGGGCCAGGAACTTTTTTCTGGTTTTTGGTTCCATAGACTTCAATGGATCAAAAACGTGTATTGAAAAACGCAAAATGCACCTGGAATATGCAAACTGCAACCTGCATAGGTGTAACCAGGTATGTACTGGCCATCGGGACTACTGGAAATTTGCCGGTGGGCCGATGGCTAAGTGGGCCGGTCAGGTGTAGTCATGGAGATACTCCTCACTTATAGGAATGATCGCAATTTCATTCCTGTCACCAAGGAGCAGCTTGCTTGAGTGAGGATTAGGCTTTCTGCTCCCTCCAGCCTGCAGGGTGAGATAGACAGCTGGCAGACTTTCCTTCCTCTCTCCCCTTATCACTTGTCACTTATCACATGACTGGAGAAAGGAAGAGAAGCTGCCTTCATTCTGGAGAGCTGTGAGTACACCTAGGAGGGGGAGGAGAGGAGTGACACCTGATGTAAGAGGATGCTAATGGGGACACTCTGATGTAAGGGGTGCTTATGGGGACCAGTCTTATGTGAAGGGGGTGCGGATGGGGACCACTCTTATGTGAAGGGGGAGCTGATGGGGCCACTTTGATGTGAAGGGGGTGCTGATGGGGCCACTTTGATGTGAAGGGGGTGCTGATGGGGCCACTTTGATGTGAAGGGGGTGCTGATGGGGGGCACTCTGATGTGAAGGGGGTGCTGATGGGGGCCACTCTGATGTAAGGGGGTGCTGATGGGGGCCAATCTGATGTTAAGGGGGTGCTGATGGGGGCCACTCTGATGTTAAGGGGGTGCTGATGGGGGCCACTCTGATGTTAAGGGGGTGCTGATGGGGGCCACTCTGATGTTAAGGGGGTGCTGATGGGGGCCACTCTGATGTTAAGGGGGTGCTGATGGGGGCCACTCTGATGTTAAGGGGGTGCTGATGGGGGCCACTCTGATGTTAAGGGGGTGCTGATTGATGGGGGCCACTCAAAATTAAAGTGGGCTTCTGATGAAGTCCAGGGCCAAATTTTTGTCCCAGTCCAGCCCTGGTGTGAACCAGGCTTAAGAGAGGGTTCTGTTGCCATCTGTGTCTCATTGGGGAGATTTACCTTCAAATCCTGTCCCATAGCCAAAACAGGAAGTGAGAGCAAATCCCTATACATTAATAGAATCCCTCAGGGCCTCCAAGTCACCAGAACTAGAGTCCCCATTGGAGGATGTCTCCTCTATTCTTTTCAGGGGACAACCCAAAATATAGGATTTTTATTTACTTTCAATAATAATGGTAAACAGGACAAATAGAAAGGGGGGATCTCCCTACCAGGGACACAGACAGCAATAATAACTGACAGGAGTTCTAATCCATCTCCACTCTGTCCAAAACTAAAATAAAAATATTGCCTTTAGTTATACATTAAGATGGCGCTATCAACCAGCGGATTGAACAAAAGAAAATTACTTGATTCCCCCTTCCATACACTCAATGTCGATGGGGGAGTCTCCCCCGCTGTACTAATGTATTCTGACAGTGGGGACACTTCCCCACCATCAGAATGCACTGATCAGCACTGCCGGCTATAACAGCGCTGATCAAGAGAAAATTTTCCATCAGGCTGGTTGTACATGAGTTAATCGATACATCGACTTGTGTACAACCAGCCTGTCCATACATGGATGGAAATTTCAGCCAGTCCCTGCTAGACCAGATACATTTTGATCCATGTATGGCTGGCTTTAGGCAGTAGTTCCATGTCTACGGGGCAGGTAGACACCACCATCTGAACAATGGCAGAGAGAGAATCAATCAATCGTCTACCCTCATTGCACTGGCATAAACAATATTGTTCAGCAATCCACTGATCGCTTTTTAGGGAGGTAGTAAACACTGCAGTTAGTGTGAAAGGAGCCGTACTGTTTCAGATCGATCTGCGCATTAGGGTTCTTGGCATGAAGCCGAATGGCTACACTGCCGAGTTCCCTTACTCGCAATGGAGGTGGCATGCACCCGACAGCTGATGGAAACATCAGCTGCGGTGCGGACATCGCTGGACTCCAGGACAGGTAAGTGTCCTATTATTAAAAGTCAGCAGCTGCAGTATGTGTGGCTGCTGGCTTTTAATGTTTGCAGCGGTGGGCGGACCTCCGCTTTAATGCACTGTAGAGTAGAGTCCAATGCACTGCAGCCCTCCACAACGCATGTATCATGTGCATAAGTGTGCACCGCCTATTGCAATAGGGTGTGCACCCCAAAGCTCAAACTGATATGTATACAGTTGTGCTCGTAAGTTTACATACCCTGGCAGAATTTATGGTTGGGGTTGGGGTTGGGGTTGCTCTGTGCAAAACTACTGTACAGAGCAGGTAAGTATATCATGTTTGTTTAGAAAAAGCCAAACTTTTAATTCCACTTCAATTTTTTCTAGCCATTAAGCTGAAATTATCCACATACGCAGGGGTTTATGTGCATTTATACTCGCATTTGCCTAAATTATCCAATTATGCCAGTGCACTTCTCTCTGAATGCAGGTTTGGGGCATTTTATTAATGCCCCTCAACGCTGTTATAAAATACAAATATAAATGCCACAATGTGCATGGATACATTGAATAACACTGAGCTGTGTTTAGAGGCATAAAAAAAAAGAAAACTATTTCTAACCGGCATTTTTCTGCCCGTGTGCATGTAGCCTCCGTGCACAATGTAACGCATACAAGCATGTAAATGCCCCCTTCCACTTCTACCAAGTCCCTGCTGTGCACTTTAGCAGTCAAGTATTTGTATTTGGCATTTTGTCATTGTGTTCCCCTTATACATAGTAAATTGTATGGAATGGAGCAGATCGGCCCATTCCGGAATATACTCTATCCAGGAGCAGTACACAACGTGTGACCATGTTAAGAAATAACTCTTCCCGTCTGAAATAGATAATCATGTCATCTAGCGAGATGTGATGTGACTTCTGCGTCTGATATTTCTAGACGGGATATTATTTCCCTGTCATTCTGCCCACTGTGTTAAACACACATTGGTGAGGAATGTACAAAACACATGTGGAAGGTGTGGTGCCGCCATCAGTCATTCCTTCCTGCAGTGTGACTTGGCATTCGACACCAAAAACCTTTCAGAAGGCACCTGCCCATGCAGTGCTGACTCATTCATTCCCTTTAGAAAAGTCCGGTAACCCCCCAACAGTATTGTTTTGGACAAACCCGGCCATATCAACTTTCGTGAGTCGGCATTTTATGAAAGTATTTGGCTGGAATGGGAAATGATCTTTTGGATTCTTTCTTAAAGCCTTTTGGCACCTTTGATCAGTTTTTCAATTAATACAAAGTGGAAGAAAAATGCTTAAAAAATCATCCCTCATATGCAGAGCCGATCGGCCCTATAGGCACACTATGCAAGCTGCTTAGGGCCCCGCCGCTGTGGGGGGCCCCCAAGACCCAGCATCCCCCGTGCACCTCTGGCTGGCCGTTTAGAGTGCAGTGAGGAGAGGTGGGAGGAGGTGGAAGGCGGCGATCGGCAGCTCTATGGTGCCTGAGTGGGCGGCGGGATCTCCCTGGGGTTTGTAGTACTCTCAGTGTATACAGTGGAGAGGAGAAGGGAGGGGCCTCTGACCCAGGCAGGTATCAGTTTCACTTTCACTCTGCTTGAACACTGTGTTGCTGATGCCCGGGTCAGAGGCCCCTCCCCTCTCCGCTGTATACATTCGGAGATAGAACTACTAGCCCCAGGGAGATCCCCCTGCCTGTGGACACCATATAGCTGCCGATCGCCGCCTCCCACCTCCACCAGCCAGGTACAGGGGAACCTCTGCAAGGGGGGGAGTCAGCTGTTTGGGGGCCCAAATGTAAGAGGGGGGGCTTTCTGGGGACACTAATGTAAGGACGGGGCCCTCTGGGGACACTGATGTAAGGACTGGGCCCTCTGGGGACACTGATGTAAGGACGGGCCCTCTGGGGACACTGATGTAAGAGGGGGCCCCTGGGGACACTAATGTCAGAGGGGGGGGGGGTCTCTGGGGACCCTGTGTAAGGAGGGGCTCTCTGGGGACCCTGTGTAAGGAGGGTCTCTCTGGGGACACTAATTTAAGAGGGAAGGCTCTCTTGGGACACTAATGTACGGGGAGGCTCTCTTGGGGACCCTGGTGTAAGGGGATACCCTCTGGGGACCCTGATGTAAGTAGGGAGGCTCACTGGGGACCCTGATGTAAGGAGTGGCTCTCTGAGGACACTGATGTAAGGGGGGGCTTTATGGGGACCCTGATGTAAGGGGAGGCTCTCTGGGAAACCTAATGTAGGGGGAGGCACTCTGGGGACCCTGATGTAAGGGGGGGGACTCTCTGGGGACCCTAATGTAGGGGGAGGCTCTCTGGGGACCCTGATGTAAGGGGGGGCTCTCTGGGGACCCTGATGTAAGGGGGGGCTCTCTGGGACCCTGATGTAAGGGGGGGCTCTCTGGGGACCCTGATGTAAGGGGGGGCTCTCTAGGGACCCTGATGTAAGGGGGCTCTCTGGGGACCCTAATGTATGGGGAGACTCTCTGGGGACCCTGATGTAAGGGGGGATCTCTGGGGACCCTAATGTAGGGGGAGGCTCTCTAGGGACCCTGATGTAAGGGGAGGCTCTCTGGGGAACCTAATGTAGGGGGGGCTCTCTGGGGACCCTGATGTAGGGGGAGACTCTCTGAGGACACTGATTTAAGGGGGGCTGTCTGGGGACCCTTGTGTAAGGGGGGCTCTCTGGGGACCTTGGTGTAAGGAGGGGCTCTCTGAGGACCCTGATGTAAGGGGGGCTCTCTGAGGACCCTGATGTAAGGGGGGGCTCTCTGGGGACCTCATTCTGTTATATATTGTTGTACTTATTCTTTGACTGTTTTGTTTAAAGGAGGGAGGATTGTTTTGGGAGCATTGAAGTGTCAGGTGTGACTGTGTGGCAATGGCAAATAGTTTACATAGCTCAGGGCATCACAGGTCAGGTAGAGGGCCCCTTAGCAGAATTTTGCTTAGGGCCCCAGGGAGGTCAGGATCGGCACTGCTCATATGGAACACCGGTCAGTTGTATTTCAGTTGCAGTTTTAAAACTCTTGCTTGTTGAGCTTTTGGTGCACTTTTCAAAACCGCACCAAAAACGCAGGTTCCTGTCATAATGAATAGAAAATGCATATAAAACACACTGTGGTTGTGTTTTTACTGTGTTTATTTGAGTCGCATATCCATGTTTCACAGGTGCATGCTGGGAGTCAGGCAACCAGAAAACACACCGGAGCAGTGTAAAAGCAGCCTTAAGCCTGGTACACAGGGCTGAATGAAAAAAAAAACAACTGAGGAGCTCACTGTACTAACTATTAGATGTTAGTACAGCAATCTCACCGATGAGATACTGTATTCTGACAGGGGGACTGCCCCCCGCCATTAGCTGCAAGTACTGATCCAGCATGCCCATTCGACAGAAGTTTTCTAAAGGTTTTTGTCAGGCAGGCTGATGTACACACAGGCTGAATGTCAGCTGGTTTCTCTTGAACTGGACAATATATGGCCTATGTGTACCAGGCTTTAAGCCTGAAACATGGGCCGAATGTTGGAAGACAACAGACGGTTAAAAAAAAAAAAAGCTGACATGCTGCCTGTGTGTATGTCGGTCTATCGACAGCCGGCTTCTGTCGGATGTGCATGCTGGAGAACCAGCAGATGACCGACTCTCAATCAGTGCTCACAGCCAATGGTAGAATGTCACAACAGCTCAGCGGGGGAGATAACCAAACTAACCTTGCATGGTTAGTACAGCGACTCCGACTGGAGCTGTCAGTTTGTTGTGCAACCCACTGGCATGCAGCTTGGCAGGACAGAAATGGGGGTGGTGGTGCGAGCCCCTTTTCCTGAACCATACCAAGCCACACGCATCTAACATGGGGGGGGTGTGCTTTGGGGCATGGGGACAAGGGCCTCTTCCCGACAACCTTGGGCGGTGGTTGTGGGAGTCTGTGGGCAGGGGGAAATCTGGAAGCCCCCCAGATCCCGACTCTCCTATGTGAATGAGTATGGGGTACATTGTACCCCTACCCATTCACCAAAAAAGTGTTGAAATAATTAGACAGGAGGCAGGTTTTGACAATTCCTTTATTAAAAAAACAAAAAAACAATGTCCCCCGATATAGAGCCATTGTCAATCACGATGCCCACCGGACCATCGGACCCAAAAAAGGAAAAATAAAACACTCCGCCTGCGACAAAGGCTCCCCGCCATTTCACAGTTCTTAAATAGGTAAGGGGCGGGGCCACCTGGTGACATCACCTGGTGGCACCACCCCCTTGTGATGTCACAGACTCAGCATGCATCGGTCGGTGATGTCACAAGGGGGAGGTGCCACCAAGTCACGTCACCAGCTTACCCTACTTTTATCTATTTAAAAACTGTCAAACGCATACCAGACATTTGGTGGTTAGCCTTTGTCGCGGGCGGATCGTTTTTTTTTTTTTTTTCTGGGTCTGTCGGTGCAGTGGTCATCGTGATTGACAATCTGGGGACATTTTATTTTTTATTAAAGGAATTGTCAAACTGCCTCTTGTCTTTATTTTTGACACTTTTTTGGGTGAATGGGTAGGGGTAAAATGCACCCCTAACTCCATTTACACAGGGAGAGGGCTGGGATCTGGGCGCCACCTTGTTAAAGGGGGCTTCCAGATTCCGATAAGCCCCCTGCCCGCAGACCACCACAGCCCAGGGTTGTCAGAAAGAGGCCCTTGTTCCCATCAACATGGGTTAACATATATGCGAATTGGATGCATTTTTATCCGCATCCCATTCACATAACATGTGAGTGTGACCGGCTTTCAATGACCAGGATGGCTGGGGTGCGGTTTTGAAAAGGGTGTTGTGCATTTTTTGGGTCCAGTTCAGGTGCGAATTCAGGGAAAAATTTGCACCTGAATCTCTATGGCTTGTTAACTGCACATCCGATTGCCCTCTAAAGTATATGGACAGCCTTGTTGTACTTTCCCAATACATGTACAAGGGAAATGGCTAGTGATAAAGATCAGTTAAATATTAACTGTTTATGACTGTTTAGGAGGAGAGAACCTGAGATGAGTGACACATTTATAAACTATGCTGCACCTGCTTGTAATTTCCTTTTCTTGTCTAAGCCCGTCATGTCTACACCTCACTTAGCTGAGACCGACTCACACCCCCAGGGCACCAATTTCTTTATGCCGTTATATATCTGCTTGGCTCTACTCCCCACACAAGTAGCAGACTCTAACCCTGATTGTGATAATCAGGGCAGCTTTATGAGTTACAGTATGCACAAAAACGCATGAAACATTTGACCTGGGGGTCTTTTTAAAGGTATATGTGTATATTATATACTAGCTACATTACCAGTAATTTCTGTTTTTGGTTCTGTTATGTGTGTGCTCCTTTTACTCAAGTAGATCTTTCTATGGCCAGATTATTTTATAATATCCAACATTTTTTTCACCTTGTATACACTATATTGTCAAAAGCATTGGGACACCTGCCTTTTACACATAAATGAACTTTAATGGCATCCCAGTCTTAAGCTGGCCATACACGGGTCGAATTTCGAAAGATCTTTCTTTTGAAAATCCGAAAATTTGTGCATTTTGTGATTCGATGGTGCCACCATTGATTTCGAAATTCGACCAACCAAACCTTCAATTTCACCTCATGTTCCTACAGAAAAGAATTTTCTTGTCTGGGAATCTTCTTTTCTTTCCGGGAATCTTCTTTTCTTGCACATGCGCATTTCTTTTTCGATTACATTTCTCGCACGATTCTCCCATCATTGGTTCGAAAATCGTTCGTTTTTAAAAAAAATTTCCAACATGTTGGATTTTTTAAATTCGATGGCCGCACGAAAATCGGCTGTTGCTGCAGCCCACTAATGGTGTGAAATTTATACGAAAATTCTTGGATAAGATTTTCGAAAGAAAGATCTTTCGAAATTCGACCCGTGTATGGCCAGCTTAAGTCTGTAGGGTTAAATATTGAGTTGGCCCACGCTTTGCAGCTATAACAGCTTCAACTCTTCTGGGAAGGCTGTCCACAAGGTTTAGGAGTGTGTCTATTGGAATGTTTGGGGATGGCCCATTCCTGTTCCAACATGACTGTTCACCAATGTACAAAGCAAGGTCCATAAAGACATGGATGAGTGAGTTTGGTGTGGAGGAACTTGACTGGCTTGCACAAAGTCCTGACCTCAACCTGTTAGAACACCTTTGGGATGAATTAGAGCAGAGACTGCGAGTTAGGCCTTCTCAATATACGCAAATACGCTTCTGGAAGAATGGTCAAACATTCCCATAGACACACTCCTAAACCTTGTGGACAGCCTTCCCAGAAGAGTTGAAGCTGTTATAGCTGCAATGGGTGGGCCAACTCAATATTGAGACCTACGGACTAAGGCTGGGATGCCAAAAAAAGTTCATGTGCGTGTAAAGGCAGGCGTACTTTTGACAATATAGTGTATATCAGTACACTTATAATTTTTGTTTTGTGAATCCTGTGTATATCCACATGTAAAATTACTTTAGTAGGGGTGTGCGAATTCCAATAGAATTTTCTGTCACCGAGTTTACTCTATTTTATTATTATTTTAGGTGCCGGTTTTAGATTGGAGCCTTTTGTTTCTACCGGCAAAACAAAATGATCTATTTATAACAAAAATTTACTTTGGTAATGTCTTATCATTCACACAAATGTAACAAATAATCAGGGCTCAAGTCCTGCAGGAACGCATGGGAACGTAGTTCCTGTACTTTTTCCACAACAGGAACTCAGTTCCTGTTAGCAGCCGTGTCCTGCAAGACTTTGAAGTATGCGAGCTGTGTGGCAGGTGCTACACCAGCAGCTGCCGACACAGCTCGCAATAGTAACTGCCGCACACCTGACCATTGAGGCATTGCCAGTAGGGGGCCCCATGACAGCTTCCGCATCGATCTACCTGTCAATCACAGCTAGCTGACAGGTAGATCAGGTCCCTGCTGCTAAGAGATTGTATTTAGTCAGACCTCTCATGATGCGCCCCTCCCCGCCGGCCCCTCCTGATTTTCTGTCTCCTTATCTCTCCCCCCCCCCCCCCAGTCTTTTGGATACTTGCTCTGTGTGTCCTGCTGAATCTCCCCTCCTCTATAGTTTCAAAGTTTCATAGTTAGTTAGTAAGGTTGAATAAAGACACCAGTCCATCCAGTTCAACCTGAGTGAGTTTCTACAACTGTCCCTATCCCTGTACATTGCACACTCACATCGGTCCCTACCCCCAAGGAGCCCACAATCCAAGGTCCCCATTCATATACTAGGGACATTTTTTTTTTTTTTTGGACAGAAGCCATTTAACCTACCTGCATGTCTTTAGATTTAGTGCCATATGATGAGAGAACCTAGAGGAGGAGCACAGCTATTCTGCTCACAGGACATGCAGGGAGAGAGGTGAGCTGAGGGAGGAACATCAGTTTGGGGTGGTAAGCTGAGCACAATACCTGGCAAAGTTTAATGCCAGGAAGGAAGTTTATGTGGAACTATGTGAAGGGTTGGAATAGCAGCGAGTGTGTGTTGGAGCCCTGCAGAGTTTGCAGCCCCCCAAGCTAACATACATCTCCTAAGCAGGAATACATCACTATCTCCCCAAGCATTCTGTCCAGATAATGTGCAGTTCATTTATGACCTTTCCGTTTAACCCTGTGTTATCCAAACTCTGTTCAATGAAAAGTGTAAACTCACCACATTAACACTCTATATACAAAATAACATTCCCCAATAAAGATCAGAACATGATGTTCACATTTGCATGGAAGCACAATTGAATGAATGCTGATTATTCAGAGAATTACCGTATTTATGTTTATTGAGGATTGTTTTTTTAATGTACCAAGACCACTTTCACACTGAGGCGCTTTTCAGGTGCTTTCACGCTATAAATAGCGCCTAAAAAGCTCATGAAAACTTATTTCCATTAAAATCAATGAACACTTTCACACTGGGCAGTGTGCTGGCAGGGCTGTGAAAAACTCCCCTCCCCATTTGAAATGAATGGAAAGCTCTTCAAAAGCGCCTGAAAAGCTCTTCAAATGTTTTTTACTGGCAGTTTAGAAGCGCTTCAGTGTGAAAGTGGCCTAACAGTTAAGCTTCATACACACAATACGAAAATTGGATGAAAAATACCACTTTTGAAGCGTTCGTGCATATGAGCGTATCATTTTTTTTTTTGGTGGGCGAGTGGATCTTGGGTGGGAGTTCCCACACTTTTTTCCCCAGGACTTGACCCCTGCAAATAATACCTGTGATTTTTGTAATATGTGTGTTAAGCCCCATACACATGGGCTGAACACCAGGCGACATCGGCTGGTTCAATAAAAAACGGCCGACGTTCGGGCTGTGTGTATGGCAGTCAGTCCGACAGAACCCAACCCTTTGTTCGGCTTCTTTTGGATGAGCATGCTGGAAAACCAGCAAAAGAAAACTCATAGTGTGTACCAGGCTTTAGACCCCTTTCACACAGGCTTTTTGATCAGGTCCTCCTGTCATTTTTTCAGGCAAATCTGATTAGAAGCTCTATAGACAGGTGGATGTAAAAGGACTTGTGTCTGTTTACACCCACCTACCTCAGAGTCTGTCCAAGTGTCCTTTTTCAGACCTAAATGCGATGGATCGGAGGTAGCCTGATAGACCGTTTACATCCAGCCGTCTATAGAGCTATTATGGGTTCCCTGAACACAAACTGAATGGGTATGGATGTAAAAACTGCCATCCAACCTGGTTGTCTCAGATTCAGCAGGAGATCTGTGAGCAGATTCCCTGCTGATCAGAAAGAACTCTGCTCCGTGTGAGAGAGCTTTAATAGCTTCTATTTGTTGTGACCTCCTCTGGTTGGACGTGGATCGCTGCTCAAAGAATAGAGAAAGTTAATCCCTCTGGTCCTCAGAGATAGGAGTGCCAGCATGTGCGTTCACTCATCCCCCAGTGATAGATCCATTGTGTGCAAAGAAAGTGTGAAATGGTTCAGACAGTTCTCCTTCTCAGGCCACACCCCACTGATGCGTTTCGCCCTGCCCCTCATGGCTTGGTCATAGATGGGCGTGGGCAGGGCGAAACATGTCAGGGAGGTGTTGCCTGCAAAGAGCTGTCTGAGGCTGTTTCACACTGATATTCATACTGCAGTCAGGCTGGGTGTATGGCTTTTTATGCATGCAATAGTTTATATTTGTTGTCTTTTGCTGGGTGAATGTAACATTCATTAACATTTGAGCCTAAGAAAACCCTAGTCGCAACATTAAACCATAAGAGTTAAAGTGGTTGTAAAGGCACAAGGTTTTTTACCTTCATTCTATGCATGAAGGTAAAACAACTTCTGTGTGCAGCAGCCCCCCTCACAGCCCCCCTAATACGTACGTGAGCCCCCTTTCAGTCCAAGATGTCCATGTGAGCCTTGCCTCTCCGGGAATTCGCACTCGTGATTGGCTTTTGGCATCAGCGGGAGCCATTGGCTCCCACTGATGTCAGTCACAGCCAGTGAGCCAATCAGGAGATGGAAGGGGCCTTGGCTCAGGAGTGTGTCTGGTTGGCTGCCCCCAGAACAAGCTGCTTACTTTGGTGGAACCTGGCAGGAGGGAGGAGCCAGGAGCACCGGTGTGGGACCCGAGAAGAGGAGGATTCGGGATGTTCTGTGCAAAACCATAACACAGAGCAGATAAGTATAACATGTTTTGTTATTTTTTAACAAAAAAAATGACTTTAATATCACTTTAAAGAACATTTACCAATAGAGAATATAGCATAACACTTTAGGCTAAGAACATTCAACCAGAGGGGGAAATGTTATAAGGGAGACAGTCTATTAGGACTACTGTATGATTAACAGAATAAATGGGTGTTTAGCTGAGCGAACCTCCAGCTGCAGTGAAATGTTTAGGCCCAGTATAACTACCACTGCTAAATGTGACATGTAACTATAACCTTCAGGGCCCCGGTGCAAGAAACCATAGAGGGCCCCCCTGACCTCTGGCCATTGCCCTTTCAACTGATCCCGGGGCAGCAGTACCTGGACAGGAGGGGCGGCATATGGAGGAACAAATCCCCTCCATTTTCCTCCTGCAGCCACTGAATGCCTATCAGAGGTGAGAGGAGGAGAAGCAGACTTTTAGCGGCTGCAGGAGAACAATGGAGGGGATTTGTTCCTCTAAATGCCCCCCATCCAGGTGTTCAGGGGTGGTTGTGTTGTGGGGAGTATCAGTGGCAGCAGTGGTGTGGGGGCAATCAGTGGCAGTAGTGGTGGTGGTGTGGGGGGGAGTGTGGTGGTGGGTGGGGGGAATCAGTGGCAGTAGTGGTAGTGGTGTGTGGGGGGGGAAATCAGTGGCAGTAGTGGTGGTGGTGTTGGGGGAATCAGTGGCAGTAGTAGTGGTGTGGGGGGGTATCAGTGGTGGTGTGGGGGGATCACTGACAGTAGTAGTGGTGTGGGGGGAATCAGTGGCAGTAGTAGTGGTGTGGAATCAGTGGCAGTAGTAGTGGTGTGGGGGGGGAATCAGTGGCAGTAGTTAGTGGTTTGGGGGGGAATCAGTGGCAGTAGTGGTGGTGTGGGGGGGGGGGGGAATCCGTGGCAATAGTGGTGGTGTGGGGGGGGAATCAGTAGCAGTGTTGATATTGAGGGATGAGATCAGTGCCACTCGCTTGCAGATCACTTGGTTCCCTCTCCTTGTTAGGTCTTGCTTGGGCGGGCAGAGAGGATGGGTGGGACGGGAGGATGGGATCAGTGGTGAGGGTGGTGGTTAGGGGGTGGGTTGGGATGAGTGGTAGTGGAAGGGGGGGATTGGATGGGATGAGTGGCAGTGGTGGGGGGGATGGGATCAGTGGCAAGGATGGTATTTGCGGGATGGGATCAGTGGCAAGGATGGTGTTTGCGGGATGGGATCAGTGGCAGTAGTGGTCATGGTGGGGTGGATCAGTGGCAGTAGTGGTCATGGTGGGGTGGATCAGTGGCAGTAGTGGTCATGGTGGGGTGGATCAGTGGCAGTAGTGGTCATGGTGGGGTGGATCAGTGGCAGTAGTGGTTATGGTGGTGAGAAGATCAGGTTTGCTGAATATGTAATCACAAGTTGGAGTTACCCTTTTCATTTGATTTTGTTGTTATATCTTTTGTATTCTCCTATTGCAACAGAATGTACTATTACAGAGAATTACACCAGAATGTTTGACCATTGTAAACATACACCTAGGTCACAGAGCGTGATGACCTGTACAATTGGACATAACCTTGTATGGAATAATGTTGTCAACTGTTTGCTTTGGAAACACCTCTTTTAGCTTTCTGTATAAATACCACTAATAAAAGTTGATTGAGAAGCCTGGGTCTTTAAGCTCGGAGCTGATACAGACATCTGTGTTTCTGTGTCTTACTCCATTATGTAAGCTTAACAATTGGAACGCGGCAATGTAAACTGGTATCAGTGGCCCCTTGGCAGGTCACACCTAACATTATTTGGCGCCCGAATAGGGACTCATCAATGATGCTACAGGAAGCGGACGAACAAAGTTGACGGAACAAAAAGGACGGGCATTCAGGGAACCACAGACCAAAAACTGTACAGGTAAGAAAAAGCTTTATTTTTCTTATAATGCTCTGTACTCCTCTGATTTTTGCCTAAACATTCTGTCAGCTATTGATCTCCAGGAATTGTGTACCAACTTCCGTAGTGGTGGGTCTAGAACTAATACACATTCGGTTTATATTGCTGTAACTATGTGTTATTTGTTAATTGTCCGTTTGTCTGTCTGTGGAGAAAGTGAATGAGCCTTGTCAAGGATGGTATGAGTTAGAAGGGGATTGCCGAACTAAGCAACGGAACGCGCCCTTTCGGGGGGGTCTGACGCTTATGCTTAACCTCACATCTAACTCATAAACCATAAGACGGGGTGAAAGTATAAGCCCTGGCTGCTCCATAAAGCAGGGATAAGAATGTATGAGAGGGATCCCAGATACGGGGGGGGAATAAGGTCTCCATAAAGTCCGGAGATCTAGTCGGGTACCTGGCCGCGCAAAGGAATGCTTGTGTATGTTGTAGCCGTCAGTCTGGTCATATTGTTTGTCAGTTGGCTAGCATATAAAGTTATTCAGTTTCAGAAGAAATATCCAGGAGAGATATTTAGTATTCTAGCACCCTAGGAGGAAGGCAACGAGGAACTGGTGTAGGGTCCCCAAAGGAGGTCAGTCTGAAGATCTGGCCATAGTTTTGGGGCATATTGCCAGTATCCCAATAAGCTACCTAGGCACAGGTTAGAATGGGCCAGAGGCAAACCAAACCCCGACAAGGTCAAGATAGAAAGGGAGCAGCAGACTTAGAAGGACAGACAAGGGGAAGTGTTGGAGTCTTATATGTCTGATATGTTATATATATATGTTTCATATCATCCGGATGGGATGGTATCGTTGCCTTAAAAATAGGTGACAAACTGCAAAAATATAAAAATGTGTAATTTGATCCAATGTTTAGAAGAAGAACCTGAGGCACTTAACCAAATTTCACTAGCATTAGAGCAGCTACTGGCATCTCTCCCAGAGGATCTGTGGGAAAAACAAGCAGCTGATGTTGGGCTTCTGCCCATTCCTCCAGTGACCCTGGAATTGATTCCCGGAGCAGTGCACCCCCGGCAAAAACAGTATCCACTTAGTGCGCCTCAGGGGGCAGCCATAGAAACCCAAGTACAGTCATTACTTAAAAGGTGGAGCCCTGAGGGAAGTAAAATCGCCCGCAAATACTCCTCTGTACCCAGTTAAAAAGAAATCGGTGGACGGTGGTCCAATTATGTATAGGATGGTACAGGACCTTAGGGCAGTAAACAAAATACTAGTGCCGAACCCGCATACCTTATTATCCCAGATACCTTCAAATAGCATGTGTTTCACAGTGATAGATTTAGCTAATGCTTTCTTTTCTGTGCCACTAGCAGAATAATGTCAATTATGGTTTGCATTTTACGATATGTGAATGATTTATTGATAGTTCCCCAATGAGAAAAATATGTGTAGACAGTACCCTCAATCTTTTACAGGTTTTAGCAACAAAGGGTTGTTAGGGGTTAAATGAGAAAAAGTTACAAATGTGCAAAGAGGAAGTTTTTTTTTCTCTCTGTCACTGCATAGCACAGAGCACAAGGCATGAATAAACAGAAAGGGAATGTTGCAACCACAAAAAGTCTAAAGGTTTTAGGTATTGTGTCATATTGTAGACAGTGGATACCTCATGCCTCATTGATGCAACCATTGTATGAATTGTGTAAAAACCGTACCTTATGTACTTACTGAAAGCGTTCAGGAATCATTTATCCTTTTAAAACAGTCATTGATTTCTGCACCAGTCTCAATTTAGCTACCTATTTGCCTCTTCAGTCAACAGGATTGGCAGGGGGAAATAGGGGTAAAGATAGTAAGAGATGATAGTGAAAATGGTACTGATACTCTTCAATTTGAGGGTGTATCTGATCATGATTGCTGGTATCTGACAGCAGCAGGTACATCAGTAAAGCAAAGGAAGGAATAAAAAGAGTCTTAGATAACCTACAAAAAGTCAAAAAGGTGGCCATAATGAAAATAGCGGCACACATGAATGCAAAAACAATTGAAGCAAAAGGAAATACATTTGCAGATTTAACTGCAAGACAAGCAGCTCTAAAGGAAGTAAGCCCTGAGACCGTAGCAGCAGTACAGGTAAGTAGCCCAGAACCAACATGGCAGAAGCTGAGTAAGTTACAGGAACAAGCAGAGGTGAGCGAAAAGGATAGGTGGGTAACAATGGGAGCAGCGCCAGACCCTAACCAAGTATGGAGAGGGGGGGGACAAGGTTTGTCCACCAGCTTCTCTGTACCCGGCAATGGCGGCAGCAGTTCACCTTCCCACGCATATCAGCTCCAATTCTATGTATAGGATTGTGAGCCAGAGATGGCTCGCCCCTGGATTCAGCAGCATTGCCAGAAACTACTGTGCAGCCTGCCAAATCTGTCTCCTAAATAACCCAGGACAGAAAGTTAAAACACCCCTTTCAGAGACTGCAAATTGACTATATACAAATGCCTAAGAGCGGCCCTTTTGAGTTTGTTCTCGTGTGTATCGATCTGTTTTCCGTTTTAGGCCGAAAGTTACCCTGTTAAATCAGCCACAGCCAAAGCCACAGCAAAGAAACTGATCACTGAGTTAATACCTAGGTTTGGTCTCCCCGAAACTATAGAATCAGATAGGGGAACACATTTCACAGGAGAAATCATGATGTGATGGCAATGTTAGGGGTCCAGCAAAGTTTTCACACCCCTTATCATCCTCAAAGTTCAGGGTCAGTAGAAAGAGTAAATGGAACAATAAAATTGAAAAGTGTAGAAGGCAGAATTGGGGAAGCCATGGCCAGAATGTTTTACCTTTGGCTCTGTTTTCCATCCGATACACTCCCACAGGGAAGACAGGACTGTATCCCTGTGAGATACTTTTTGGAAGTGCGCCTAGGTTAGGTTTATATTTTCCATAGAGTATGCAATTAAAATGTGATAATTTGACGGCATATGTGATACAGTTACAACAGTATCTAACTAAGATCCACAGAGATGTGTATTCTTCCATTCCAGATCCTGACTCTGTAGCAGGTACTTACTTATTAAATCCTGGAGATTGGGTCTATGTAAAGAAACATACTAGAAAGACTTTGGAACCACGGTTTGAAGGACCATACCAAGTGCTGTTGAGCACCCCAACCTCAGTAAAAATTGTGAGGAAAGACAACTTGGATCCACGCATCACATTGTAGAAAAAGTCCGGAACAAGCCACAGAATGATAAACTTTTTAGATATAATAACAGTACTAGAATGTCTTTTAGGATGTATTTATGCTTTCACTCCTGGTATAGATGTGACAACTCATGAGAACAATACAGACCTAACATGGGTAGGCTTTGGGCCTAAGGATGGGACACGGTCGTATACTGTAGGAAGTATTGTTGTATCAGGACATGAGAGCCCCTTTTATGTAAAAGATAATGACTATTACCCACGTTCACCCGTAGTATTTGTAAAAGCCAGACCACCGGCACTAGTAAACATATCCTTTCACTGGAGGGGAAATTTACCATGGCCTTATAACTACACACCACATAAGTGTCATAAATTAGGTCCATTAGAAACATGGAAAGAAGTTTTTGATAAAACTCAGGCAGTACTCCGTACCCCACATTCTGAGGAATATAAAAAGAAAACAAAGGGAACAGGTATTAGGCCAGTAAGCGGAGCTGAACCATTCAATATAACAGGACCCATAGTCACAAATCAATCAGCAACCTACATTTGTGCATCATGGTTTTTCGTAAAATCGAATAACACAGCAGGTGGGTATATACAGTGGGAACATTATGGATTCAGTATAAAGATAGAAGACACCCCACCTCTGGTTTTCAAGTCCTCAGTATTAACCCCTGTCCCCAAGTCCTGTTTAAACACTTCCATATCACAACAGAAAACCAAAGTAAAATTTAATGTTACTTTCCCTAAGTTACCAGATTGTAGATACAAACGAGAATGGTATGACACCGTTTTGGGAGCAACCGGAACAGGAATGGGAGTAATGAGCGGAATACAGATGGAAATGATACAAAATAAATGGAAACATGCAGGGGGACACATAGCTGATGGACTGATAATAACTAGTCAATGGTTACCTACAACATTTGAAACACAAATTAGTCAGGTACAGTTAACTAAATACCTCAATGCTATGGTTAATCACACGGTAATAGCCAGCTTGGAGCTATGGAAGAGAGATCAGAAATTTATAAATCTCACTCAGTGTGCTTTCTCTACACTATCCTATCACATACAAGTAAATAGGGCAAGGGAAGAGTTACAGTCAGGGAATTACCACACATGGTTCAAGTACTTTAAGGGTCTAGACTTAGAAAACACCTGGTTCGAGGTAACAGGCAGACAAATAGAATGTGAGGAACAATGGTGTGCTGGGAGGTTTAACATATATAGGGTGGAGGGCATAGAGGTAATGTGTAAACTGATAGTAATGCCACTCCTAGTAGGGGAAGATCCGCCTGAATTTTGGTATCCCGAGATTTATGGGCATTATGTAGATACACAGGACAGAACTCATGATCTGAGTCTGTGTACCGAAACTAACAAAGGAATGGTTTGTGGAAGGAGTTCACCAGTCTATGAACCTTGCCTGTTAAAGCACCAGTCCAATATATGTAAGTTCCAAAGAATGCCCGTACACATAGGGAATCAATTCATGGAAATAGGACCACAACACATTTGTTTAGTAACTAATGATAACGACACCATGAGGAGTCTAAATAGAACAGCTCCTTTTTCAGGGTGTATAATGAATGTTAAAGTATTTAAATGGTTAAATGACACTTTCATTTTTGAATCAGATGCTTTTAAAACATTTAATAGGGAATGGGCAGTAGATAACCTCACTGACACCACGCCTTTTGTAATATCATTAGAACCCCTATTACAGGTTTTAAAAGAATCGGAAATACTTAGGAAATACATAGAGACACACGAACATACCCTTCAAAACAACCTATTATCCGCAATTATTGATAAGGGGAAGCTTATTCATCTATCTTCACACATCAGGGAAGGGACCACCCACCACTGGTATGATGTTTTTCAGTGGATGGTCTCCTACTGCAATTAAAATATTCAGTTGGATATTTAGTCCTATATTGATACTCATACTTGGTTTAGCTATAGTGACAGTTATTAATTGTTGCATATATGCTAGAATAAAAAAGAAAGTCAAAGGACTAAAGAGAAGGTTCTCTACGAAGTTGTAAATGGGTTGACATCGTCCTCCTCTTTGATTCTCTTCACTTCTGGGATGCTGGTATGAAACTGGGGGATGAGAACCCAGTTCTCCTCTGACAACTCGCGGTCGGGGATAGTACCTAGCGAAGTACTAGCTAGAACCCATTTTTGAGGATCCAGAGTTGGGAGAAGGATGATGTCAAAGGGGGGAAATGAGAAGATCAGGTTTGCTGAATATGTAATCACAAGTTGGAGTTACCCTTTTCATTTGATTTTATTGTTATATCTTTTGTATTCTCCTATTGCAACAGAATGTACTATTACAGAGAATTACACCAGAATGTTTGACCATTGTAAACATACACCTAGGTCACAGAGCGTGATGACCTGTACAATTGGACATAACCTTGTATGGAATTATGTTGTCAACTGTTTGCTTTGGAAACACCTCTTTTAGCTTTCTGTATAAATACCACTAATAAAAGTTGATTGAGAAGCCTGGGTCTTTAAGCTCGGAGCTGATACAGACATCTGTGTTTCTGTGTCTTACTCCATTATGTAAGCTTAACAATTGGAACGCGGCAATGTAAACTGGTATCAGTGGCCCCTTGGCAGGTCACACCTAACAGTGGGGTATCCGTGGTGGTGGTGTGGGGGGGATCAGTGGCAGTAGTGGTGGTGGTGGTGTGGGGGGGGTCAATGGCAGTAGTGGTGGTGGAGGGAAATTAGTGGTGGTGGTGTGGGGGGTATCAGTGGCAGCAGTGGTGTGGGGGCAATCAGTGGCAGTAGTGATGGTGGTGTGGGGGGGAATCAGTGGCAGTAGTGGTGGTGGTGGTGTGAGGGGGGAATCAGTGACAGTAGTAGTGGTGGTGTGGGGGGAATCAGTGTCAGTAGTAGTGGTGTAAGGGGGAATCAGTGGCAGTAGTAGTGGTATGGGGGTAATCAGTGGCAGTAGTAGTGGTGGGGGGAATCCGTGGCAGTAGTGGTGGTGTGGGGGGGAATCGGTGGCAATAGTGGTGGTGTGGGGGGGAATCAGTAGCAGTGTTGATATTAAGGGATGAGATCAGTGCCACTCGCTTGCAGATCACTTGGTTCCCTCTCCTTGTTAGGTCTTGCTTGAGTGGGCAGAGAGGATGGGCGGGGCCTGTGAGTACCCGTGAGTGCAGGCGGAGCCGGAGAAGATGGGCGGAACGGGCGGGGACTGTGCCCGTGAGTGCAGGGGGAGAGGATGGGTGGAGAGGTTGGGCAGAAAGGATGGGTGAAACGGACGGGGACTGTGCCCGTGAGTGCGGGAGGAGAGGATGGGCGGAGAGGATGGGAAGAGCGGGCGGGGACTGTGCAGTGTGCCTGTGAGTGCGGGCAGAAAGGAAGGGGCGTGTACTATCTCCCAGTCGGTGGTGGGCCCCCCTACAGTGGCGGAACTGAAGGGCCCAGTCGAAAGTGCAACTGCTGCGACCTTGGTAATTCCCCCACTGTACCTGCCTAAGATGCAAGCAGACATTGACATGATACTGGGACAGAAATGTCTAGCAGGATTTACAACTGCCCCGGAAATCATTCAATGTTATCTTATGTGACCATGTACACAGGTTCGTTTACAGTCGTTTTTAGGCAGTTGCGTTTAACAGCCTTTCTTTGAAGGCAAAAAAATGTGTTTAGACGCAGAAGATTTCCACGTTTCAGATGCCAAATGCGGTATCGGCGTTTAACTTGCGTTTTAGTTTATAAGCGTTTTTAAAGGCTCCAAATTTTTTGGACATTAAAACACAAAAAAATTATTGAAAACGATGAGAAAACATAAAAAAAAAAAGTTTAATAACTGGTAATTACTTGCAATGATTCATAGACGATATATAGCACTTGATCCGATCCAATACACCACTAGCAATGTTGTTGTTTTACAAAGTATAATTGTAATTTGACCCATATATTGTTGGATATAAAAAAGATGACCCCACCATTGAGCCTGACCACCGACGTGATCAAACATAGTTTCATAAAATTTGATAGTCACAGACGTTCCTCTGCTGACACACTCTTCCTCATATTCGCGTCCAAGCGTGTCAGACTGGGCCAAACTTTTTCTAGTAGAATGTCAAATGAGGCAATGGACATGCATGTAAACTTAAAAATTTTATCGGGGTAGGTGATCAATGGATGGGTCCAGTAGCGACAAACTCTGGTCCTCGCACGCAATTTTTGGCGTCGTTCTAGCCTCATCAAGAGCAACGCCAGGAGCATTTCCTCACATATGCTCATTATGGGATCCATTGTAAAAAAAAAAAAAAGCACAGAAATGGGGACAGATACAAGTACACTGCTCAGGGCCATCTTAAGAGCATTATAGGCCCCCGGGCAATACAGTGCACTGGGGCCCTGTCTACACGATCACGCACGAGAATAAAAATGCAAATTATCAATAAGGCTATATTTATTGGTACTTCCAACAAAATCAGTGTTTAAACATTAACACAACGTTTGGACAATATAACACGAGTTTGATGGTAACAGTGGCAGCGTTTGATGGGCACAGCGGCAGCGTTTGATGGGCACAGTGGCAGCTTTTGATGGGCACATGTGGCTGTGTTTGGGCACAGTGGCTGTGTTTGATGGGCACAGTGGCAGCTTTGATGGGCACAGTGGCAGATTTGATGGGCATAGTGGCAGATTTGATGGGCATAGTGGCAGATTTGATGGGCATAGTGGCTGTTTGATTGGCACAGTGGCAGCTTTTTAGGGGCACAGACAGTGGCTGTGTTTGATGCACAACTTGAACTTACTTAAGTAAACATTGTTAGACTTACTCTAGGCTGCCGGGGCTGGTGCAGTACAGTGTGTCACTCACAGCAGTAAGGCAGCGCCAGCTATCAAGGGCCGTCTTTCCACTCCGCTCCCTCTCCATGCTGTCTGAAGAACATGGCAGAGGTGGGCAGAGCCTGTTCACTAGCCACTGGGGCAGCTGCAGTGCGCTATGAATGCTGGAGGGGGCCCGCGGCCTCTGATTGACGTCACTGGTTGCTAGCTAGGTGCCGGCCGGCAAAGTGAGCAACCAGTGCAGTCAGTCAATTTAAGCAGCAGATTGCAGCACTGAGGATCAGCCCTGGATGGGGCCCTCCAGACAAGTGGGGCCCCTGGGCAACTGCCCAGCATGCCCAGTGGAAAAAACATCCCTGACACTGCTGCTCTCTCTGGTCTCACAAAATGGCTGAAATAGTTAAATAAAACCTTTTTTTGAGCTTGGGCAGGGTCTTATGATATTATCCTTACTAAATGCTTCTAGACGCAAATGCGGCATTCAGAAACGCCGGTTTCAAACTTTTAAAATAAACTTTTAGAGGACTTTGCCTCAGCGTCCAGTGTACATGGAGCCTAAGCATCCTATTGCTGATTCTCTGAACCTGAATATTCTGATTAGTGAGGCCTCTACAGCTTACATTTTGGGGCTAGGCCCCCTCCCCGGAGCTATGTACTGCCTTACCAACACCTCAATATCCAAAGACTGCTTATTGGCCTATAAGGGTGCTCTAAATGGATGATGGGACCATGAAACAAAACTATGATTTGAAAGCGTTAATACTTCACTGATGTTGTAAGCTCCACAAGAATTCAGTGAGATGGAATGTTGGTTTCATTTTTACCTGCAAAGAAATGCCAGTTTCTTTCTACTTCCAGCTCATGCAGGCAATACAGTGCCCAGTGGTGAATGCACGTGGGGCAATTTCTCTTTATTGCTAAAAAATCTAGGGGTCCTGGAATCATGTTCAGGCAACACATATAGTATTATGGGTATGGCTGGTGCTGCCTGCTGTTGGCAGTACTATGGGCGTGCAAGTGCTATAGTTTTTCACCTTTCACCCAAACTGTCCTTAGTAACTGTGGGTCTCACATAACCTCTTCTTTTCCCTCTGTTCTCGGCTGCATAGGAGCTGGGGGAAGGAGAAACAGCAGTATACTGAACATCCCAGTGGGGGGGGGGGGGGTAGGGGAGTTCCCGACACAGCTAAAAAATTGACCACCGTGTGTTCTCTTGCTTAGTGTGGTCGGTTTTTAATAGAAAAGCAGAGGGACTGACAGAAACACCAGGGTTTTCACACAATGGAAGCAATACAAAAAACGGGATACTTTTTCATACAAGTACATAGTACAGCAGGCACATATCACCATAAGTGGCTATATTTACCTTGCTTATTTATCCGCTATCAGAGCCCTGAGCCCTGATCTAGGTACTTTCAGGTATGGGGGCTATGTGACACTCCCCTACGTCTAGGGTTGCCACCCTTTCTTCAAGCAAAGCCTGAACACTTTAGTGGCCTGGGACACCTTTGGGTGCCCCAAGGAGTGTGGGTGCGCATAGCCTGCTGCAGCGAGCATTGGGTGTAGCCAAATTGCTCTTGCTGACATCATTGCCCTGCCCCCAGTGATGCCAGGCCTGCCCCCAGACAGCTGCCCGCAGCCCCCCCTGGACAGCAACAGATGTGTGTGACTAGAGTGTGGAGAGGTAGTGGCGCGCAAGAGGTTAAAGATTAAAACTAAAAACAGAAAAAGGATACAGGTGAATAGATCCAATTAAGGTATAGTGACTTGTTGTGAATGGATAAGTACAAATAAATTCACATAAAAGTGTACCAGTGATTATCAGTATAAAATCACGGTAAAAACATAAATACATAGGATACAGCAAAACGTGATTATAACACAAGGTTGACTTGATAAAAGAATAAAGTGAGTGGTGACTGTGATTTAAAATCAGCAAAAAAATCTTAATAAAATTCAAAAAAATATATATGTGGAAACAAACGCAGTGAAAGGCGATAAAATGCAGTAGTCGAATAAAACTGCAGTGAAAATAGCTGGTAATAACTGGTGGTAGACAAAAATGTCTATAAAGTGACTGAGGTGAAAGATACAAATAAGTAAATAACTGAGGTGATGATAAAACAATAAAATTGAGTCGCAGACTAGAAACGCATCAAAATAGGTGTAATCGATAAATAGTTCATAAAACGCATGAGTGCCAGAGCAATTGATTTCCAAGGTGAAGTGAAAAAAGTTCTTGTTGGGTGTACAATATTTTTGTCTGTGGCTATCTCGTGCAGTTATAACGGTGCTCTGTGATCCTGGTGGGGGTAGTAATAGCTGGCCCCTTACCTTACAGCTGTAAGGTTACAGCATTGGTTTGTGGGTCTTTGTGGTCCCTGGTGACCTTCCTCCTTTTAGAGCTCCAACCTGTGTCCTGGTTCCTATTGGTGCTTTTAGTTGCATCCAGTTAGGGGGGGGGGGGGGGGGGGGGGGGGGGGGGGGGGGGGGGGGGGGGGGGGGGGGGGGGGGGGGGGGGGGGGGGGGGGGGGCGCTCACATCAGTATATAAAAGAGGGAGGAAGGAGGTAGCCTCATGATGTAGTATGTTACAAACAGTAAGAGTTTTTTACAAATAAAAACAATATACAATTAAAAAGAGGGGTACTCACATTCTCACAGTGAGTCAAGGCAATGTACAAACGAGCGGCGAGCTCGGTATTACGTCACTTCCAGTCGGTATGCTATGCTGTTCGTCACCGATCACGTGACTTCTTCAGGGGTCACGTGATCGGTGACGAACACGCGTCGGGACACTTCACTGGTACACTTTTATGTGAATTTATTTGTACTTATCCATTCACAACAAGTCACTATACCTTAATTGGATCTATTCACCTGTATCCTTTTTCTGTTTTTAGTTTTAATCTTTAACCTCTTGCGCGCCACTACCTCTCCACACTCTATTTCTCCATTTGGGTTCAGATATTACCCCCAGTGTGCGCTGCATTAGAATAGCCTTACTCTTTGTGTAAGCGCGAGATTATTTATCCCACTTTTATACCTAGATGTGTGTGACTATCTTGGTTACATGGGGAGCCGCAGCCCAGTTTCCCAGTTTGAATAATGTGTCCAGGTTTCAGTCTTCCTGAAACCCGGACACATGATTCAAAACCCGAACTGTCCGGGTGAATCCCAGACAAGTGGCAACCCTACCTACCTCCCATCAATTCAGTGCTCTGTAAATGACTGATTGCATACCGGGCTGAAGTGTTATCACATAGGGATGGGAGGAGTATGTGTAGCTCCTAACATATTACAGTTTTCAGAAAGTCAAACTTGCACAGGAATATTTGTGATTTTTGGTGGCAGAGCGGTGGGGGGGACACATGGGCAAAGTGCAGGATTACGTTTAATGTATTTTCAGTTTTTTCCTTACAAATCTCTAAACTGTTTTTACATGTAACCAAAAAGTGAAAGAAAAGGCAGGGTTTTATTAAAAGTAATTTAGCTATAATTACTAATATTGGTCATAGATGGGTGATTTTGAAACAGAGATTTTCCAGCCTGTGGGTGACCTTTATGTGAGTGGGCCTGATTGTTTCTTCTGCAATGAAGGATAGTAAAGTATTGAAATACCATGCATGTATTGCAATCAGCACCAGACAAATAGATCAGGCTGTTTATTTTAACGCTGACATGCTGGCTGTTACCAGATATCCTGGGACTTCATTAGTGCAACTGGTAATGGATTGGTTACCTGAGATTAGCTGGTTCGAATCCCAATCACGACACTACCTGCCTGGAGTTTGCATGTTCTCCCTGTGCCTGCGTGGGTTTCCTTTCACACTCCAAAGACATGCTGGTAGGTTAATTGGCTTCTGTCTAAATTGGCCCTAGCATATGAATGTGAGTTATGCCACGTACACACGGTCGGATTTACTGACAGAAAAAGTCATATGGGAGCTTTTCAACGTATGCCCCATCGGACTTTTTCCGTCGAAAATTCAGACGGACTAGGATGGAGAGCATGTTCTATATTTTTCCAACGGAAAAAATTGCTATCGGAAAAAACGCTCGTCTGTATGCTGTTCTGACGTACCAAAAATGACGCATGCTCTGAAGCAAGTACGAGACGGAAGCACTCGGTCTGGTAAAACTAGCGTTCGTAATGGAGATAGCACATTCCTCACCCTGCAAATTCTGTGATCTTTTAATGCAGCGCATTCTTTTGTGCACAGAACACAGAGTTCTGACAAACTTATTTCTTTTTTATTACTTGTGATCTCATGAATAATCTTTTATTTTTTATAAAGCCAGATATCCATAATAATGTTTAGAATTATTTTTCATAGTCATCCTTTTTTTTTTTTTATTATTTCATCAAGATCTTATTTTTTTTTTTGGATTATTGAAAAAAAAAAATTCTAGTGATCTCCATATATTATTATTTTTTTATTTTTTGTGTGTGTGTGTCAAGTTACCACAATAACATTATTATCTTGTATTTTTTAACCTCAAGGAGGTTGGTGTCCCTTGTCAATTTGACATTGTCTTTTTGAAATTGTAACTGCCTACTCACAAACAAACAAGCTGTACTTTTTGTAGAAAAAGCACGAGCATATCGTCTCTCACCAAACTTCTACTATCACGAGATAAACACGAGATTAGCAGAAAGAGCCCAAAGGGTGGCGCAGTGGCTATTGAACTTCCTTTTTTATAGTGCCGTTGTACGTGTTGTACATCACCACGTTCTTGACGGGCAGAATTTGGTGTGACCGTGTGTATGCAAGACAGCTTGAACGGAATTCCGTCTGGAAAAACCTTCAGAGTTTATTCCGACGGGAAAACCGGTCGTGTGTACAGGGCATTTGGGACCTTAGATTGTAAGCTCCTTGAGTGTAGGGACCGTTGTGAACGTACAATGTATATGTAAAGCTTATGTAAATTTCAGACTCTCTATAAGTACCTTATAAATAATTTTGTTACCTGTCATGATATAACTTTTTTTTTTTTTATTGCTATGGTTATAAAATGTTCAACAATCACTATTTCTTTCTCCAAGATGAGCTAATACTGGGGATATGTATGTACACTTTCCTCCTCCCTACTCTAGAGGCATAAATAAAGTTGGTTCCAGCTATCATGGGTGGCTGAGGGTGGTTGGGTCATTCCATCATATCCAACTGGCTTCATTTTGTCAAATGCTAATAAATATGATGGCATTAAATAAGTGCCATACTAGCTATTTCTAGTGGGCCTTTGCCCTACTTTTTTACTTTGATACTGGCCCTGACAGTACAATTTGTAGATTGTATATCTCTTTTTTTTCTTGCTGAGTTTGCTAAACCACTGTCTGGGTGAGATGGTTATGGAGAATGGCCTTGATTGCTTGGTGTCTCCAAAAGTTGTAAAATGCATACTCAAAAAACATTTGCTTTTTCAGGGACGTCGGCACAATATTGAAATTCTGAATAAAATAAGAATATATTTTTATTTTGTCAGAGATTCAGAATAAAAAGTACATTTATAAACCATGTTGCAGTGCTTAAAAAATAATTTCAGTTTTTTTGTAAAAATATCCATACCTGGAATTCTTCCTAAAAGGTTTTTAATTTAGGTTCAATTTTGCAAACAGGACAGCAAAAGCAGCTGTATTATTAGGGGCCATAGGCATAAACCAGTATAATTTCAGTTGAATTAACAGCAATAGAGTTGTCTTTTGGCGAATCATACATGATCACATCTTTGAGTTGTCAGGAGGCTTGGATGGCTTGAGTAATTGTAGCCATTCTGCTGGGAACTCTTTACGGGCCTGTCTTTTCAAGGTTAAGTCTGTTGCACGGCCAATCCCTTTCCAGCTTATCAGACTCTTAAAAATGTGTGATCAAATATTTTGAACCTCTTGGCAGATATCATAGAATGCCAGTATTTTTCACAGTACAGATTGTAAACATACATTCCATGCAATAATAATGTTTTTCTGTGCAAGCAGAAGATAAGATATGGAGGGGTAGGTCTATTATAATGCAATCATTCAGAATCTCTGCTCTGCTTGAGAACAATGTTGCTTGGTGAACTTTGAAAGGAAAGTTAAGATAAAATTGTTGAGCTGTTGAATCTAGCCATTTTAATTAGATGTCTGATCCCTTCAGGAATTTCTAGCTGCTACCTCAATCGTCATGTGGGAAGGGAGAGGAGGGGGAATTACTGTAAAGGAATATGTGTCAGAGAAAAAATGTACTAAGCAGAAAAAGAACCCTTCTTGGTGTATGAACAGTTATATCTAAAGCTATCATTTTGGCTAGGACCAGAGGACGAAGGGACGAAGAGCCCACCATTGTCTTGCACAATGGTCACTTTCACTTACCTCCACTTCCTTGTTTCCCACTTTCTTTTATTTATTTACCTTGTGTTGTCACTTTTTTGTATTTTCTTTTTTTTTGGATTGTGTACACTGTTCTGTCACTGTGTGACTGGTAGGGTGTGGGTCTTCAGGCTTGCCCTGAAAATCTTGGGAGGGGGTGGACATGGCCTTCTGGCTTGGTTCGCCCTCTATCATGGGGTCTCTCTTTGGGGGAGCCCCACCAAGTACTTGGGTGGGTCTGGTTCGGCAGGCCCTCCAGAGAAGGGGGTCCATCTGGTTTCGGCCAGACGGGCCATAGTGAGTACCTTAGTCCCCGTCTGGAGCCTAATGCCCCGGGGATCAGGATAAAGTCCTAACTAGGGAGTATCATAGTACACCCGTTGCATGTTTTGTGTCTCTCTTTATGTGTGTGCACTTTTTTGGGCACCGGGTGGAGTTTTTGGGTGTGTTTCACACGCCACTGGCTTTATATATATAAATTATAGCTAAAGCTTACGATACATGGCTCAGATTCTTTTTTTTTTTTTTTTGTCCAGCCAGCTGAAAGAAAAAATCAGTTCCCACATCTACATAATCCAAGGTGGATGGGGGCATCCTCCCCACTGTGCTTTTGCATTCGGAAAGCAGAGAACTCCTCCACTGTCAGAATACATAGGTCAGCGCTGCAACCACTGATCGAATTGCTTTTTCCCAACAGGTCTGTTCAACCGAAGTTGATAGATTGACTTTTGTTGAGCGGAAGTGGCCACACATCACATGGATTGAATTTGGCAGGTCTCTGCTGAACTGGCCAATTTTCAATCCCTCTATGGCCACCTTTACAGATCTCATATACAGCCATGTGAAAAAAGTAAGTACACCCCATGGAAATGATTGACCTTTACAACATGTTTGAACAGACAAGCATTCGATTGTGATTACAAAATTGCCTACAGGTAATACACTTGTACAAATGACATATAAAAATTACACAGTGTATATATTTTTATGATCAAGAAAAACAAAGAATGTGAATTAGTCATATGGAATTAGTAAGTACACCCTGCATTTACCACCATTCCATGAAGTTAGAATTCAGGGTGGCAATGATTAAAACCTCCTTAGGGAGTATTCAGGTGGCACTTTTCTTATTTAAAACTCGGATATCTAGGGTCTGGTGTTGTCTTTGCTATTGACATGCGTGGTGTCATCATGTCAATAGAACTCTTTAAGACCCTCAGAATGAAAGCTGTGGATGCCTAAACGTCTGTGAAGGGATTGGAAAAAATCGCCAAAGAATCTAAAATCAATTATTTCACTGTAAGGAGAGTAATCTGCACGTGGCATAGACTTCAAACAACTGCTAATTTGTCAAAGACAGTAAAGCCCAGCAAATTCAACCCAGGAGCTGGCCATTTGATGCTAAAAAAGTCTTCAAGAACCCCAAAATGTAATTGTGGAGGTGTTCAAGTAACTCTTACATCAGCTGGAGTAAATATGCATACCTATATCTACAGTCAAAAAGTTTGCACCAATTCAACCTGCATAAGAAGTGTGTTATGAAAAAGCCCTTGATGTCTGAAACGTGCATTGTAGCAAGATTCCAGTTTGCCATTAAACATACAGGCAGAGACCAGGCCTTATGGAACAATGTGCTGATGACCGATCAATCAAAGATAGACTTGTTTGGTAAAAGTAAAAATGCACATTTTTGCTGCAAACCAGAGTAAAAGAACCCCATAACAACTGTGAAGCCTGTTGATGTAGGGTTGCTTTGCTGCTTTAGGGCCTGGGCAGCTTGCAGTCACCGAGTCAAGTATAAATTCTGCATCATATCAATGTGTACTTGATGTGAATGTAAGGCCATCTATCCAAAAGTTGAAGTTGAACTGGAAGTGGGTCTTTCAACACCATAATGATCCGAAGCACACTAACGCATCCTCCAAGGAATGGCTCAGAAAGGATAATATAGAGGTTTATGAACCCCCTCGTCAAAGCACTGATTTTATTCTAATAACATTTTGTAGGGGGATTTTGAAATGAGCAGTTAAGGCTCCTTTTACACGGATGGACCGTTCAGGTCCGCCTGTCAGTTTTTTTAGGTGGACCTAAACGAAGGATCCATGCAGGTCTATGGAGCGACGGATGTCAGTGGTGACCATGTCCGCTAACATCCGATCCGCTAAAATCAGACATATGGCGATACGTTCGCATCCGTCTTATCGGATGAGATCTGATGGAAAACGGACATGCTGTCCATTTTCGTCCGATCCCTCCATAGGAATCAGCGGTGCTCTGACAGGCCCCTCCCTGCTCAGTGAGCAGAGACGGACCTGTCATCCGCCGACTCAGCGGAGATCAACAGAGAGATCTTCTGCTGAGCTGGCGGACCCTGCTGAGTGGATCCGCCTTGTGAGAATGAGGCCTAATGCAAGAAACCCCACAAACATCTTGCAACTGAAGGAATTTTGCATGGAAAAGTAGTCAAAATTATCATTGAGTCCATGGTAGATATTGGTGGGCTGTTCTACAAATGCCTACAAGAATAATAGTAATTTATGCTGAGAGGGACAATACCAGCGTTTGATGGCAAGCATGCACTTACTTTTTCCACAGTACACCATTACATGTATTGACTTTTTTGTTGAATAAATTATAGAAAACACTTTTTTTTTTTTTTTTATTCAAGTAAATCATTTTTAACTGTACTGTATATAAATACAGACCTAATGCTTGTCTGTTTAAATATTTGAAAAAGTCAATAATTTCCTTGAGGTGTAATTCTATTCTATTCTAATTTTATACATGACTGTATATTTACCAAGCAAGTCTATGATATAAAAGTAAAAGTATAAAACGGGTTTAAAAATATGTTTAATAAATTGAAAGCCCCCACTCTCTGTTGTCAATTTTTTTTTTATTATTTTGTACCTGCCCATGTGCATGATCTAATAGGATACTTAATCAACAGTTCCACAATTTTCCTCAGCTCTAATTTCCAATTCTGGTAGTGACCTAGTAGTGATGTCCTGTTAAGCCATTTTCCTTCTACCGTCGTGTTTGTGCCAGTCCTGCATTGTACATGCCATGATGATGTCGAGGGCCCGCCCCGAAGAAGATTGCATCGCCGGCTGCTGTGGGACTGCAGGTTAAGACAAGCTATCCCTCTATTAGTTCCCCAGTGGAAAAATGACAGTGGAGGGAACAAACGTTTAATAATTTCAGCCCGACAGAACTTTAGCTTAAGGGATCATAATGTCAGTCCAAGCAAAACTTAAGTTTTGGTTATAAGGGTAGTCTGAAGACCTGCATCACCTGCAGGCTTTATACATCTCTGAAAGTTACCAGTTGTGATATATCCCTACTGTAGATCTCGGCTGTTACGTACCTGGACGTAGAGCCTGACTTGTAGGAGGAGACCTCTCATACAGCGCTGGTTCACGTGCCACTGGAGATGGGGACAGTGGTGACGTGAGCACAGTGGGGTAGGAGTGCCTGGTTTGTAGAGGAAGGTGTTGGAACCAACAGGAAGGTCCTCCAGTAATGTCCGTATGCGGATGGCAGGATGTAGGACTGCAGCTGTAGGTGGTTGAAGCAGGATACAACAGAACCAGGCAACAGGTGGATCAAAACAAGTGGGAATCAGCAGAGGCAAGGTCAGACAGTCCAGTTGGCAACAGCAGATCAATCAGATGATAGGAGCAGGCAATAGCAGAGTCGGTAGGCAGGCTGGAGTCGGTAACCAAAGACAGATGTAACAGGGTCAGGCAGGCCGGGTCGGGTAGGAGAAGGTAGAGTAGTCCAAACAGAGCCGGGTCGGTAACGGGAGATCACAGGTTCAGGTTTCGGATCAGGTTTTCAGGTGGCTGACAAGCAGGAAGCTTAAAGACAACACAGCACTGGCTGAGTGTCACTGCTGGGCTTTTAAAGCCCGTTTTGGCGCCAATTGCGTTCCCGCGCATGCGCACATGCACGCGCGCGCCGCCGCGCGCTAACGCGCACGCGCACGCTAACGTGCACGCGCGCGCGCCGCCGCGCACCTATGTGCGCACGGAAGGACCGGAAATGCCTGGAAAGTCCTTGACATCGGCTCTGATGCTGCCACCCACCATTTCATGCCTCAAGTTAAACCAGGGATGTCTTGGGTTTTTCCATTTGCACTGTTGATCTTTCCATAATTTATGATTCAAGAGAAAGAACCTCTTGTAATTGGCACAGCAGATGTACAGGTCTCTAGTTGAAAGGTTTCTTCTTCTGAAATCAACTGTTTGATAGTTTTACCCAGACTAAACTGATGCTAAAATCATTTTACAGGAGTATTTGGTTTTGTAAAACTTTCCATCCCTGAAATAGACAGTGGACGTACTGCCATATTCTGTGATGATTTTTAGAAAAAAAAACTGTCTTCAGCAGCCTTGCCTGTACCAGGCCGATACAGTCTTGTTATCCATTGACAGTCAGTATAATGTCATATATATATATATATATATATATATATATATATATATATATATATATATATATATATATAATTAGGATCACTCCCTTGCCACTAGGAATGAGCTGAACACCCCTGGTTCGGTTCACAGCAGAACATGTGAACAAGCAAAAGATTAGTTTGAACACACGAACACCGTTAAAGTCTATGGAACACGAACATGAATAATCAAAAGTGCTAATTTCTTAAGCTTATATGGTATTGTCATAAAAAGTGTTTGGGGACCTGGGTCCTGCCCCAGGGGACATGTATCAATGCAAAAAAAAGTTTTAAAAACTGAAGTTTTTTCGGGAGCAGTGATTTTAATAATGCTTAAAGTGAAACAATAAAAGTGAAATATTCCTTACATTTTCATACCTGGGGGGTGTCTATAGTATGCCTGTAAAGTGGCGCATGTTTCCCGTGTTTAGAACAGTCTGAGAGCAAAATGACATTTTCTAAAGGAAAATAAATCATTTAAAAATTTTTGGGGCAGGACCCAGGTCACCAAACGCTTTTTATGACAATACCATGCATATAAGCCTTTAAAATGATCACTTTTGATTTCTCCCATAGACTTTTAAAGGGTGTTCCGCGGCTTTCAAATTTTCCGCGAACACCCAAATTGTTTGCTATTCGTCGAACAGGCGAAGAGCCAATGTTCCAGTTGAACTCATGTTCGACCTAAACATAAAGCTCATCCCTACTTGCCACATCCGTAACTTAAATTTTTTTATCAAAAATGAACCACTTGGTCAGACTTTAAAGGCAGATTGGACCACAACATTTTGTATAAAAAAATATATAGTTTATTTGTACAAGAATATATAAAAAAAAAGGTTTACATAGACCGATATACAAAATTCTATTAAAAACATGTATCGCATCTACCCAACACCGACCAGGTACTTCCAAACTATTGTGAGTGTTCACAGGTAAGTGAGCCCCTGTGTATCAACGCGTTTCGCTGGTCCGCTTCCTCAGGATACACAAAGATACAGGAAAAACTAGGCCTCACTGTACAGATAGAAAAATACATACATTTACATTTATACAAATGCTGTGGCCCAATCTGCCTTTAAAGTTTTTTGACTTTTTTGTCAGTATACCCTCACTAGAGGCAGGCACCTACACCAAGATGCAGATATGGAGGCAAGGTCTTTGTCATACTGGCCATTATTCACTCCAAACCTAAATAATACAGACCATGCAAAAAAAAAGTGCACTTTTCAGATTTCTGTTTTCTGCTTCTAGGCCAAAGAAGGGTTGCAAAGGGTTGCAAATAGTGCAGCTGTGCAAACATCCACAAGGTCACTCAGACCCTGTATGGTTGTCTGTCACTATTTTTGTTTGTAAACTGGTGCTCACATTTGTTTCTGTACAGCATAAAGCAGCTATTCTTTTCATTCTGGACTTCAGTAAACCAGTTCATATAAGATATTCCACTTTTTTTTTTTTTTTTAATGCGTTTCCCGCTTTGTACATGATTACTGCCCTTTGTGCTGCATTATAGTTTATTTCACAATCAGAAAATAAATGTAGAAAAAGGGACTTTTCCTAGAATATCTGACAAAGGGATTATATACAATTCTTTCACAGTAGGAACGTAGCTCATATTTCATTTAGTTCTAACCTACTGCTCTAAAAGAATATAACTTTTCTTTAAAGGGTTGGAGAAAGTGAAATGCATTCAATATAATCCAAGCTTACTTGGGTCTCCATTCATTTAGATCTGGGTGGATCTGGATTTGACTAGCTCAGTTTGCTATTTGTTCATTTTAAGTAGGTTAATTTCAAGTCATTCAAGGTTTTCTTATGACCGTTTTGCTGTAGAATCTCAATATAGATATCGTTATTGATTGGTGGCACATTGCTGCAAAAGGTAGGGTTTCTGGTAATTCTCTTAGTAAAAATGCCTAACCTGCCACAATTATTAGTCATACCAGGTGGTGACAGGATCTCTTGCAAAAGCATAAAACATGCAACACAAGATAAAAAGATAAATAAGGAAAATCTAATTTTCTAAAACATTACAAGTACTTGTGAAAAGAGTGTAACTAAGGACATAAAATGTAAAACAAAACTATGCCTCCTGTAAAGTAATGTGGCAATCCAGAAGTCCTACTTACTACTTGAGCTAGTCCATCATAGGGTTCAAAGGACAGCTCAGTGTTCCTGTTGCATAGGTGTGTGCAGCCAATTGCATTAAGGTGTGCACCTCAAAGCTCCAACACATATGCGTTTGTGACATATTAACCAGCCTCTTCCCCCGCTCCTCATCCTGAAACAATGGGGGGGGGGGGGGAGGGAAAGGGGAGCAAACAGGGGGACCTGGGCAGCAGAAAGACGAGGAACAGGGACAAGAGGGGTGGCATATATTGGTATCGATTCCCCTGGATTTTCCTCCTGTGGCAGCTGAATTCTGGCGTGAGGGAGAAGCCTACTTTCAGCTGCTGCAGAAGAAAATGCAGATCGGTTCCACTAATTTCCACCCCTGCCGCCTATTCTGTCCAGGTTCTGGGGGTCAGCAAGTAAGGCCCCTTTCACACTGGGGCGGGGAGCCGCGGTGACGGTAAAGCATCGCTATATTTAGCGCTGCTTTACCGTCGTTTTCACCGCGGTTTTCGGACGCTTGCGGTGCGGTTTTACCCCCCGCGAGCGGCCGAAAAAAAAAGGGTTAAAGACCCCCGCAGAGCGCCGCCGTAGCGGCGCTTTGCTGCGGTATTGCTGCGGTTTCACCGCGGTGTCCCATTCTAATCAATGGGAAGGAGCGGTATAGGAGCGGTGAACACACCGCTCCTATACCGCTCCAAAGATGCTGCTAGCAGGACTTTTTTTGTCATCCTGCTAGCGCACCGCTCCAGTGTGAAAGCCCGCCGGCTTTCACACTGGAGTTAAAAGGGCCGGATTTTTTCATGCGGTGAACAGGCGCTATTTTTAGCGCTGCACCGCATGAAAAACGCCCCGGTGTGAAAGGGGCCTTAGGATCGCGGCTTACCTGTCACCTGCCCACAATTGACGGGTTATGCACGCCAGGATTAGGGTGTGCCCAGGCACACCCCTTACGCATGCCTATGTCCTGTTGTGTGATTTTGTTGCCATTACTTTGTGCTAAGGTATCAAACAACCGAATGTTAGAATATCTGCCCTCCAGTGGATAACAGTGTAGCTTATTTATGTGGTCACCTTGTAGGCAGGTTGCCTACTGAATTATGGTTTTAGCTAGTGGCTTGCCAAGGCTGATGGGGAAAGAGTTAAAGAATATGTTATCCCAACATTTCATATTCCTGATAATCTGATATGTGCCTGCTGTACCATGTACTTTGTGTTAAATCCCTGGTGTTCCTGACAGTACCTCTGTGCTTTCCCATTAAAAATGTACCACTAGCGGGAGAACACACCGTGGTCCGTTTTGCTAGGAACTCAGCCTGCTCTCTTCCAATGATCAGACCTGTCCTGACACCCCCCCCCCCCACACAGCCTTTCTATGGGAAGCTCAGTGTGCTGCTGTTTCTCCTTCATTTAGCTCTTTTGCTGCTGAAAACAGAGGGAATGTGATCACTTATAAAAAGGGGAAACAAGTGTTTAGAATGTTTATTTTTTTATTTTTTTAAATCTGTTTTGCCTTTCACTTCTATTTTAAACTGAATGGGTTGTTTTTACAAAGTAAGGGTTTACAATCACTTTAACGTGTGTGCTACGGTTCCCGGACTTTTTGAATCCAGCCTACACCCCAGTGGTATAAATATGGGGTAGGCTGGGTTTGAGGTGTTTGGTCGAGCCACATTGGGAAGGACATGCTGTAACTACCGTGGAAAAGGACTGCTGTGCCTTGCAGTCCGTCATAGGCACCAGGGATCCGGAGATCGACTAGCGCTTGCAGAACACCAATTTGGACTACTACCTTGTAAAGGTATGCATGGGCAACCAAACAATTATAGTTAGTTAGGGTCAGGAATCTATTGACATTATTCATGTTGAACTGTATTGCCAGAAACTCCTCCAAGTAAAGCTGCATCAACTGTTCTAAGACTAGTCTGAAGTTATTTAAAGCAAAACTTCAGTCATTTTTTTTCATCTTTCCATACATTAAATCTTCTGCCCTTGTTGTTTTTTAACTTTTGGATGGTAAAACATTTTTTTTTTTTTCTGCCAGTAAATACCTTTTACAGCCCACTTCCTGTTTCTTGTCTGGTAAAAAAGCCTAGGCTTATGACATCATGCACAGCTCTCTCTCTCTCTCTCTCTCTCTCTCTCTCTCTCTCTCCTCTCTCTCTCTCTCTCTCTCTCTCTCTCTCTCTCTCTCCTAAGAGTTTGCCAGGAAGGGAGGGGGGGGGGGGGTGAGTCATATAATGGCCAATGAGAGCTGCAGAGCTAGAGGCGTGCCTCTGTGTAAATCTGCAAAGTGAACAGGCAGCAGCTTCAGCTGCCCACAGTTAAAATGGATGCAGCCAGACTCAGTGGAGGCAGATTTCTGCAGCATATTTGGCAAGTACAGATTCACAGTATATATAAAATAATATGCAAAGTGGTTGGAGGGAAGCTTCAGATTGGCAAAGATGTTTTTATTACAAATTATATGAGCAGACTGCAGTTCCTCTTTAAAGAGGTGCATGTTGGTTCCTGGTGTATCAAAAGAACCAGGGTCAGTAAAGCATATGAGGGGTATGAAGCTCAGCTACTACAAAAGTCAGCTGTGTCCCTCCTAATGCAACTTACACCAAGTTACAGTGTGTAGTGCGCTTTTGCCATGCGTTGTGCTGTTTTGCATAGAAGTCAAATGAATCCCAAACCAATCTAAGACTTATCTTTGACTGTTCAAAAATGTCCGTCTGACTGGTCCGTCTCCGCTCACTGTGCAGAGACGGACCTGTCAGAGTCCCGCTCTCCTCTATGGGGAGATTGGATGAAAACAGACCGCCTGTCCAGCGGGGATCAGCAGGTCGATCCCCCATTGAGCGAAGCAGAGTCCGCTGTGTGAATGGACCCTTAGTGCTGATGAGGGAATCTGTTCCGCAGCGATATTGTGTTCTGTGGGTGGCGGGGAGCCTTTCCCGGCCGGCAGACCAAAATGATTACTGCTAGCCGCTTTAGCTGCCGGGAGTAATTGCATGTACAAAATCCGACAGGCTGGTTGTACCCAGGTTGATTAATGGCTCGACTTGGGTACAACCAGCCTGCCCAGTACCTGCTGATCTGGCCAACATTCGATCTAGCTATGAGCGGCTTAAGCCTGCCACTGTCTTTTTTTTTTTTTTTTATCAAGTTTAAATAACAAATAGGATACGTATCATTATTGTGTTGCCAGCTAAAATGTTAGGAACAGAATACCATTGTTTATTATACAGTATCAGGAGAAGTAGACTTTTTGTTCTGACTGACTGAATGTATTGTCTAACACAAGTAACTCTCTCACAGTTCCTCTTCTAGTACTTCAATAATGCACTGTTATCTAGACTCGAGCACTAAGCATTAAAGGGACCTAACATCTGATATATTTTATTGTTGAATGCATGCTAAGTAATGTGTAAATGTAATACTGACATTGGGGTACTCCCTGTGACAATGCCATTATCTGCTTTCACTGGGGGAGAGAAGACTAAAAAATGCTTCCTCTTACATGCAGTAGACTGATGACATCATCTCAGCCTAGGCAACTAATTTTATTGGGCTGGTACAAGGGGGGCAGGAGGGGCCGCTGGCCCGTGTGCAGTGTTTTCACACGGAAGGAGTCTCAATTTCAGCCTGAAGTACAACGAAGTGCACACTGAGTGCACCAGTTCCTCACAAAGCCCAGGAGTTGAAACGCTCCATTGCAGGCAACACAATTCTCCAACAACCTATCCTACTTCCCCTCTTTTTTACTAAGACCCCTTTCACACTGGCGTTCCTGCAAATCGCCCTGAAAGAGCCGCTGCTGTGTCTCCAGTGTGAAAGCCCCGAGAGCTTTCACACTGGAGCTGTGCACTGGCAGGATGCTAAAAAAAGTCCTGCTAGCAGCATCTTTGGAGCGGTGAAGGAATCAATGGGGCAGCGCGGCTATGCCGCTGGCAAAGCGCTGCTGTGGCAGCGCTTTGCAGTGGTTTTAACCCTTTCTCGGCCGCTAGCGGGGGTTAAAACCGTCCCGCTTTCAGCCGAATAGTCCTGCTAAAACGCTTTACCGCTGACGCCCGGGCGCTGGCAGTGTGAAAGGGGCCTAAGCATGAACAGACATTACAGTCTGCCCACTGGCTGCTGCTTTCCAAGTTTACCAGAAACCACATACAAGCACCACCCACCCTGGTTTTAGTAACAGGCATACTCATGCCGTCAATCTCACAACCCGGCTGTAGAGTGGTGACCTGACAGCTGCTGCATGTTGGAGACCAGGGATCCTGTAAGTGGCAAGGTGGAGGGGGAGCTAAGCTCAAAAAAAAAATGTATGCATGAGTATATACAGTTGTGTCTGGGAATGTGAGGCCAGCAGTGTCATTCTTCTTTCTGCTATCTGGAGGAGCAGTGCTCAATTTTGGTTGCAATTGAGAACATTGAGCAGGCTATGATCTGCCAGTTAAATGACAACTGAGGGATGCCTCATGAAGAGGATGATTGGGTCCCGGATAAGAAGCTATCAGAGGACATCTTACCAGCTCTGCTGACAGATATTGCTCCCCAGCCACTTGACCCCCCCCCCCCCCCACACACACACATTGACAATCATCCTTACCTCAGAACAACATACTCAAAGAAGCGCTTAGATTTTTTAGACTTGCAAGTGTAGTCAGATGAAGGAAAACTTAAAATAAGCTCAATATCTCTGGTGAGGTGGCTTTCACACAGCAAGGCTTCCATTGATAGTCACCCAACAGTAGCTTTAAACAGAAATACAGAAAGGAGCACCAGACAAGATTGGATAAAAGAGTCCTAGATCATTTTAATTGTTATTAAAAAAATAATATAAAAACAGCCAATGCATTTTGGGGGCAACAACACTCCCCCTTCACCAGGGCTCAACATAGGAAAAGACTTCACAGATCTATAATAGAAGCAGTACTGAAATCTCCTCATCGAGGAGCAACCTGGCCCAGACTGAATTATTTATCTTCTCTTTTACCACCTGTGTGGTGTCAATACATTTTCAGAATACAGCATTTCCCTTTACATCTATTTCCTCTTATCTATTAATTACAGGAACTATATTATTATTTTTCTGTTAAAGCCCAACTCCAGCCAATCTTTTAAATTGTTTTAAATAGAGAAGGAATAGAGACTCTGTCAGCTTTATCTATTGCTGTCAGACTCTTCTGAATGGTTTTCCCTTCCTTCACTTCAAGACAGTAAATTGTTATTATATTATACAGGATTTATATAGCGCCAACAGTTTGTGCAGCATTTTACAATATTGGGGCAGACAGAACAGTTACAATACAATTCAAAAGTGATGGAAAATCTCTTTGAGGAGGACATAGACAAAATAATATTTTTAGTGAACAGGAAGGGTTACATCGTCTGATAATGTATTTATTGCTGTAAATGCCTTGATTTCCTTGTAATAATTGCATCATTTATTTCTTCTATGGGTGTCGCAGAGATAGTAAGTGAGATAGGATCTCATCAAACATCTCGCTATTCTCAGACGAAATAAAAACATAATAGAAATGTTAGGATTGTGCCCAAGTGGACGTGTCCAAGTTTTGACTTGTAGCCACGTCATAAATAGGATGCAGCATGTGCCTTTGCCTACTACTGGGATGTTCAAGCAGTTCAATAGATGGTGACATGTTCACTATAATGTACCCCTGGTAGTGCTAAAATAAACACTATACTTAAAGGAAAGTATTGATGTTAGTCATTGTTATCCATTCAGTTATTTATAAAAGCTGAGATAAAGCTCTACCACTGTTACTAATTAAGCCCCCACCCATAGAAGCTAAACCTGCTTTTGTGTCATTAAGACCCAGCCATTTTCCATATGTTTGCTGTAAAGAGATTAATTTGTGTTTTTTTTCGTGTCATGGTGACAGTCTGAGATGCTAAGTGACAGATGAGTCAATTTAAAGACCCATGATATCGTAGCAGCCCTGACATCCACACATTGTGGACCTGCACAGGACTAAGGTTGTTACAACTACTTGCCAAATATAGTAAATGGTTTCATATTGGTAGAACCAAATACCAATAACCAGTATCTGCTTCTCTGCTCTTCTCCTTTACAGCACTATGTGTATTACTTTAGTGTAGGTGTATTTGGAATAAAAATATTATAAGTATTTCCCAAAAGGCCTCACCTGCCCTTTTCCAACACTAAAGCCTAGTACACACCACTGGGTTGAACGGAAAAAAAACCTGACAGCTTAGGCCAGAGCCACTGTACTAACAATCCAGTGTTAGTCCCGCAATCTCTCCTGCTGAGCTATTGTGTTCTAAGAGCGGTCAGTGCTTTCAGCCATTGGCTGATTGGGAGCCTGTCGACAGACCTTTAGCGGTCATAAGCCTTTCCGGCCGACTTCAGTCAGACCGGTTACCATACACATGGGCGGTTTCTATTGAACATTCGGCCCGTGTGTACTAGGCTTTAAAGTGAAAAAAAAATGCAAACTTTATAATGGGCTCGACCTCAATGGGCTTCACCTTCATCAACTCAACAAGTAGGCCATTGCACAGTACTGCAGCCATCTGGCTCAGAAAAAGGCTTGTAAAAGGCTTGTAAACAAACCAAGCCTGACGGAACAAAAGAGCGTGATGTAAGGTTTGCATTTTTATGTACTTCAAGAGTTGAGGGTACAAGGAGGGAAATTTAGGGAAATGTTTACAGTATCATAATTTCAGCTCCATGTTATTAGAAACATATGGGTACCACAAGTCGTATATGCTATCAGCTGTTAGTTCAGACCTGGTGCTGTCCCCAGGTCCAGCCATCTTTGACCTGAAGTGACTATGAAAATAGTTACTCCCTCAGAGACACTATTTGCATACCCATAGATACCCTCTGCCATGTGGCAGTGCCCTCGGCTGCTGATTATTCAGGTCCCTGCCAATTCATTGTTGGAAAAGATGCTGATGGCATGCATCTGCTTTACTCCTAGGAAGGGGAGACACTTAGGGGGCTCTAGGTGGCACTTCTGGGGGTACGTCAATATGAAAAAAGTACAAGTATATTCTCATTACTTATCACACCTTTTTATAGACTCGTAACGTGGCACACTGGTTATTGAACTTTATTGGGCATATGCAATGGAACAACCCACTGTGTGCCTTCGTAGTGGTACTTCTCAAAGTGTTAGTGGCCTGTTAAGCAGTGTTAATTTTGGCAGAAAATTTCAATTACACACAATCAGATTTTCTGACAACAAATGTTGGATGTGAGCTTGTTGGCGGAAAGTCCGACCATTTGTATGCTACATCGAACATTTTTTGTCGGACTTTCCGCCAACAAATGTTGGCTAGCAGGTTCTCAAATTTTCCGCCAACAAATGTTTGTTGTCGGACTTTCCGATCGTGTGTACACAAGTCCGTCGGACAAAAGTCCACGCATGCTCGGAATCAAGTACGAGCCGGAGATATAACTAGCGTTCGTAATGGAGATATCACGTCCTGTACATCACTGCGTTCGTAATTGTTTGCCAACATTTGTGTGAACGTGTGTATGCAAGACAAGTTGGAGCCAACATCCTTTGAACAAAAATCCACGGTTTTGTTGTCAGAAAGTCGTGTGTACGCGGCATAAGTCTTTTGACTAAAATGGCATTTTAGTTTTAGTCCCATTTTAGTCTTCTGCAATTGTTTTAGTTGGATTTAGTCAACTAAATCTCCAGTACAGTTTAGTCAACTAAAACACATTTTAGTGGTCTAAAATCGAATGGGTGTAGCTAAATTGTAATGCATTATTTTTAAGTATTTCTCTAAAATTTCCAAACTCATTATATACTGCTGGAGTGAAAAACCTAATATGCTATTACTGTATTTATGGTATTAAGGTTTAAACATGCACTACAGACCAGTGTTAATTTTGATGTCAAATAAAAATTTAGTCATACTCTTGAATAAAATGTAATTTTAGTTTTAGTCGTATTTAGTCATCTCAATTGTTTTAGTCGTATTTTAGTCGACTAAAATAGTAATAATTTTTAGTAGATGAAATTAACACTGCTGACATTTGTAAATCTAGGCTCAATTGGTTTTGATCTAAAAGGCTTTCGTATTCAGCTTTTATTCTTTGTGTGTTCTTTTATTATAACTAGCATTTTTATTTGATGCATCCTGTAACAGTTAAACTAGAAGAAACAGGATTAATGTTTGATTTACATCATGGGAAAGAAAGTATTTGTTTCAAAAATGGCACGGTGTCTTGTTTTACAAAGGCAAGCAAGTTTTGTGATGGTTGAATTATCACACAGAAACTGTGATAATGGGCAAAAGCAGCAAAGGTGTTTTAGTTTCTTAAACAGAATTTTTTGTGATAACTCGCTCTACAAGTGCAGGAGGAGGACATCTGATACTCCAATAATTTACTTCCAGGTAGAGAATGTGTTGGATAATAAAACAAGGAGAGAGCCATTGTGTTCAGCCCCTGCCTAGGGCATGACTTGTTTGGCGAAACCTCTATAACAAGTAAGAGATAGGGCTAATTGTCAGTGAATTCATTAGAAGTAAACTGTGTTTTATGCAACCTTGAAAGAAACAAAAAAGGTAAACAGTCACATAATAATGAACAAATACCACCTGTTCTATCAAACCAATTTAATTAAATACCATTTTTTGGTGATTGACTCAGAACAAGCTCCACCTTACAGTTCCCTAATTCATAAGTAGGGATGGGCCCGGTGTTCGATTCAAACCCATGTTCGAATCGAACATCGACCGCTCGTCGAGCCCAGAACTATTTGGGCCGTTCGCATCAAATTCGTGTGATGCGAACGGCCCACAATGCACTGCGCCAGTCGCAGTGCATTGCTGGCTGATGATTGGCCAAGCATGCACTGTGACCCCGCATGCTTGGCCAATCATAGAGCCAGCGGCGAGGAGAGCAATAATTGGCCACAGGCAGGATGCCTGTGGCCAATTATAGCTCAGGGGGTTTAGTACACGCCCCACACTATATAAGGCCGCCGCGGCGGCCTAGTGTAGTGTGCTCTGGCGTTAGTGAGTGACTGTGTTAGTCACATTATCTGCTGTGATTCATTCTGCATTGCTGACAGCATCTGCTGTGTTATTCATTCTGCTGAGTGCACTGCTGCTGACATCATCTGCTGTGTTATTCATTTTGCTGAGTGGTGACATTATCTGCTGTGATTCTGGGGATTAGTCTAGTGTGTGCGTGCTGTTAGTACAGCATTGCAGTATCACATTAAACCACCTTTACCCTTCTGGCCTGTTGTCATCTAAGGCAGCCAGCCAGCCATCGCAGGAGTTGGCGTGTGTGTGTGCTGTGTGCGTATAGCACAGCACACAATAAACCACCTCAGCCTGTATCTGCCCACCTCAGCCTGTATTTGCCCTAAGGCCCTGTTGTCATCTAAGGCAGCCAGACAGCCATCGCAGGAGTTGGCGTTTGTGTGTGTGCTGTGTGCCTATAGCACAGCACACAATAAACCACCTCAGCCTGTATCTGCCCACCTCAGCCTGTATTTGCCCTAAGGCCCTGTTGTCATCTAAGGCAGCCAGACAGCCATCGCAGGAGTTAGCGTGTGTGTGTGCTGTGTGCGTATAGCACAGCACACAATAAACCACCTCAGCCTGTATCTGCCCACCTCAGCCTGTATTTGCCCTAAGGCCCTGTTGTCATCTAAGGCAGCCAGACAGCCATTGCAGGAGTTAGCGTGTGTGTGTGTGCTGTGTGCCTATAGCACAGCACACAATAAACCACCTCAGCCTGTATTTGCCCTAAGGCCCTGTTGTCATCTAAGGCAGCCAGACAGCCATCGCAGGAGTTAGTGTGTGTGTGTGCTGTGAGTATAGCACAGCACACTAAACCACCTCAGCCTCTATCTGCCCTAAGGCCCTGTTGTCATCTAAGACTGCCATCTGCAGGAGGCAGTGTGTGTGCTGTGTGTCTCCAGCACAATATACACTACCCACTACAATGCCTGGAAGACCGACAAGGAGAGGAAGACAGTCCCGAGGCAAGAAAACAGGGCAAGCAGGCTCTGTGTCTAGAGACAACAGTGCTGGTCGTAGACGTGGTGCATCGTCATCAGCACGTGGCCATAGGACACGCTTGTCCTTCTTTTCGGCAGCTGGACATGTTGAGCCGCATCATGCCGAAGGCTTGGTAGAGTGGATGACCAAGCCCTCCTCATCCTCCTCATCCTCTCTCACCCAGGCTCAGGGTACTGGCAAAGCAGCTGCCAACGCGTACTCAATGGCATCATCAGGCACCCCTTCCCTAGAACCACCATGTCCTCCTGAGGAGTCCCCCGAACTGTTTGAGCACAGTGTTGGGTACATGCTCCAGGAGGATGCCCAGCGTTTTGAAGGCTCGGATGATGATGATACCCAGCTAGAGGAAGGCAGTAGCGTGAGCGCAGAGAGAGGGGATGCTCAAGGACAGCAATCTGGCAGTCATGCTCCAGCAGCTGCAGCTTACTGCCAGGTTTGCTCCAGTGGTGAAGAGGGAGGGGATGATGAGGCCACTGACTCCAAGTGGGTGCCTGAAGGGAGAGAGGAGGAGGAGGCGGCGGCACATCTCCAACGAGGCAGGATGCCCTCCGGGGGCCAGCTTGAGGCCAGCACACCAACTGAATCACACCGCAGAGCTCCGCCTGTGCAGGGCGCTGCCTCTGCACCTTATTACAAAAGTTGTTTGGTGTGGGCCTTTTTTGAGACAAGTGCATCAGATCGCACCACTGCTATTTGCAACATATGTCTCAAGCGTATCTCGCGTGGCCAAAACATCAACCGCTTGGGCACCACAAGCATGACCAGACATATGTCGACCTGCCATGCAGCTCGTTGGCAAGCGCACATTAAAGACCCACACCAAAGAACAAAGCGGACCTCTCCTTGCTCCTCATCAGCTGGGATCTCCAAGCCCACTATACCTTCAGTCCTCTCTGAAAGCTGCACTGAGAGGAATGAAGGTGTAGAATTAGGTGTGTCACAGCCAAGTACTTGCGGGCACTCTGCTAGCAGTACAACGACGTCTGATCCTACCAGGCTAATTTCCCTGCCCCAGCTGCTGGACCGTCGAAAGAAGTTTACTCCCAGCCATCCACATGCCCAGCGGTTGAATGCTAGCTTGGCTAAATTGCTAGCACTTCAACTGCTGCCTTTTCAGTTGGTAGACTCAGCCCCCTCCGTGAGTTTGTTCAATGTGCGGTTCCTCAGTGGCAGGTTCCCAAACGCCACTTTTTCTCACGGAAGGCGATTCCGGCTCTCTACCGGCATGTGGAAGGCAATGTCCATGCCTTGCTGGACGGGGCGGTCAGCGGTAAGGTGCATATTACCGCTGACTCATGGTCCAGCAGGCATGGACAGGGACGTTACCTGTCTTTCACGGTGGACTTCCTTTTCTCTCAAGGCCCCTTTTTATGCAGATACCATTCCTGCAGGGCCACCAAACACACAGAGGGAAGAGGAGGAGGATTGTCTCAACATGGATGTGGAGGTTAACATACAGCAGTCTTCAAGGGATGGTTTCCAATCCCCAGAAACCCAAGGAGTGGCTGGGAGGAGGTAGTTCCTGACAATGTCATCCTTAATGACCCAAAGGACTTAGAATCTCATGCCTCCTTCTTTTTTTTTTTTTTCTTTTTTTTTTATAAATCTTAGTTTTGTTGATTTAAAAAGGAAAAAACAAACAAACACAAATACAGTGCACAATACAAAACACAATACACGTTGGTCAAAGTATCTATTCATCATTGAGATCCTCATCGGATCACAATACCATTTTGCTATCTAGATTAGCGTCAAGATAAACAAAATACTTTATAGAGCACAAAACCTTCCAGTCACCGCAATGTTAGCCCTATCATGTATATCTTTAGCAATCGTGGGTATATGCAAGTCCCCTTTCACACTGGGGCGCTTTGCAGGCGCTACAGCACTAAAAATAGCACCTGCAAAGCACCCTCACTTTCTGTCTGGATGATTTGACAGAGAAATTATTTTCAGATTTAGTGGAAATTGACAACTTTGATAGTTTCCACTAAAATGGGTATCTCTATCAAGATGTTTCTTTATTATAAGCTTGAATAAGGTCAATATAAATCCTTAATATGAACTTTATTTTGTATGCTCCATTTTGGTTTGTTAAATATACCAAAATATCGTTTTATTTCTTTTTAAACCTTTGCTAAAAATGACCTGTTAATTCTGCCAGAAATCTTGTGAGCTGAACAGTTCACATTGTTTCCAGCTCTCTGTGGTCTACAAAATACTTCATCCATAATAGAGAAATGTGGAGAGGGAGAGGTGTTCTGTAGTCATCCCCAAGGGTGACAATACTGTCCCTCCATAGATATAGTACAGTGGGTATGAGTTGTAATTGTAGAACGAAAAGTGTGCTACTGGCAGGATTACCAGGTGTAAATGAAGAGGAAAAAAATCTAAAAAAACAAAACAAATGCAGCCACCACATCTAAAACTGGCTAATACGTAAAGGCTAATTCCACCATTTGCACCATGTTATATGTTGCACCTTTTATTTAGGATGTAATATGGTGCAAATGGAAATTCTCCACCCCCAAAACCGCCCCTCCCTGTGACAGCGTCCAGGGGGTTTTCTCCCTTGCAAGCAGCTGTCACTTTTGCAATTGATCTGTGAATGAATGAACGAACTACAAGTCCCATCTTCCACCGTTCCCCACTGTAGCAGTGATCACCACACTCATAGTCTATTGATACTTCCCCCAGCTTTCCTGCTGAAAGTCCATACCTCGGAATGGACATAGGGCTGGAGGAAGAGTCTGGAGGAGTAACTGATTGTGGGTGCAATACTTTTCAGGCTCCTATGAAAATAAATGCACATCATTTTTTCCTATATGTCCCATTTATAATTTTTTTTTTTTTTTTAAAGGTGAATTTAGCCTATAAATTTTCGACTGATTCCTGCTGGCTCGGGCAAAATTTGAGCAGTGTATGGCCTTGTTGGCAGAGCTCTAATCAAAAAAGGTCAATTGTTTAATCCACTTTTAATAAAAGGGCCTGACAGAATTTTTTTGGCTAAACTGTCCCTGCATCTTATCAGATTCAGGTGCTGCTTGGGTATTTTGACAGAGAACTGCCCAACAGAGGGGATTCCTTAGCGTGATTGGAGGAATCTGTCAGCTTTTTTGTTCAATCCCTGGGCTGTACTAAAGAAATCCTATAAGTGTATTGCCAGTTTTTGGACTGGTAATCTGAAATCCTATTATATATTTATTCTTGGGTTTAGATACACTTTCATGAATGTTAAAGTCACATAAAAAGTAACTTTTAGGTAAATGTTACAAAAAATTAAAACATGTATTTATAGATAGCTACTGAAATCTTAATGTTTTTGAACTATGGTGTTGGAGAAGACTCTGGAAAGTACCTTGGATGGCAAGAAGATCAAACCAGTCAATCCTAAAGGAAATCAACCCTGAATATTCGAATATTCACTGGAAGGACAGATCCTGAAACTCTCATACTTTTGGCCACCTAATGCGAAGAGAGGACTCATTGGAAAAGTCCCTGATGCTGGGAAACATGGAAGGAAAAAGGAGAAGAGGGTGACAGAAAACAAGATGGATTGATAGCATCATCGAAACAATGAACATGAAGTTAAGCAAGATCCAGGAGGCAGTGGAGAACAGAAAAGCCTGGCACACTATGGCCCATGAGACCACGAAGAGTCGGAAATGACTGAACAACAACAACTGCAATTTCTGGCTTTCAACGTACAATCCTGTAAAGAGCAGTTGAGTTGCAAATGCTGAGAACAAGTTCCTTGCCTTCAAAGGACTTTGCATTTTTAGTGCTTTTTGCATTTTGCAGATTTGCACTACAGAAAGTGTTCCATAGGAAACCATTTTAAATGGACTGTAGTTCAAATCTGCAAAATGCAAAAAGCACTGAAAATGCATAGGTGTGAATCCAGCCTAACTGTCCATCTTGTTCACCTGGAAGTGCAAGCTTGCTGGGACAAGACTTAAAACATTTTCCCAGATTCCTTGTTTTCAGGCATGCAAACCTATAATTTGTTTACTCAGCTGCACGGTAGCACGGTGTCTCTATTCTCTGTAAGCATTAACACATTATTCAGTCAACTCCTTTGTCTCTCAGCAAATTGCATTTCAATGGCTCTCAAAAGCTGTTACCTGACACGTTTGGTGGAAAGGCCTTTGAAGAAGGGGAGGGCAAACTTCTCACACCTACCTGTTTTTTAGCCTCTAAATCTTATCTACTGTTTTAGCAGTTGTACTTTCAGACAACGATCTGGCTACCAAAACACAGATGCCAATCCTATCAGTTCCCTTTTTTGATGAAGTATGAGTCTAAGGGCCCTTTTAAACTGCTTTGTAGCAAAATCGCAGTAAAAACTAATATGCATTTTACAGCGATTTAGCTGTGTTTCATATGCATTTCCTGTACGTTTTTGGGTTGATTGCACCTGTGAAAAATGGACATGTGACTCAAAAATGAACCAAAAATTCTAATCGTGGTGCGTTTTTACAGCAATTTTACTGCAATTTTGCCGCGATTTCCATTGATTTCAATGGGAAGCTGGGTTTTTGGTGCACCAAAGATGACCACAACGCACTCAAAAAATGCACCGCACTCACAGCTGACTGGAGATTGCTGTACTAACGTTTGGGTAGTTAGTACAGCAGCTCTGATCTGAGCCACTGGGTTGAATGAAAAAAAAACAGCGGTGTGTACCAGGCTTAACTTGAGATGGATCATTGCTATAATTAAATGGTCAGTCTATTGAACACTGTTTTTTCTGGTCTTTTTTCTGTGTTTGGATATTTAAATGACATGACAACTTCTTGTCAGCATCGTTTCAGGGTCTATATTGGTGAGATCTCTGCTTCATTTCCTCAGTCTGCACATCTGCTGTGGTGATGTGCCAGCTCAATGTTGTTTTCTCTTTTTTTTTTCCGAAGACACTCACAGACATTAGAGATTCTAATATGCTTTATTGATGTAGCACCCTGTAGTTTAGGCAGGGTTGCTCCTCACAAATTTACTTGCCAGGAGTAGTCATCCTGGTTGATTGATAGAGATCTATTGATTTCTCCCTAAATTTGGCCTTGCACTTTTCTCTTCTACCACTAGGTGGCCGGGTAATTGGTGGCACTAGATATGAGAAGGGCAACCTAAGGTCAGGTTATGGGTATGTGGGGTATCTCAGCCAATGGGCAGGGGTTTTCTTGAATCCCTTGGCCTGCTGGGAGAACCTATATCTTTGGGTGTAGTCAGGTGATCTATGTTCTGTGCCACCTGGACGGCTGTCTGGGTGGACGTGTGTCATTTGCTATGGGCTGCTAGGCCAGACATTGGGCCTATCTCAGGGGCATCTGGCTGTTTGGCTGTGTGAGGGCCTATCCAGAAGCAAGGGAGCAGGGCAGGGTTGGGATTGCGGCTTGCAGTCCAACCAGTAGGGACGGTTCTGTCGGCCGGAGAACCTGTCAGTGGTCAGAGGTAGAAGGGAAGCTGTCGCCAGTAAGGGACCAACCACCTTATTACCAGGGACCACAGTGAGTAGCTGAAGCAAGTATTCTCACCGAACGGGCATAGTGGAGAATCAGGAAACTTCAGGCGGTGATCTAGTCAGGAACCCAGCAAGCGGAGGTGACGCTTGCAGAGCAGCCTTGTGTGTCAAGCCAGGGACCAAGCGGGCCGGCAGGGGTGAAGTTTGAGAAGTTTCTGAAGTTCCAAGCTAGGGACCCAGCAGGGAAGCGGGGGTGATGCTTGAGGAAGATACCACACTAAAGATTGTAGGAGCTCAAGGGATTCGGAGTTAGCGAATCAGTGGGTCTAGTGAGAGACCGGGAGCTCAGTGCTGAAGAACTACAAGGAGAAGTTGTAGTGAAGCTGCAGAAATTGTTACGTTGAGTTAGGAACTGTTAAAGACTGTTGCCATAGGAGACAGCATTCCTGCACGTGCAGATGTAGTTTCTCGCTGAGGCCTTTCCCTGCATGGCTGTCCTCCTATTGAAGTCTCTGTGTCTGCCAATTAAACTTGCAACTACTCAAGGGTGTCCTGGCCCTAACCCTCTTTCCCCCATAAAAGATTGTAAGAGGAATCAATATCTCTTTTGCATTCAAAAAGTGTCTGGTGCCCAATAACTTTCACCTTCTACCCACTATGCCTCACAACCCACCACATACAGAAGGATGTCCGCTATCTTTGGCCTTGGAGGTTCTCATTAGACTGAAGGAGGCCGGAGACCTTGCTACATTAAAATATTAACAGATAAGTTTTCAGGGATCGTCTGAAAGTGGTTAAAATAGGAGAAAATCGGACAGATTGGGGTAGAGCATTCCAGAGGATGGGAGAGGCTCTGGAGAAGTCCTGAAGGCAGGCATGGGATGAGGAGACAAGGGAATTTGAGAGCAGGAGGTCTTGGGAGGAGCGAAGAGAACAATTTAGGTTGGTATTTCGAGACTAGGTTAGAGATGTAGCTGGGGCCAGGTTGTGGATGGCTTTGTAAGTTATAGTTAGTATCTTGAGTTTAATTCGGTGACTGAGTGGCAGCCAATGGAGGGATTGGCAGAGGGGTATAGCAGACGCTGAGCGGTTTGTGAGGTGGATGAGCCTGGCAGCAGTGTTCATGATGGACTGAAGTGGGGATAGCCTATTTAGGGGTAAGCCAATGAGGAGGGAGTTGCAGTAGTCGAGCCGGGAGATTACCAGGAAGTGGATTAGAAGCTTTGTGGTGACATTGGTTAGGAAGGGGCATGTCTTGGAGATGTTGCGGTGGTTGGGGCGGCAAATTTTGGATAGCGATAGGATGTGGGGCCAAGAGGTTAGTTCAGAATCCAGGATTACACCTAGGACCTTGGCATTGGGGGACAGGTTGATAGTTGAGCCGTTGATATTGACAGAGAAATCAGGGGAAGCGGCACCTGAGGGAGGAAATATCATGAGCTTGGTTTTGGATAGGTTGAGTTTGAGGAAGTGATGTGACATCCAGGCTGATATGTCTGCTAGTAAGTTGGTAATGCGCGAGGAGACAGATGGAGAGAGCTGGGGGGTGGAGAGATAGATTTGGGCGTCATCAGCGTAGAGATGATATTTAAAGCCATGGGAGGCAATCAACTGACCCAGGGAGGTGGTGCAGATTGAGAAAAGGAGAGGTCCAAGAACAGAACCTTGGGGGAGAAAAGAGAAGAGGAGGAAGTAGAGTTGTAAGTGACACTGAAGGAGCGGTGGGATAGGTAGGATGAGAACCAGCGAAGAGTATAGTCACGGAGACCAAAGGAGTAGAGTTTGTTGATGAGGAGGGGGTGGTCCACTGTGTCAAAGGCAGCAGAGAGATCCATGAGAAGTAGTACAGAATAGTGTCCACTGGTTTTAGCAGTTAGTAGGTCATTTGAGAGTTTAAGGAGAGCAGTTTCCGTGGAGTGTTGAGGGCAAAATCCGGACTGAAGGGGATTAAGAAGTTTATTCATGGTCAGATGGTCGCTTAATCGGTTGTAGACCAGTTTTTCAGGAAGTTTGGAGGAGAAGGCGAGTAAGGAGATGGGATGTACTGGTGACGGTTAGGTGGTGGCTTGCCAAAGAACTCGTGAACCCTGCGGCTACGACAGAAGCGGCACTGCTGGGCTCCCATTTACAACTCAGACACCTAATTTACCGAGGGCCTAAATCTAACCCCTGTATCACTGGGTCGTTGCGTACCACGCTTCGGGTCTGGGAGACGGTCAGGACTAAGGTTGAGCAACCAAACAGTTGGTCCCCACACACTCCTATATGGGGTAACCCCAGACTTCCGCACTTTAGATCCGTTCCGAATCTGCAACTGTGGATTAGACACAACGTCACGACACTAGCTGACATTACCTCACCAACGGGGATCTGTACATTTGACGATCTGAAGAGGGATAAGGAAGTGCCCAACTACATGTTTTTTCGGTACCTGCAATTGCGCCATGCCTATCGATCGCAATTCACGCACCCAATTACACTAGTGACCAATGGGATAGAAAAAATACTACTAAAGCCCCATACACACGGTCGGACTTTTTCATGGATTTGGTCCGATCGGACAAGGTTGTTGAAAAATCAGACCGTGTGTATGCACCATCGGACAGTGTTCGTCGGTTTGTCCGTCGGACAAAGTCTTATCTCCTGCTGGAAAGATTTGCCGTCAACCCGGTCCGATCACACCAAATCCGAGCGTGTGTACGCTTGTCCGACGGAAGAAATTCTGTGACGGAAGTGCTCGGTCAGGTAAAACTACCTTTCCTAATCGACACAGCACATTCGTCACGCTGCAATGTTAAAATGTCTTTAATGCAGCGCATTCTCTTTTTCTTTACAATGCAACAAGAATGACATCTTTTAGCTGCTCCTATTCACCCGCACTTCTCACAAACTTACTTCTTTATTACTTTGCAGCATTTATACACTACATGTTTATTTTTACTCAGATCGTAATACAATCTTTCTTATTTTTTTACCCTGATTTTTTTTTTTTTTTTGGGGGAATACATATTTGAGGGAGATTTTTTTTGTTTTTTGGAGGGGGTTTGTATGTCTCAACTTAGCAAAACGACATTATTAACATTTGTATTTCTTGCTTACATTTACTAGGAGTTTGTTGGTTGTTGGTGCCCCTTGTTAATTCTACTTTAGGATTAGTGAAATGTACCTGCCTACTCAAAGAAAAACTGTCATTGTAGAAAAGTAAAACACAATAGTCAATGATTATTTCAAATCAAAAAAACCTTTATTTAGGTCTCAGCAACAGACCAAAGAGGAACGCAGCCATGGTGAAACTTGGGGAATTTGCAAAGCCTTGGACACCCATGGCAACCATCATTTTACAGACTTAAACAATTGGGGGCATGAAGACTACCTATCTAAATAATAAGGGAGCGCAATCTGGTCCTGAAGTCCAAAACATCCGGAACTGCAGCAGATGCCATCTAGGTCCCCAGGCTCTGGTACTACGAGAGGCTCCATCTTCTCTCAGACCAGACTGAATCAAGGTCATCACTCTCTTGTCTTCCTTGTACGCTTCCTTCCACGCCGTGGTGCTGGTGCTGGTGCTGGTGGGGTGGCAGAAGGAGGAGGAGGAGGCGGAGCAAGGTCACTCTCGCAAACATGTGTGAGGGGAGTCATCTCCCCAGCCATCCCCTCATTTAGTATTTTGAGGATGACCTCCTCACACATGCTGCGTTGCCCCGCCTCCATACCCGTAAATTTACTTGTAACCAAGGAGGCAAAGGCCTCCTCGTAGGTGGGTGTGGCATAGAGGGAGGCTGAGGCATCTTTTATCAGCTGGAGCGCTGACTCTCCCACCTCCCCCATGTTTTTCGCCCTTCTGTAGGGAAGGCGGAGGGGAGAGACTTGGGAGACAGTCAGGCTCCTACGCCTACCCCCCTGTTGGCTGCCACTACCCCCTGCCTCCTCCTGACTGCCACCTTCCACAGCCACCTCCTGGCTGAGGTCTTCCTGTGTATGAAAAAGGGACATAGTTTCAGTTATTTGTTCATCAAACACACACAATTCTCATCTAGTGACTGTTGCAAAATGTTTTCAAATACAAAACCATACAATTCTCAGCCCTGCAGTTTAGATTCTTCCCAAAAATGTCTCCCACACCACTGTCTGTTGATATGTCAATCACGTTAGGAAATAAGCAATTGGGGATCCTGAATTAACTGAACATCATTCATTATTCAACAAACTGGTTACAAAACTACTATACCTGGAACAAGCTGGGCTCCTGCACATCTTCCATACTGGAAGGCCCAGGTTGCTCCTCGGAAGCCTCATCAGGGGTGGCGTGCGTGGAAGGACGCGTGCAAGGAAGAGTCGAGAGTGACTTCCTGACAGTAGCCTGGTCTTTGAGAAAGTGGAGCCTGTCATAGTACCAGAGCGTGGGGACATGGACATCAGCTGCTGCAGCTCCAGATGCTTGTGACTTCAGGACCTTATTGCGCTCCCGGAAATAGGTAGTCTTCATGTTGGTGATCTTCACTTTTAAGTTTGCGACGGTTGCCATGGGCAGGGTAGGCTTTACAAATGCCACCAGTTTCAGCAGGGCTGCGTACCTCTTTGGTCTGTTGCTATAATCCCTGTGTTTCGCCTGCCATAAGAGGGGGAATTGCCGGTATTTATCAATGAAGTGTGGGAGAAAGCTCACGTTGTAGAACGCCTCCATCACCTCTGCAAGACACAACGCCACACAAAACAATATAAATAATGTCAGCCTAAACTCTCCTAATCTTCTCCATAAAGAAGCCTCAAGTTCTAATCAGTCTAGGCTAGTTATGTACCAACGTCAAATTGTACCTTCGTTTGTAGCGATCGTCTCGTGCGTGAGCTTTCTCTCCCCCCTCGTCTCCCAGATCGTGGCTACGACACAGGCGTGTGACGTTTTATATACAGTGCGCATGCGTCAAACTCCGCCCGCCCCTGACGATCTTTCTCGTCTATTCCCCACCCCTTCTCTTTACGGCGCAGTGGGGAGAGCACATGGCGGGGACACAGCAGGTGCGCCCCAAATATCCCCCCAACGAGGAGGTGGACGAGGAAAGTCCGGAGGCACAAACGTCCCGATCCCGGAGCCTGAAATTCAAGGCCTCCAATATGTCATTTGGAGAAATGTTGGAGATGGTGGACATATTAAAGAGGAGCGACTATGATGGGAAGTATGGGCCTTACCTCAACCCCAATGTCCGCAAGGCCAAGATCATGTCTAAAGTTGTGAGAAGGCTGTACAATCATTTTGGGGTACAACGATCCAAGGAGCAACTGAGGAAACGCTGGTCAGACCTGAAACTGAGGGAGACCGATCAGTACAGAAAGATCAAGAGAATTCTTCAAAAAAGTAAGTAGTTGTGTTTTGTGTTTGATTTCTTGCTTGCATACTGCTCCATGTGGTTTGATTTTTACAAAGTTGTACATTCCAAAATGGCCACTTTCATGTTCGTCTGTGCATTCGATCGTACTCAGCCTCGATCTTTCTGCCACTGTCATGGTCGTGTGTGTGTCCATTCGATCGTACGCAACCTCGATCGTGCGGCCACTTATAATACGATGTTTGGTGTTTTTTTGGGGAAAGGAAGTTTGTTCTCCCTAGAAATGTCATCCAGAATGTAAAGCCAATTTATTCAATGTAAAGGAGAGGTCACCCAGTAGCTGTTTACCCATCTGGACTCGAGAGCACTAGTGCTGGGACACCCAAACCCCCTTTTTATTAGCCTTTTCCACACATGTGCTCCAGTGGATACTAGAGGGGGGTCTCCATCACACAAACTTCTACCAAAAAGCTAGTCAGTTTAGCACCTTTACAAAGTGACTACATTCATGTAGTTGACATTTGTAACTGGCCAAACTAAAATAGTGTCCGTCACTTTCAAGCAATGTTTGTCATTTCCTATTTCTGCCCTCAATAGTTTGTGTTGCTAAATCTTCCTTTTGGACATTCTCATAGGGGAGCGAAAACTTGGGCCGTCTGAGGAAACCCCCAAACCAACACCTCCCAAAAAAGGGGAAAGAGCAGAAGCAGAGGAGGAGGAGGAGGAGGAAGGAGAGATCATCGAACTTGGAGAAATTGTCACCACAACAGGTGAGTGTGGGAGAACACAGCTACTGGTAAGCTAATCCATGTATGGCTGCCTCATTTCCAACACCCCATTTTTGTTTGTTTGTGGTTTTTAGGTGACGTGGATGTTGTGGAAGAAAAATCGCACTTTACCACAGAGAGTGCCCACGTACTCATCGGAGAGATAATGGTCTGCAATCGAGATCTAGATTACATAAAGCAAAACATCAATGATGTTCAACAAAAATTGAAGAACATCATTGATGTTTTAGGAAAAATATGAAAACGCACCAAGTAATTAACACACATTTGTGCCAGCTTCTGAACACATTTGCAACTTAAAAACTGTCTGAAATTTGGAACATGCACACATTGTGTCCACATGTGCTAGCTCCCACCATGGTGGATGAATGGCAACGTTTTTTTGGGGGTGCAAACACTTTACGAACTACGAAAGTGGTTGTGGTGAAGGGGTTGCACCCCCAAAAAACGTTCATTCATCCCCATGATGGAAAATGGCACTTTTGAAGCTTCTAGGCATGTGTTTTCCCATCTAATGACCATTTTCAGACCCAAATTGTGTGCATGTTCCAAATTTCCACTTTTCGGGGGTGACCCCCCCATGTGATGAAGGCAAGATCAAACACACTTTGAACATATAGTCATGTCTGATCTTGTCTTCACTTTACAAAGTTGAACTTTCCAAGTTCCTAGGTTCTGTTTTGCTCCATGCCTGGTTTTACCAATTGCGGAATGTTTGTAAACAATGTTGTAAATAACCAAGATGTTGTCAGTTTTGGCGTGAAGATTGTAAACGCACTTGGGAATGTTTTCCTAGTAAACTTTTATTTTTCTAAATGTGTGGCTTCCTTATTTAAAAAACACAATGCATTATGTATGTAAAATGAAAAGGATATGGGGGGCAATGGGTGTTATTTACTAAAGGCAAATCCACTTTGCACTCCAATTTTCTTTCCCTGGGAACTTTTTCAATGCACTTGTAGAGCATAGCGGATTTGACTTATGTAAATGACACCCACAGTGCTTTGTACGAAAACACGGAGCACAGCATTTTGGAGAATACACACATGTCAGACCTGGTGATGAAAAGGAGTATTTTGGGTGTCAGTTAAGCAGTACAAACCTTCTCTAGACCAAAGATTAGGTAGCAAACACACAACATGAGAATAATCTTTTTGGGAAGAAGAGACTGTTACCTCCTTTTGCCCAGAAAGTGCATTCCCACTGTCGAAGGCAAAGGGAAAAAATGTCAAAGTAAAATAAGCTAAAAAGAAGACTGAAATGACAAGAAATCATAGGTTGGTTAAAATATCAGATTTATTAAAAAATGCCTCTCACACATCGTCAGGCAGAGCAATGGCCCCCCTACCCACAAAGTACTCCATATATTGGTCCCGGACAACACGGGCATTTAGAGGGGGCAAGCCTGGACGTGCCACTCGAAGGGCTGTGAGTTCCGCATTTGGAGGGCCCTCCACATCTGGGCCAACGGGCACCACATAGTTCCTGTTATGTCTTTTGAGGAAGTTGTGCAATATGCAACAGGCAAGAACTATGTGGTTCAGTTTGTATTCCGCCAAGTTAAATGCCGTCAGGAACAGGCGGAAGCGGCTGGCCAGGATGCCAAAAGCGTTCTCCACAACTCTTCTGGCTCTGGACAGCCTGTAGTTGAAGACCCTCTGGTCCGGGGTGAGGGTCCTCATCGGGAACGGCCTCATCACATGGGGAGTCAACGCAAACGCTTCATCTGCGACAAAGACGAAGGGGAGTCCTTCGGCATTCTCCTCTGGAGGTGGCAAGCACAGACTGCCACTTTGGAGACGCCAGTAGAACTCCGTGTGCGTAATGGCCCCACCATCCGATATCCGGCCATTCATCCCCACGTCCACATACATAAACTCGTATGTTGCCGACACCACCGCCAACATCACTACACTATTAAACCCTTTATAATTATAATAGTAGGACCCCGAGTTGGGCGGTGGGACGATGCGGACGTGTTTCCCATCAATTGCCCCTCCGCAGTTAGGAAAGTCCCAACGGCTGGCAAAGTGGGAGGCCACAGTCTGCCATTCCTGTGGCGTGGAAGGGAACTGTGGAGTGAAACAAGAAAAAAAAATTAGTCACTTTGCACCTAAACATTGCAAGCAGATTAGACAATCAACATCTTGGAACAAGAGCATTGTATAAAATTGGAGGCTGGAAAGTATTTGCACAGAAAAGTAGAGGCTCCCCTTCACAGATTACTCACCCCCCCATCAATCCCCCCACTTCTGATGGGACATTGGCAATAACTAGGGTTTTGGGGGGGGGGGGGGTGGTGGTGGTGGACAGCTAACCCTCTGCACTTCATTGATTGGCAAATGGCTCAATAATGTGGGCTAGTTTGGCCAGACCCTCTGTACTTAACACTATTGGCAGGCCACAGGAAAGATCAAATAACATTTCAACCCCCCCCCCCCCCCCCCCCCCCCAAAAAAAAAAGGCAGGCACAGTGTGACATTATTAAATTACCAAGCAAGCTAATAGGAGGGAAAGAAGACAAAAAAAATAGGAAATGGAATGTATGGAGGCAGCCCCTTGCACTACATGCTTTGCTGAATTCATCCCTAAAGATGCCCACTATAAAGAGGTAGGTATATAGTGTGTATGGACCTTGGGAAAGCCAGCAGATAAAGGATTGGTACCATCTGACAGAGCAGTTGGGGGAGGGGGTTCCTAATGAGTTTGCCCCCCCCCACCAAAAGAAAAAAAAAAGGGGGCTCTACATGAAGTAAACCACACAGCAAACATTTGTGCATATTTTAGGGGGTGTTTTGGGGCAAACAATACTATGCAGCAGACAAAAGACATTGCTTAAGTGACTAGGCCATAGGTGTCTATTGGGGCAGAAGAGCATGCTGGTGAGGTAAGTGAAGGGAAAAATGCATGAAGGAGAAAAGGGGCACAGCATATTAGAACATATTGCAATCATGGTAATTAGGGAAGGAGGTCAAAAATACAAGTCATTAGCAAACAGAGCATACATAGAAGGGAATAGTAAAGTAGAAATGTTACCTTAATATAGTCCTCCTGCAGGACCTGAATGATGGCAGAACAGGTCTCTGGAATAATGATTCCCAGGGCCTGGGGAGAGATACCTGAAGAGAACTTCAAATCCTGAAGACTTCTCCCTGTCGCCAAGTACCTCAACGTGGCAACAAGCCTCTGCTCCGGAGTAATGGCTTGTCTCATGCAGGTATCCTGCCGGCTGATAAAGGGGGTCAGCAAAGCCAAAAGACGGTGAAAATCGGGGTCCGTCATCCTGAGAAAGTTCCTGAAATCATCAGGATTATTCTCCCGGATCTCACGAAGCAAAGGCATGTGCGAGAACTGGTCACGCTGAAGCAACCAATTCTTGGTCCACATACTCCTCGTCACTCTGTTCATGGACGGGTCTTGGCTCAAAGCTAAAAGCCCGACACCAATTCCGCGTACAGCACGAACTCGGCGACGAGTACGCACGGGAAACATCGCTCAGAAGGTCACAAAAGGTCGGCTGGTCAGAACAGACAAACAGAAAGCACCGATAAACAGCAAGGCCTGAAAGAACGAAGTGAATACCAGCAACGAGCAGACAATAAGCAGTGCAAATCAAAGCGTCCTATATCAAGATATAGGCCGCAATGACCAACAAATGCGAACTGACTACACGCACTAATAAACAGATACGCACGACAAGCACAAACTGAAGAGCAGTAACGATCTGAGTCAGAAAACTGAGAAGCGCGAATCTTAAGTCACCAAACTTCCACTAACTCTCGATAAACACGGGATCAGCAGAAGGAGCCCAACGGGTGCCTGACGTGGTGCTGAACTTCCCTTTTGTAATCTCGTGGACGACGACTTACGTCACGACGTTCTTCCGGACCGGATATTCCGACAACGTAGTCCGACCGTGTGTACGCAACGCCAACATCGGACAAAGTACGTCGGACAAAGTCCGACCGACCTGGTCCGCGGATTGTCCGAGCGTGTGTATGGGGCTTTAGAGGGGAGGACAAGAAAACATTGTCAACGCTGTATTGTGAACTGGCTGGGTTGGATACCTCTAAAGTGTCTCAACTGTTTAATAAGTGGCAGGTGGATGTGCCTTCCCTGGCGGACAACGACTGGAAGGAGGGGATCCAGCAATACCTTCCTCTCGTGGTCTTGGCGAGGGACAGGTTCATCCAACTTAAATTCATCCACAGAGTGTACTATACCCCGGAAAGTTTGGCCAGAATATACCCCTCTTGTAGCCCGCTCTGCCCCAAGTGTACCACTGAGATAGGCACCTTTATACATGTTACATGGTCCTGCCACCTCATCCAGGCTTTTTGGGAGGAAGTCCTGAAAGATATTAATAGGATTGGTAAGCTACATGTCCCACGGGACCCAATTTCCCTACTCCTAGGTATTGTTGATACTTTGGCAGCAAAGCAGTCCAAGAAACTTCTTGTATTCTACTTGGCTTTTTATGCTAGGAAGGCGATATTTCTGAAGTGGAAGGATCCTTCTCCCCCTACTGTTCAACAATGGAGGTCCTTGGTGGACACGGTCCTCCCCCTGTACAAACTAACGTACGCATGATGAAATTGTCCCCAAAAGTTCGATTTAATTTGGGGGGCCTGGGTGGAACAGAGGAACCTGAATCTAGATTAACTTTGTATCCCCCGTACCATAGCCATGGGATCTGATATGTAAATGACGTCGATGGGAGGGGAACGTCGCCCCCCCCCTTATTGGTCCTTCATTCACGATAAATGCCTCCTCTTACACTGTACAATGTTTATGAGTGCTTTGATAAGCTGACCTTAGGTCACCAACTGAGATATGATGTATGTGATGGTTTGACTTGTAATAAAAGGGTTACTTTAGGAAATGTAGATCAGCTAATTGTTGCAATATGTCCGATTTCTATGTATAACAATGAAGATGTACCACTGTACTGGTTGTTTTATTGTTTGTTTTTCTAAAATAAATAAACTTTTTGTTAAAAAAAAGAGATGGGATGTAGGTTGTTAAGATTGGTGGGGTCCAGTGAGGGCTTTTTAAATATGAGGGTTACTAGCGCATGTTTTAGAGAGTTTGGGAAGATGCCACAAGAGAGGGAGAGGTTGAAAATGTGAGTTAGAGAGTGTAGAATTGAGTCAGAGGGTGAGCGTAGCATTTGCGAGGGAGCAGGATCCAGGGGGCAGGTGGTTAGATGAGTGTTAGATAAAAGTTTAGCAACCTCATTAATAGTAGCAGGGTTGAATGAGGAAGTAATGATTGTATCTGTGGACATGGGGTGTTGCATGGGGGAGGTTTTTGCGCATTGGAGATCTCCTCATGATTTGTATCAATCTTAGTTTTGAAGTGATTTGCGATCTCCTGGGCAGTGAGTGAGTTGGTGGGTGGAGGCAGTGGAGGACAGAGTACAGTGTTGAAGGTAGAGAACAGTTGACATGGACTGGATGAGAAGGTGTTAATGAGTGTGATTAAGTAGGTATGTTTGGCAGTGTGGAGGCAGGAATAGTATTTTAGGAGGGCAGATTTATATTGTGTGAAGTCTTCCTGGAACTTAGTCTTATGCCACGGACGCTCAAAAGCGCGGCTACGTTTTCTGAGACTTCTGGTGTCATCTGTTTGCCAGGGTTGTAGCAGTTGGGGCCTAATTCTGCGTGTAGTGAGGGGGGCAAGCTTGTCTAGGAAGGAAGACAGTGAGCTGTTGTAGATTAAAGTGGCTAGGTTGGGGCAGGACAGGGGTGAGATTTTGTCATAGAGGTGATCAGTAGCAGAGTAGAGAAGAGAAGGGTTGAGGTGGCGAAGGTAACTGTTAGGCGGTTGGAGGGAAAGGAGGTGGAAGTCAGGGAGAGAGCAAAACTAATAAGGTGGTGATCAGAGAGTGGGAGAGGATTGTTGGAAAGGTTGCACAGAGTGCACAGATAGGAGAAGACAAGGTCAGGGGTGTTGCCGTTGGAGTGAGTAGGAGCCTGTATCCATTGCTTTAAGTCAATCGATGAGGTTAGACTGAGAAGTTTAGAAGTAATAGTTGTGTTAGTGTTAACAGGGATGTTAAAGTCACCAAGAATAATTGTGGTGATTTCAGAAGAGAGAAATTAGGGTAGCCCGGCAGAGAAGTCATCAAGGAAGGCTGATACCGTCCAGGGGGCCGGTAGATGACAACAATTCTTAGAGAAATGGGAGAGAATAAACAAAGGCAACGTGCCTCAAAAGAGTAGAATGTCATAGAGGGAGGTGGGTGAAGTACCTGATAGGTGCTACATGGGGCTAGAAGGATTCCCACTCCACCTCCCTTCCATCCACTTAGTCTGGGGGAGTGAGTCCAGAGAAGGCCACCATGGGAGAGAGAAGCAGGAGAAGTAGTATCTGATTCCTGAAGCCAGGTTTCAGTAATGGCAAGTAGGTTAAAGGAATTTGTGATAAAGATGTCGTGGAGGGTAGTGAGTTTGTTACAGACAGTGTGCATTCCAAAGGGCACAGGAACAGTTTTGGAAAGAAGAGGAATAGAGACCAAATTCTGTGGGTTGCGGCTACTGCCAGAGGGTGTAGGGGGATGGGAGCGTTGGGCAAAGACAGATGATGATGGCCCAGGGTTTGGGGATATGTCACCAGAGGTTAGGAGAAGCAGGAGGGTGAGGGAGGTAATGTGGGAATGTGATTTGTATGAAGGGGCATGTCTCAGAGTACTGGAGGTTTTATCAGTATATGGATGTAGAATAAGCAAGAGTTGGCAGGAGCAATAGTAGGGATAGGACAGAAGGCAGGGTCATATGTATAAGCAGGGGGGTGGAGAAGAGGGGTGAAGGTAAGAGTTTAAGGAGAGAGGACACGAGTGTCCGAAGCAGTGGTAGAGAGCGCATGTTAGAGTGGAAGGAGAGATTAATAGAGAGACCGGGTCACCGGGTCGCCTGCAGTCTGTTAGGTGCTTTGCAGTGCAGTTTGCTATATTTGTTTGCTTCGTGCAATCGCTGAAGTGCAGAGATTGAAGTGCATATCACTTGTAGAAAGTTCAGGGATTTAAGTGCATATCACTTGTAGAAAGTGCAGAGATTGAAGTGCATATCACTGAAGCAATGTGCTCCCCCAGCAATGTGCTGACCCCTTAAGGATGCTCAAATTTATACTGTTATGAGGGTGGGGTGGAAGTTCGTTAATTAATCATGAGTGAATATAAGACTGCCTAAAAATCAAAGTGGACCTTTTACTTCTAAAGTCAGAATAGCAAGAGGCCAGAGGCCAAGATAAGATCAACATATAAAACTTAGGTAAGATAGTCCAGAGCAACAAAAAACAACGTCATGTTTATGCACACAGGGCAACAGATAGAGAAGGCCATATACCAAAGACACATACACAGAAACAGCAAGCAGATCCCAATTATATGCAATCACATGGACCCTTGCACTACACAGTTGAAGGTACATCTAAAGAAAATTGCATAAAGTATGGCCAGCCTAAAGCCAAGTATGCACTATTAATTTTTTTCCGTTCAACCCCACGGGTTGAGCAAAAAAAGTCAGCTCAGGTCAGAGCCGCTGTACTAGCCATGCGCAAGGTTAGTTCAGCGATCTCCCCCACTAAGCTGTTGTGCTCTGACAGGGGGTGGCCCCCCGCCAGAACACTTCGATCAGCGGGGGGTGGGGGGATGGGGAATTGGCTGAGAGCGCTGATTGGGAGTCGGCCGGTTGCTGGTTTTCCAACATGCACACGGGGAGAATGACAGACGTTTTTTTTTTAACCAGCAAATGTCTTTCAGGGCTTAAGTTTATAAAGGAGCATACAGTATGTCCCAAATACAGATGTCAGTTTATCCTGTCCCCTAAAACCAAAGCCAGCCCAGACTTCAAGCCTCAACCCTTCAAGCCGAAAAACAGTTTATGATGGTGGGTTGATAACTACGGTACTTAATACTCCAACATCTTTCAGAAGGTTAAAAAAGTTATTTCCCATTCTTAGTACCCTTGTTCTTCAAGATCATGTGCTTGCATTCCCTATAATAAATTATGTACATCTATCTATCTATCTTCTAATGTCTCGTACACACAATCAGATTTTCGGATGACCGTTCATCCTTTTTTGTTGCATGCTAGTGTCATGGCGAAAGTAAAGAGGTTACTCACCATATGAAAATTCTCATACGACAAAATACAACTTCAGAAGTGGTGTAAAGTGTTGAATAGTTTTCTATGTGTTCTTTCGTTTGAGCATGCATAGTCTTGCTCTTTATGATTTTTCGGATTAAAACCGTACTAATTAAAGGAAAATCGGACGTTGAGTTCACGTACAACAAACATTTTATAGTCTGCAAATCCAACTATTGTTGGATGAAAAATCTGAATCAGCTGTTGAAAGCACCATACTAACAATCCGACAATTGGCTGATAGTTCGTCTGATGACATTTTACTTCCTTTTTTTCGTATGGTGTACGGGCCTCTTTGAGAAACCCGTTTCCCACACCAAGTTCAAAATGCACTGCACTTGCAATCTGCAGCAGGTGTCAGTGTTAAAGCTGAACTGCAGCTTTTGTTACACTTTACATAGTTTGTTTGGGCCAAGCTGGCTAACATGTGAGGCAGCTGAATGTGCAGTATAAACTGTATTTAGCTAAGGCTTCCTTCAGCATACCGCGCTGTGTACCGGGTTCGAGCCGAGACTTCCTATCTGATACCCGGAACACAAAAGAGTCTATCGCAGTGATGGCGAACCTTGGCACCCCAGATGTTTTGGAACTACATTTCTCATGATGCTTATGCACTCTGCAGTGTAGTTGAGCATCGTGGGAAATGTAGTTCCAACACATCTGGGGTGCCAAGGTTCGCCATCACTGGTCTATCAGATCTGCGCTCAGCCATTAAGAGAAAGCGATGCATTCGAGCAAAGAATACAAAGCTTCCTTTGAATGGCTGAGTCAGAGAGGTGGGCTCAAGTCTCACCGGTGTGAACAGGGGGCTACATTTATTTAAGTATAACCCCAGTCAAAATATATATATATATTTTTTTGGTTGGGGCTAAAGACTTTCCTCTTCTTTCTTTTTACTTGTCCAAATGACAGTGTTGTCATTTGGGCAGGAAGTGAGGAGAATTTCGAACAGGGACAGGCAGCAGTTAAAAGCTGACAGAGGTTGTAGCCCCCCTCCACTCTACCAATAAGTTGTGTTTTTATTGTGTATTTCCCTAGTGACACATTGTCACCAGGACAAGAAGGGAAAAAAAGTTCACACAGAGAGGTAAAAAAGGAAAGAGGTTTTAACTCTGTTTCTAATGTTTTGGCCAGCGGTACTCTTTAACCACTTTACAACCAGCGCACACAGATGTATGTCGGCAGAATGGCATGGACAAGCAAATGGGCGTACCTGTACGTCCCTTTGAATTTGCTGCTGTGCCATCGCATGCGCGCACGTGCCCGTCGCGAGCTCCATGAGTCAAAAATTTCACTGGCAGGGACGGGGTTAACACTAGGGCGATCAGGGGATTAATTGAGTTCCCTAGTGTGTATTCTAACTGAAGGGGGGAGGGGACTGTGTAGGGGAGATGACAGATCGCTGTTCATACTCTGTATGAACAGACGATCTGTCACTTCTCCCCTCAGAGAACCGGAAATTGTGTGTTTACACACACAGATCCCGGTTCTCCGTGTGCCCCGAGCGATCGCGGGAGCCCGGCGGTGATATCTACATACATGGCACTCGCATCGGCTCCATGGGCGAGCAGGGGGCACGTGCGCCCCTAGTGGCCACAGGGAGAAGCGACGTTGCATAACGTTGTTTCACCCAGTACACCCAGTACAACTGCGGCGGCTGGTCGGCAAGTGGTTAAATGGTTTGGCAGTGGGAGCCGGAAGAGGAGTACTGATAACTACAGGCAATGTCCTTGGAGATCTGGCACTGAAGAAATAATTAGCTTTCTAGTTTGAGTTGCTCCGATAGTAGTTCTTGTAGTGTGTCACAACCTTTCACATAAAAAAGCTAATTTGAAATATAGGATCATTTAAATGATTACAAGGTAATTAAGCTTCATCGGTTGTATTGTAAAGCTAGCCATAGACTGAATGTGAGTTTTGGCTGATTCTTGATAAACCCATTGAAGGCCCTGTTGCCACCCTCCTGTCCAACATACTTTGATTTAATAAAAATCAAAGGAACCTGACAAAATTTTCAGCTGGAGAGTGGCTGCATCTGACTAAATGCAGCCGCTGTCCAGTTATCCTGACAGCCTGCAACAGAAGCTGTAAGAATACAAAAGGTGCAGTGGGAGATTTGTCCATCTGCGCTCTATGTCCCACAGCCAGCAGGCCGAATGTAAAAAATCGAATGCCCTGTACACACGAGTGTAAATTCCGCCAGCAAAAGTCAGACGAGAGCTTTTGTTCAGAAAATGCGACCGTGTGTATGCTCCATCGGACTTTTGCTGGCGGAATTCCAGCCAGCAAAAGATTGAGAGCAGGTAAAAACAAAAAAACATCCAAGATTTTTCCGCTCGTGTGTACGCGGCATTAGAGAATTTGGCCAGCTTTGCCTTCTATTCAGGCATGTAAGACTTATGTTTTATGGCCACATACAACTCTCACGGTCCTTCTCTGTGGCCTTCAGTGGTTTAAGGCAGAACTAAACTTGCTATACTTACCTCCTCTCTAGAAGTCCTGAAGTCTGCAAGGTATCCCTTGCCAACATCTTCTCCTCGGTTCCTTCCGGGTGCTGGCCTGTGGGTATATTCTGGGTCACAAATGAGCTGTTTTTTTTGTTTCCTGTTAGAAGTTGTGGTATATCAAATACAGTATATTTGCCTTATCTAAAAGTATTACATCCAAAAGCCCTGAAACTACTGTGGGAACCTCCTTGTTGGATCTGATGTTAGCCGTTTCAGCAAACTCAGAGTTACACCGTATATTATTCCCCTTCACCCTTCCCCTGGGTGCTACATAAAAGGTTAAAGTTGATGTCCATGTTTTATGTCAATTTAATAGCTTGTTTGGACCAAGCTGGTCCAAATGAACTATTTGCTTCACTAAGTTCTGCAGTTTCTCTAAGCATTGTTCAAAATTATTAGCAAATCGGATCTATGCTACCACTCATATGCGGACGACACTCAACTGTACTTCCGTATCACCGGACAAAAAGACCAATACCAGGAACTAGGAAAATGTCTCACATTGATAGATGACTGGATGACCACTAGCTCCCTCAAACTTAATGGATCGAAAACAGAATTACTGCTCCTCGACGCAAACCGAAGGAAAAAAACGAAGACCCCATGGACACCACCAACCATCCTTGGTCAGACCATCATCCCAAGCACCAAAGCCAAAAGCCTCGGAGTCATCTTTGATTCAGAGATGACCATGGAGGCACAAATAGGATCAGTAATTAGCGGAACCCATCATCTCCTCCGCATGCTTCGGACTCATCCGATTCATTCCGGAAAAGCAGAAAGCAGTAGTAGTAGTAGGAACCATCATCAATTCGCGTCTCGACTACGCAAACTCACTCTACATAGGATTACCGGATTACCAGAGTGTACGCCTTAAAGTCGTCCAAAACACAGCAGCAAGACTAGTCACCGGAAAGAAACCCTGGGAATCCATCTCCCCATCCCTAAGGACCCTCCATTGGCTGACGGTAAAAGATAGAATCACATTCAAGACCCTCTGCCTCACCCACAAATGTACACAAGGAAACGCTCCTCAATACCTTTGTGAGAAAATAGAAAAATACATACCAAATCGCAGCCTTCGAACGACAAACCAGAACCGCCTTCTCATCCCCAAAGCTCGATACAAATCGAAGAGAAAATTGTAGGCTTAGCGTGGACTACACATGTATAAAGAGGGGAATTTTATATTATATGCCACATCCTATATTCGAGAAAAGAGAGGGGGGATCCCCTATGGATTGGACTTTTAAGGCATAAAAACTTTTAACCCCAGATTGAAAACTAGGTAGTATACAGTGGTGTGAAAAAGTGTTTGCCCCCTTCCTCATTTCCTGTTCCTTTGCATGTTTGTCACACTTAAGTGTTTCGGAACATCAAACCAATTTAGACAATAGTCAAGGACAACACAAGTAAACACAAAATGCAATTTGTAAATGAAGGTGTTTATTATTAAAGGTGAAAAAAATCCAAACCATCATGGCCCTGTGTGAAAAAGTGATTTCCCCCTAAACCTAATAACTGGTTGGGCCACCCTTAGCAGCAACAACTGCAACCAAGCGTTTGCGATAACGTGCAATGAGGCTTTTACAGCGTCCTGGAGGAATTTTGGCCCACTCATCTTTGCAGAATTGTCCTAATTCAGTTACATTAGAGGGTTTTCGAGCATGAACGGCCTTTTTAAGGTCATACCACAACATCTCAATAGGATTCAGGTCAGGACTTTGGCTAGGCCACTCCAAAGTCTTCATTTTGTTTTTCTTCAGCCATTCGGTGGTGGACTTGCTGGTGTGTTTAGGATCATTGTGCTGCTGCAGAACCCAAGTTCGTTTCAGCTTGAGTACACGAACAGATGGTCGGACATTCTCCTTCAGGATCTCTTGGTAGACAGCAGAATTCATAGTTCCTTTTATCACGGCAAGTCTTCCAGGTCCTGAAGCAGCAAAACAGCCCCAGACCATCACACTACCACCACCATATTTTACTGTTGGTATAATGTTCTTTTTCTGAAATGCAGTGTTCCTTCTACGCCAGATATACTTGGACACACACCTTCCAAAGAGTTCCACTTTTGTCTCATCGGTCCACAGAATGTTGTCCCAAAAGTCTTGGGGATCATCAAGATGTGTTGTGGAGAAATTGAGACGAGCTTTGATGTTGTTTTTGCTCAGCAGTGGTTTTCTCCTTGGAACTCTGCCATGCAGGCCATTTTTGCCCAGTCTTTTCCTGATGGTGGAGGCATGAACGCTGACCTTAACTGAGGCAAGTGAGGCCTGCAGTTCCTTGGACGTTGTTGTGGGGTCTTTTGTGACCTCTTGGATGAGTCGTCGCTGCGCTCTTGGGGTAATTTTGGGCGGCCGGCCACTCATGGGAAGGTTCACCACTGTTCCATGTCTTCGCCATTTGTGGATAATGGCTCTCACTGTGGTTTGCTGGATTCCCAAAGCTTTGGAAATGGCTTTATAACCCTTTCCAGACTGATAGATCTCAATTACTTTCTTTCTCAATTGTTCCTGAATTTCTTTGGGTCTCGGCATGATGTGTAGCTTTTAAGGATCTTCTGGTGGACCTTACTGTGTCAAGCAGCTCCTATTTAAGTGATGCCTTGATTGTGAACAGGTGTGGCAATAATCAGGCCTCGGTGTGGCTAGAGAAATTGAACTCAGGTGTGGACAACCACAGTTATAGTATGTTTTAACAAGGGGGGCAATCACTTTTTCACACAGGGCCATGATGGTTTGGATTTTTTTTTCACCTTTAATAATAAACACCTTCATTTACAAATTGCATTTTGTGTTTACTTGTGTTGTCCTTGACTATTGTTTAAATTGGTTTGATGTTCCGAAACACTTAAGTGTGACAAACATGCAAAGGAACAGGAAATGAGGAAGGGGGCAAACACTTTTTCACACCACTGTATATAGAAAATCGTTTATTACAAGAGATTGGTATATAAAGTATTAACATACATAAAAATATATATAGAAGTATATATAGAAATAAAAGAAAAGAAAGTTCCAGTTCTTTTATTTCTATATATATTTTTATGTATGTTAATACTTTATATACCTATCTCTTGTAATAAATGATTTTCTATATATACTACCTAGTTTTCAATCTGGGGTTAAAAGTTTTTATGCCTTTTTAAAAGTCCAACCCATAGGGGATCCCCCCTCTCTTTTCTCGATACAAATCGAAGGGAGAACGAAGATTCGCAGTATAGGGACCTCGGCTATGGAATGCTCTACCGAACAATATCTGCTTGGAAGAAAACCATCAGGCCTTCAGGAAAAAACTCAAGACCCACCTGTTCTAATATCGCAGGACAACAAGAGCAGACAAGCGCCTTGAGGCGATTCAGTTCGCATTTGCAGCGCTATACAAATCATTCATTCATTCATTCATTGTATGTACTGCATGCAGTGCCGCTTATAGAAATCATGGGGCCCCGTACAGCCTACCAGATGGAAGCCCAGCACTGTGTACTGCATGTAGCTGAAGTTTTATGCAGTACATACATACAATGCCTAGAGACACTGCATCACTTAGTGAAGCAAATAGTTTGTTTGGATCAGCTTGGTCCAAACAAACGATTTAACTGCGTCAATACTGGCCACTTTCACCCTCTTCCTGCCCAGGCCAATTTTTAAGCTTTCAGTACTGTCACATTTTGAATGACAATTGCGCGATCCTGCAACACTGCACTCATATGACATTTCTATAATTTTTTTTTGAGACAGATAAAGCTTTGGTGGTATTTAATCACCACTGTTTTTTTATTTTTTTGATAAAAAACATTTTGAAAAAAAATATGTTTCTTAGTTTCTGTTTTAAAATTTTGCAAATAAGTAATTTTTCTTCTTCATTGATGTGCGCTGATGAGGCTGCACTGATGGACACTGATGAGGCTGCATTGATGTACACTGGTGGGCACTGATGAGGCTGCACCAATGGGCACTGATGAGGCTTCACTGATGGGCACTGATAGGGCGCACTGATGAAGCTGCACTGATGGGAACTGATAGGTGGCACTGATAGGCTGCGTTGATGGGCACTGATAAGCTGCACTGATGGGCTCTGTTGGGGCTGCACTAATAATAAGGACACTGATGATCATTCCCCAATTATCAGTGTTAACAATGTGCTGACAGCTTTATCAGCTTTCTTTTCCTCACACAGAGGCAGCATGTGAGGAAAGGAATGCCTTTAACTGGCAAGTCTGTTTATATGTGTACAGCTGTGATTGGACACAGCTTATCACATGGTAAAGGGCCGCTGTGATTGGCCCTTTACGCAATCTGTGATTGCCTGTGTCCTAGGAACACAGCAGTCACAGAGCATGCCCAATGCACAGGGGCGTGGTTCTGACAAGATGTCCATGAGTTCCCTCCCAGAACTAGAGACCGCGCTGTAGCTGTATTTTGGCTATAGCACAGTAAAGAGGTGGTTAAAGTGACATTAAATATGGACATCAGCTTTAAGTAGGAAGGTAAGCAAAGGGTGGAGAAGCTTGGCCAGTATAGACAGTAATTAGACCAACAAGTTCAGAGGCATAAAAAATCAAATAAAAAAATATGTTTATGGACAGGAAAAGCCAGAGGGCAAGTCACATGTACTGCCCAAATCTCATGCTTTCATGTAAGCCTCACATCTTTGTAAATCAGTGCTAGCATTAGTAATGTCTGCATACTGCCTGATCAGTAAAGCTGGACACCCATAGATTTAACTTGTTCAGCCTGTGGGCTGAATGAAAAAAATCTAATAGGCTCCTCCATCCATGTTAGGCTGCGCAGCTGGACGACTGCTTTGTCTATTGTATTTAGACAGCTAGCCCACCTGTCAGAATACCCAAACAGGGCCTGCATCTTATTGGATGCAGTTCGGGCAACAACTTTCCATCCGCCTCCTTCAACTTGTCAATTGAAGGGTGTTGGCCACCCACTGCGCATGTGTGAGCGGCGCCACGCGCCGTGATTGGCCGCGCAGTCATCTGGGACCTGTCACGTGTCCCAGATGACTGACAGGAGTGAGGGAGCCCTTCCTGCACCGAGGGGAAGTGATGTCACCAGCCCAGGCACGGAACGAGGCAGACTACGAGGGACCCCCTAGCAACAGGCATTTAGAGGTGAGTTAAAAAAAAAAAATTCCAAATGTTTTTTTATTTTTATTTTTTTAGGAATTTTAATCATCTTTTTGTTTTTGGGGGGAAACACCACTTTAAGTGATTTGGTAAATGGTCACAGGCCACAATGAAATGAAATGGTTCAGAATTTCAAATTTTTTATTTTGAATAGCATAATGACAATTTTCCTCTTGCAGCCACCGAATGCTGGCGGGAGGGAGAGTAAGAGAAGCTGGCTTTCAGTAGTTGCAGGAGAAAAATGGAGAGGATCAGTTACTGTATATGCTGCCCCCGCCAACCCTCTTGTCCAAGTGTAAAACACAATGTGACAAGGAGGCCACACAGGCCCCCTGGATCATGGGACGGGATCACCATTGGGACCATGGGACGGGATCACCCTGGCGTTACACCAGTAGTTGGGTGGGTGTGGTAAAAAACACTCGCCCCCGAACCGCAAATGTAAACAAGCCCATTTTGTTTTCTCCTTCACTGACGGGCACTGATGAGTTGGCACTGAGGCGGCACAGATGGGCACTGATGTGTTGGCACTGATGTGATGGCACTGATAAGGTGGCACTCATGGGCACTGATGAGGAGGCACTGATATGTAGAATTGATGGGCACTGATAGGCGGCACTGATATGCAGCACTGATGGGCACTGATATGCAGCACTGACAGGCAGCACTGATGGGCACTGACAGGTGGCATTGATGGTGGGCACTGACCAGCGGCACTAATTGGCACTGACAGGTGGCATTGATGGACACTAATAGATGGCACTGATGGGCAGCACTGATTGGGCAGGTACTGACAGGTATTAATGCTGGGCACTGATTGGCACTGTGATGGACACTGGCACTTTGGTGGCCTCTGACTGGCACTGTGATGGGCACTGATTGGCTCTGTGGTGGGCACTGGCAGACTTTATTATTGGGGCACTGCTGGGCAATGATTGGCAGCTGATTGGCACATTTGATGGGGCTGTGCTGATAATCAATGTGCTTATAATCAGCACAGACCCCCCCCCCCTCTCTGACAGGGAGAGCCACCGATCGGCTCTCCATGTCAGCGCAAACTGAGGAATGCCCTTTACCGGTACTTCCTGGTTCTCGTGATGATCAGCTGTGATTGGTCACAGCTGATCACGTGGTATAAAGGCTCTGTCAGAGGCTTCTTATCACAATCGGAGATGCGGCGTGTCAGGCTGAAACACCGCACTCGCGATCACCGCGGTGGGTGCCCCCACGGGAGCGCGCCGGCATGTTATCCTGCTGGACCTCATATGATGCCTAATAAGGATAACAGAACCACTTCCCGGCCGTCATTCTGTTATAGGCCGGGCGGGAAGTGTTTAAGGTAGCTGCGCTTTGCCATAGACTTCTATTATAACTTGTGGGTGTGATGCACTTTCTGAAAATGCACCAAAACTCCTGCCATCAGTTTTGCGGTTGAGAGGCACATCAGAGGGCTCCAAGGGCCACATGTTGAGCACCCCTAATGTACATGTAGCGCCGACACTTTTCTAATTTATTTTTTTCCAGAACTGTAACTGAGTTCTGGGGGTTAATTGTTTTAGGTAATTTACTTTCTCATCAGTTTGGCTGGGCTGTACTGGAGTTTTGCCTGATCATAGGTGAGCACCTGTGACAGGCTGAGAACGCAGTCTGGTTGGACGTGTTGCGTACCAATCTTTCTCGGAGCCAATCAGTGGGCGCGTCTCGCCCCGCTGTGTATTCTGGGAAGGAGTATTTAAGATGCTGAAGTCACGTGTTCAGGGTTCGGCTTGCTGTATGATTCCTGGTTTCCGGTCCGGACCAACCCTGTGAGGTGTCCCGGACCCAGGAGTGTCTGCTGCCCCCGTAAGCCTGGTCACCCTGACCAGCCCCAGAGGCCCTCATGGTCTGGGGTGGGGATCCATCCGTTCCCGAGCCTTGGAACTGGCAAGTTCGAGGCCTAGTAACTGAAGGAGGATTCTGAAGTGTCCCGGTGTTCTCTCAGGATTGGAGAGGCAGAGCAACTTGTACAAGCGACCAGGGGAGGACTCTTAAGAGGAGGGCCAAGAAGCTGGCTGCTCGATAAGAGCCTGGGAGCTGAGGTTGTATGGACACTAGTGAATCCGCATTACCTACGGTATCGCCGAAACTACTGGAAGATCCAGGTACCATAGAGAAAGTTCCTAAACCTATCCTTTGGTTACAACATAGTCTGTGGCAGAGACTTTTACATTGTTCACCTGAAGTTTCACAACCTAGTCTGTGGCAGAGACTTTGTAAAATTCGGAATCACTTGTTGGCTGCTAAATCTACAGACAGGGATTTATCCAACAGTGAAGAGTCCAGTTGCAAGTGGCTACTCCCTGGGCTATCTGAGGAGACATTAATTTGATGTCGGCAGTTCTGTGCCTGAGCTTTATCGCCAATACCCTCTATCCCCAACTGAGAGACTGTGTTACATTGAACTTTTAATTTTTTCAAATAAAAATCCTCAAAAGGACTTTTGAGTATCGGTCTCTGAAATAACTGGGTACTAACCCTGGGAACCCCTAGACAAAGAACGACGAGCTACAAGGAGGAGGTAATCGGTAAGCCCAGAAAATACATAGCCGCCCTGCAGGGGTTATGGCGCTACATACATGTGTATTATTATTATTATTATTATTATTATTATTATTATTATTATTCAGACCATTAAAAAATGGCATTTGATTGGCATTTGTTCCCTGATGAAATTGGTTAGACCAAGTGATAGTCTTTTGGCAGTATCTATGGCTACGTTAGCTTTGTTTACACACTTCTTGACATTTTACTTTTTGTTGAACTTTCCACACACAGTTCCGTATAACATGTGAATTTTCCTTGACATCTATTTTGCTTATTTGTAGCTTGTTTTTAGTAGCTTGCTGTGTGAGCTTAGGTCATTGTGTATATATTGTACAATAAGTCTAGGTGTCCATGGAACCCAAGAACAATATACATACATGCCACAGAGTAGCCACATACTGTTCTACCACTCCTTTCCTACTGGGGCTTCTCAATAATGTGCATTCCATTGTGTTGACCATGCATTGACAAGTGATTTATTTTACCAATCTTTGCAGGATCAAAGTTTGTTTCTGACATTTTAGGGTTAGTCTTTATTCTTAAACATATTTTGTGTTCTTAATTGTTTTGCATTCTTTGCTGTGTGGTTTTCCTTCCATTCCTACAGATTATGGTAGCAAGACCTGCACGTGAACTCTTGCCTTGTAATAGTCAATTAATTTAGTGACATCAATATGTGCTAATGTTTTTTCATTCCAGAGCTGAGAGATTAGTGGTACCAGGGGCAGAGTGCTATGTGAAGTGTAACCTCCTGCTGCTCTGGGTCACTGGATGGAATTTTAGAAAAGGCATTCACATTTTTTTCTGAAAAGCAAAGTAGACTGGCCAGTCCGCTTATGGTAAGGTGGACAGAAAATAATTGAAAATCCTCCTCTAAAACACTATAATGGAAAAAAAACACCATAAAGTATTTTCAGTAAAGGCAGATATTGAGTTTTTATGCCACTGATTACTATAAAGTGTGTGACAGGACAAATACTATGCAATACATTTATGAAATGCATACACATTTCCACAAATCTTAGCCCTCGCTGCCAGAGCTGTTTTAGTTTGTTTTTTACACCTGAAACATTAAAGGTATTTACTGAGAAGCAGAGACCTGGGAGAATAAAATAGTGGCAGTTGCAATTTTTTATGTCTCATAATATTAGCACAAATGTTTTTCAGGAAAAATTTCACGAATGGCAATTTTAGTGTACACAAACGCAATATAAGGTGCGGTTGCATAGAGCATACAGATACCAAACATGTTGAAACTCAAAATGGCATGCACTCATGAAACAACAAACTAGAGTACCCAAAATTGTTCTGGAAGCACAGGTCATCCATGGAGCCACATGAGTCCTTTTAAATGACTTTTTTTCCTTCAGAAATGACACTTTGTGCAGGGACAGTTCAAAAATCGCACCTCTTCCTCGTCTGTGATAGGCGGAACGTTCTAAGCACGGGAAACATGCGCCCCTTTACAGGCATACTATACACACCCCCAGGTACGAGATTCAAAAGAAATATTTCACTTTTATTGTTTCACTTTAGGCATTTTTAAAATCACTGCTCCCGAAAAAACATCAGTTTTTAAAAAAAAAATTTTTTTTGCATTGATACATGTCCCCTGGGGCAGGACCCAGGTCCCCAAACACTTTTTTAATGACAATAACTTGCATATAAGCCTTTAAAATTAGCACTTTAGATTTTTCATGTTCGAGTCCTTTAGACTTTAACGGTGTTCGGATGTTCGAACAAATTTATTGCCTGTTCGCATGTTCTGATGCGAACCGAACTGGGGGGTGTTCGGCTCATCCCTAATGTCTAGCGTTATACGAATTTGTAACTTGATGTTTATCTATCAACAGTTAGATAGAACACCTGGTCCTTAGTCACATATCTTAGCTGATTGCTTAAGGCTAAACAGAATATACATTCCAAGAACAGGCTTGACCATAGTAAACAACATAGGAGGGGGGATGTTGTGCAAACATTCTTACACAGACTTAAACTTACACAATAAGAGACTTCACATAAGATGATGGGGGAGACAAAATGGAGTCATGATGGTTCATTCATATTATTACAGTGTACACACTCCAAAGACATGCTGGTAGGTTAAAGTCATTCATTCATTCATTCATTCATTCATTCATTCATATATTATTACAGTGTACAGGCGTGCAGTGTGTTAAAAAAATTGCAGGTCTGGTATTTTGTGTGTTGCTGTGCATTGGTAGCCCATAACTTCACCCTAAAGGGGAAGTTATGCTTTATTCCCCCTTCTAATTTTGGCACTTTTTTGGTGGGGGGGGGGGTAGGTACCTGGTTTTGACAGGTACCTGCTCCCACTTCTAGTGAGATCACGTGGCAGATCCACTGGAAATTCTCCCCCCCGCCCATCTGGGTACTCTGGTTTCCTTCCACACTCTAAAGACATGCTGGTAGGTTACCGGTAATTGGCTCCTGTCTAAATTGGCCCCAGTATGTGTATGTATGAATATGAATTAGAGACCTTAGATTGTAAGCTTCTTGAGGGCAGAGACTGACATGAATGTACAATATACTGTATATGTAAAACCCTGTGTAAATTGTTGGCGCTATATCAATACCTGTAATAAAAATAATTTTGTTGGGCAATTGGAAGCCAGCGGAGGGATTGGCAGAGAAGGGAGGCAGACACTGAGCTGTTGCTAAGGTGGATGAGTCTAGCAGCATTCATGATAGACTGTAGGGGGGATAGCCAGCGAAGGGGTAGGCCTATGAGAAGGCAGTTGCAATAGTCAAGGCAACTAGGGAGTGAATGAGTTTCTTGGTGGTTTCATTGGTTAAAAAGGGGAATCATTTGGAGATGTTACAGAGGTTAAAGAGGGAGTCCCGCAAAATGTTTTTTTTTTTCAAAAGTCAGCAGCTACAAATACTGCAGTTGCTGAAAATAAGGACACTCACCTGTCACAGAGTCCAGCGACATCGGCACCCGAGGCCGAACCGTCCCTCAGTCCTCGGATGCTGCCGCCACCATCTCCGGTATGGGAATCAGCAAATGAAGCTTTGCGGCTTCACTTCCCGTGTTCCCTACTGCGCATGGGCGAGTCGTGCAGCACAATCAGAATGGTCCCTGCTGTCTCTGGGACCTGTGTGTGTCAACGCAGACAGTGCGGCAGGACGGAGAGAGGCAAAGAGTCCCGTGGGAGTCTTTGCCCGGAAGTGGGTGCAAATACCTGTCTTAGAAACCCCCCCCCCCGAAAGGTGCCAAATGTGACACTGGAGGGGGGAGTCTTCTGAAAAGCGGAGGTTTAATTTTTGTGTGAACCTCCGCTTTAAGTCTACAAGATATGGACAATGATTGTATTTGGGGCTGAAAGAACAGATCAGAGTCCAGGATTACACCTAGCACCCTGGCATGAGAGGAGGACATTAACATAGCAATAGGGGTTGCAATGGCAACCCCACTAATGCTTTAGGGGAAAATAAGGGACAGGAGAGGTGGCAGCATTTACTAGACGCAATCAGCTGTATTTTCCTGCAGCAGCTAAAAGCCAGCTTCTCCTCCACTTCCCACTGACATTCAACTGCTACAGGAAGATAAAGCTGATCGGGTCTAATACATTCTGCCCCTAATGCCCCTCCTGTCCCTGTTACTCTTGCTGCCCGGGCCCCTCTGCGTGCTTCACTGGTCACCCTCCCTCCGCACTTCCGGCTTCCCTCCTCTCCTACCGGCTGCTGCAAGGGATGCTTTCAGGGCAGGGCAGTTAATGTTTTATTTATAAAGTTAGTAGAGACAAATCCTAACAGACTAAAGGCTGGAGGGGTGGGTGGTGATCCTTTTTTCCAACTCTTTTTCAAAAATTCTGTTTTTTATTTATTAATTTTTTTCTCACATGTTGATGTTATATCTTTCACTTGGAAGTTATAAGTTGCACAAGTATATGCAGCTGGATAAAACAAAAATTGTGTCTGTCTTTTCTTCAGGCTGCAAAATATGATTATTTTAAAGGGAGTGGATTCTTTTCTACACCCACTGTACATAAATAAATACATGACTAGGGCAGCCAGATAACTTACTACCCTTAAACAAAACATGTACATAACTTACATTACTATAAATAATGACCATGACACCTGCTTGGATGAAAATGGCCTTGACGGCCTTTTATTAACAAACCAAAAACATATAAACTCTATTTCCATAGTTTTAACCATTTTAACTATTTTAATTCTCCAGATCCATCCAAGCTAATGGTTGCTGGTCCCTGACGACCCCATTTTCTTATTGAGCCTGCAGCCCCTTTAACGTAGCATCTGCCCCAGCCGCAAACTTGCCTCGCGGACACGCTAACTGACCGCGGACCCCCATAACTCATTACCCATAAGGCCGAACTAACACCAGCCAATGGGAAAGGACTCCATAACTGTCATGTGTCCAACATTTTTAGCCACACCCTTTTAATTTTATTCTTGTAACACTACACCATACCTAATCGTCGCCAAGGACCCAACCGTAACTGCATTCTTTAGTCGACCATCCTCTGACCGATTCTCTCAGGGCGGGCGGGCGGGAACGTCCTTTCACCTTGCTGCCCAGACTGCATGTGACTACCTACTTGCTAATTGCCACGAGGGATCTACTCCTCCCCCCCTTTGCTCCCCACCAACCAATCTGGTAAGTGCAGAACAAAATCTTTTACCCCTCCTATCTTTAACCATTTCATCTCTCTGTTCCTTGCACCCTGTCATGTTTGTACTTCGCCTCCATTGCACTGCTGCTCCGTACATGTGTATATGATCAATTTAAGCACCCCTGCCAGTGTTAAATGGCCCGTCTCATCCCTCTAACTGCAAAATAGCTTGTTCTGTTGAGAAACAACAGACTTACCATTCAGATCACCATATGCAAATAGACGAAAGAAAGCCTAAAAATTTTATGAATGCAGCCATCACATCTTAGAATTGGTAAGTTGCATTGAAATAAATGTTTGCTTTTGGGTTTAATACTACTTTAGGCTGGAACACAGACAAGGATAAAAGGTAAATAAGCTGCATACTCAGTAAGTGATTAAATCAGCTATTGAAATGGATTAAAAAAAACAAAGGGTTTCTTAATCCTAAAAAAAAAATGAGTATTTTGACCAAGTTTAATGATGTCACTGAGGGCTAGGGAGTTTTCCTATTAAGGCCTTGGAGCTTGTGAGGTCAATACTTCCGGAGATTATACATTCCTAAGCTTTCATCATAATAGAGGATACAAGTGTGTTCAGAAACATGTTGTTTTGCAGATCTTCAGGAGACTCGCAGACATCCTGGTGTTCTTAGAAAACAGGCCTGTGTCAGAGGTCATGGTAGGCCAGGCGGAATATTGCCCTTAGGGCTAGCAATAATGAGTGGTTTAATTATGTTAGTATCTCATGTTTACTTTAAAGGGACACTAAAGCCTGGCCTCTGACAATAGAGGGTAGTAAGATTGGGCTGTCTTTTGGTAAAATTTCCAGTCAAACACAAAAACAATTGGGTATTGTCTGAGATACTTTTTTCATTTACACTGAACATTAATCACTTAGCGACCGCCCTATAGCTGTTTTACGGCTACGGGGCGGCCACTATGTGCAGAATCTCGTGTGTGTGTGTATATATACGTGATTGTGGTCTTCTGGGTAGAGGGCGTGAGTGCGCGCCGCCGCCGGCTCGGTCCCGCCATGCAGGGCTGGTGCAAGGATTTTTGACACCCTAGGCAAAACCTAATTTTGCCGCCCCTGACTCCACCCCCTTCGCCCTGCCCATGTATACCCCACCGAATGACTGCTAACATTGTGTGGGTGGAGTCAGTCACCGCCCCGATGCATGATATACATGCAACATATGTAGGAGCCTGGTGGTGGCGGGTGATGTGCTCTTTAGGCCGGCGCCTGATGATCAGTGCAGGCCCATTAGTGCCACCTATCAGTGCCCATTAGTGCTGCCTATCGTTGCCCATGAGCACTGAGTGCCACTTATCAGTGCGGAGTACAGACCTGGGAACTCAGCACAGGGATGGTGGAAACCCCTCATAATGGGCACAGCAGGTGTACAGTCCCGGGAACTCAGCACAGGGATGGTGGGAACCCCTCGTAATGGGCACAGCAGCTGTACAAACCCAGGAACTCAGCATAGGAATGGTGGGAACCCCTCGTAATGGGCACAGCAGCTGTACAGACCCAGGAACTCAGCACAAGGATGGTGGGAACTCCTCATAATGGGCACAGCAGGTGTACAGACCCGGGAACTCGGCACAGGAATGGTGAAAACCCCTCATAATGGGCCCAGCAGGTGTAGAAACCCAGGAACTCAGTAGATATGTGCACTGTCAATAAATTTGTTTAGTTTCGTTCCGTTCCGTTTTCGTATATTAGAATTAATTCGTATTTCGTAATTCGTGTCCGAAATTCAATTTGGATGCGTACGAAATACGAATTTTCATTAACTTTTCGTAACAATTACGAATGTTCATTATGATGAATTTATCATTATGAGGGGCTTCCATCATCCCTGTGCTGTGCTGTGCTGACTTCCTGGGTTTTTTAACTTCATCATAACGAATATTCTTATTTTGTCAGAATGAATCTCCCATCGACTACCACTACCAGTCTCCCACTCCCATATTAAAAAAAGGTCATTTTTCCCAACCCTCACTCAGCAGCACAAGAAAACCTCTGATTGGTCAACAAAACACCGGTCACGTTTCCGTTGTAACGGAATTTGGATCCGAAATTCGTAAACAAAAATGTTGTATTTCGTACAAAATTGGGAAGCATAGCAATTCGTATTTCGGATTAAACTAATCGCACATGTCTAGAACTCAGCACAGGGATGGTGAAAACCCCTCATAATGGGCACAGTGGGTGTACAGACCCAGGGACTTAGCACAGAGATGGTGGGAACCCCTCATAATGGGCACAGCAGGTGTACAGACTTGGGAACTCAGCACAGGGATGGTGGGAACACCTCATAATGGGCACAGCAGGTGTACAGACCCAGGAACTTAGCACAGGGATGGTGGGAACCCCTCATAATGAGTACAGCAGGTGTACACACCTCTGGACAGGAGGGGGCAGCATTTACTAGAACTTATCGGCTGTATTTTCTTTCTGCAGCTGCTGACTGCTGGTGGAAGGGTGCTGTCAGTGGTGGAAAATACAGCCCAGTTTTAGTAAATTCTGGACCCTAAGCTGCACTAATATCATCAGTAACCAGGAAAACCCATAGGGACTAGTGGGCAGCAGCCTGATCTGTAGGCAGTGTTTTCCACGGGTGGTCCCAGCTGAAAAAAGAAACTCTATAAAGAGAGCCGACACACTGACCCTCCTGCACAGCACTAATATCAGTAACAGCATGTGTAGTAGGACTCCGATCCCTCACCCACACCCTCTGTTTCCAACCTGCCGTGCCATGACCTGTGCAGTGTGACTGGGGGAGGGGGTGGAACATTCCAGGGAGCTCTGGGTTATCAGGAGGAAGAGCTGAACTGAAAGCCGGTGTCATCCTGTGCTAAAAACTGCAGAAAGCCGAAGGAACTGTTTAGGCTACTTTCACACTGGAGCGGACGGGCGTTGGCGGTAAAGCGGCACTATTTTTAGTGATGCTTTACCGTAGTTTTAGCGGTGCTATTCAGCGCTTTGTGGCGCTGCCCCATTGATTTTAATGGGCAGGGGCGCTTTCACACTGGAGTGAGATAGTAAGATGTGAGGCGCTTTACAAGCGCTATGCAGGCGCTGTAGCGCCTGTAAAGCGCCTCGGTGTGAAAGTAGCCTCACTGTGTGATATAATTGGGGGGCTGAGTGTGTAGAGAGCGCAGTGTGTAGAGCAGTCAGTGGGGTGCATGAGTTGCAATGTAAAGGCTTGGGGGGTCAGTGGTGTGTATAGGGCACCATTTGCAAGCACCAGTCGCTGTATTTTCCTCCACTGATGCCTCCTTATGCATGGGATATGCATAAGATGGCCCCCACTCGGCTCCATAATACTGGATGACGGAAGCGACGTCAAACGTCACTTCCGCCCAAGGGTCTTTATTGAAAAAAAAAAGGACATTTTTTTTTTATATTGCATTTAAGTGTAAATTTTCTTTTCTATTACAAGGGATGTTTACATTCCTTGTAATAGGACTAAAAGTGACCCAATTTTTTTTTTTAAATGTACAGTGTTAAAATAAAAATAAAAAGTAAAATAAATAAGAAAAAAAATATATAATTTAAAGCCCCCCGAGCTCGCGTGCAGAAGTGAACGCATACGTAAGTCGCGCCAGCATATGAAAACAGTATTCAAACCACACATGTGAGGTATCGCCGCAATCGTTAGAGTGAGAGCAATAATTCTAGCAAAAGACCTCCTCTGTAACTCAAAACTGGTAACCTGTAGAAAATTATAAACCTCGCCTATGGAGATTTTTAAGTGCCAAAGTTTGTCGCCGTTCCAAAAGCGGGCGCAAATTTGAAGCATGACATGTTGGGTATCAATTTACTCATGTAAAATTATCTTTCACAATATAAAAACTAATTGGGCTAATTTTACTGTTGTATTATTTTTTAATTCAAAAAAGTGCGCTTATATTACCGCTGCGCAAATACGGCGAGACATAAAGTATTGCAATGATTGCCATTTTTTTTCTCTAGGGCATCTGAAGAAAATATATATAATTTTTGGGGGTTCTAAGTCATTTTCTAGCAAAAAAAAAATGATTTTAACTTGTAAACAACAAGTTTGAAAAATAAGCCTGGTCCTTAAGTGGTTAATATTAAAAACAGCCGGGCAATTTATTTTTATTTTCAATTTATTGTTGGAATTGGCTTAAGATTCTTGCATACAATACGGTACATATGTAAATGTTATTAAAAAAATCTTTTACGTGGACCAGCTTCATGTTCTTGTTAGTAAACCCCCCTCCCATGGAGATGTTATTGTCCCGAAGAATGTTAAGAAGTCAGTTGGATATAGAACTTGTCAGTAGACTTTTTGTATAGTCATGTCTTTCATAAATTGCTAAGGAGGATCCAGCAGGGGGCAGGTGACAATATTGTCTGGCTGCAGAGTTGCTTAGGTTGTAGCAAAAACATGGATCAGACAAGTTTAGTGATTCTGTTGCTAAAAATATAATGTGAATTATGGAAATTGTTGGTTATTTTAAAAATTTGTCTGCTATTTCTTACCATCAGATTGGTGCTCAGCAGTGGGTCAAAGTACTTACTTTTCTCTTTGCATCTTTCATTCACGCTTTATTGTTAGCTTAAGATGCACTTTAAAATAAAAAATAAAAATTCTGAAACATTAGATGCTGTAAAAAAAGTGTTGGTATAAAGTGTTGTAACAGGCTGGGGTATTCAGTTTGAGGGATTAAAAACTACCCCAAAACTGAATGGTACTTTTTGGGTGAACATGCTTTTCAAAGGAAATATTTCATAAATGAAACATGAAGTCATGGTTGACCTGTCTTTCTGAAAACTGTATTTGCCTTGCTTGAAGTGGTAGTAAAAGCACAGTTGAGGAAAGAAAATGCAATGTCATAATGTGCTAGCATGCATCGCATACTAGCACATTATGGGAGACTGTAAACAAAGCCCTCCAGCACCACACAGTCACTGCGGAGAGGAATTCCATCTTCGGCCGTTCTTCCTTCCAGGTTTGCGGGGACGCAAAGACGTCACTCCCCTGCAATGCGTGTGGGAGCTGCCATTTACAACACAGGGTCTGAAGGTCCGGTACTGTATGCCAGACCTTTAGAATGCATGCGCCGGTGACGTCGCCTGCTGCATGCACTCTGAATATCTCCTAAACAGTGCAAGTTTAGAAGATATTCACAGTACCTACAGGTACAAGTAGTAGAACAGAGTTTACTACCACTTTAAAGTCAGCAACTTTAAATAAGTATGCAGGTAAGTACTCACAACTTTCTATCTACTAATGTACCTGTTCTGGGTCAGTGACTCAAAAGCCAGAATACCAAAATTTCAGCCAGGACCCGTCCTTTCAGCCTCAAATACAATCGCTGTCCAAATCTTGCAGACTTTACCTCCGTAACATCTCCAAAATACGCCCCTTTTTAACTGTTGAAACCACTAAGCAACTTATTCACTCCCTCGTTATCTCTCGCCGTGACTATTGTAACTCTCTCCTCATTGGCCTACCGCTCCGCAAGCTATCCCCTATTCAGTCCATCATGAACGCTGCTGCCAGACTCATAGACCTTACCAACTGTTCAGTGTCCACCACCCCTCTCTCACAATCCTTCCCCTGGCTTCCCATTGCCCAATGAATAAAATTCAAAACACAAAGAATAACATACAAAGACATTTACAACTCTGCCCTGAGCAATATCACTTATCTTGTCTCCAAAGATCACCCAAGCCGTCCTCTCTGCTCCTCCCAAGACCTTCTGCTCTATAACTACCTTGTCTGCTCCTTCCATGATTGTCTCCAGGACTTCTCCAGAGCCTCTCTCATTCTCTGGAACTCCTTACCCCCCAATCTGTCCAACTATCTTCTACTCTGTCCACTTTTAGGTGATCCCTGAAAACTCATCTCTTCAGGGAAGCCTACGCTGCCTTCAGCTAATAACCAAATCTTTTACTTCTCCCATCAGTTTATCCCTCACAGTTATTACCTTTAATCCCACCAGCCCCTCCCTATTGGATTGTAAGCTCACAGGAGCAGGGGCCTCCTAACCCTCTTGTATTGAATTGTATTGTTGCTGTATTGTCTCCTTTTTATATCGTAAAGTGCTGAGCAAACTGTTGACACTATATAAATCCTGTATAATAATATAGTGTTATCACATTACATTACCCACAGCCATTGGATACCTGTTATTAATTTCACAATGGTCAGTAGAGAATTTGGATGTCCAGGGTACTTAAATACCATGTCAATATCAGGAGTCTGTTGGCCAGGGGAAAATAATTTTCTCCCAAAACAATAGTGGTGCCATGTTTCTCTGTTGAACGCCTAGACATACACAGTTGTTTATGATAGAGCGCATGACTGTGTTGTAATCCCTTAAAAGAAAAATTGACGGCTAGACTCTGCATACATGTCATACTGTAATCTAATGTCTAGAGTGGAACTTTTATGGTTCCTTGTTATCAGCCAATCAGGCTGCAGGAAGGTCAAGAAGAGACTAGCCATATTGACTTTCAATGGATTACTGGAGAGCAAGCCATCCATGCGTATCCAAATATCTCCCAGCATAATGACTGTTTAACATATATTTAAATTCCTTTAAGTTCCCAGAATACTTTCATATGTGTCAGCAAGTGTTTATTCATAGCTTTTTTATATATGTCAGAGGCAGCACATGAAAGTGAGCTGGCAGCTGTGTCAACCTGTAAATGAATCGTGGCTGTATCTATTTTCTTCTTTAAAAGCTTTACATGCCACGAATATTCAAAAAGAGCCTGTCACAACTTGGATAGGGGCAGTCTAAATATCCCCATCACCAGTCCACGTGGTAATGTCATAATAAATGTGGTGATAGAAGAACTTTGAGACATTGAGATGCTTTCAAATTCTTGCGTCGGATTGGCTGCATTACATATGGGTTATGACGATGGAAAAAGTATGGGTTTTTCCGATGGAAAAAGTCTGATTGGATTATGTTGTCGGAAAATCCAATCGTGTGTGGGCTCTAGCGGGCTTTTTCCGTCTGGATTTCCGGCGGAAAAAATTTGAGAGCAGGATCTCAAATTTTCCGACAACAAAATCTGATCGGACTTTTTCCGATCGTGTGTCGAGAATTCCGACGGTCAAAGGGCCACGCATGCTCAGATCAATTTACAAGACCAAAGCTATTGGCTACTAGCCTCTACGTAGTTCGTACGCAACGAACGTCACCGCGTTCAGAATGATCGGGTTTTCCGACAACTTTGTCCGACCGTGTGTATGCAACACCAGTTTCGGACAAAATCTGTCGGAAAAATCAGACGGATTTTGTGGTCGGAATTTCCGACCTTGTGTATGGGGGCTAACCCATAGCAATTGAGCAGAATTAATTTGTCATTGAGTTGACTTTGATTATGAGAACTATGGTTACTATGGTTTGCTGCATTTTGCACCACATCATTGCCATGTGCACAGACGTACTGCCTTATACAAATTCATTTTTGTATTTTAAAATTAAATGCTTGGCTTCTGTTTTCCGTGATGCGGTACTCTTTAATGGCATATAAGGAACTTTAGCACAAAAAACTAAATTGGCAAGCGGGAAGTTTTTTTCTTTTGTTTTGGAAGAGACATACTACAGTATGTACCATTAGCAATAAAAAAAGTTGACCTTCCTACTTGCAAGAACAGCTCAGTGTATAATCCTGGCCAGAATGATTTAACTCCTATATACATACATGGAAGTTACTCCATCCCAAGCCAAGTCAGGTGGTAGGTGGGGTGAGGTGGCCATCACGTCCTCCATGCTTCCCTCCTTGTTGGGCACCAAGCAAGGGTCACATGAGAGGCCTATGCTCAGGGTGAGTTCTTCTGAGCTACGCTAGGCACTTTGGTTAGGGTCACCGTACTACACACAGGGTACCTTTACTTGAACAACCGACTGAACTCTAACGTACTTCCCAGATGTATTAAGCATCACCACAGTTACTTGCGCATTTCAGAGAGACACACAGAGCCCTTGCCCTCGCCACCTGTCCAGCGTATAACTGCTGCCTCACTCCCAGTAACGATATGGGGTCCTGCCGTACACCTAGTGTGAACTCCATGCATGCACTTCACTTAACTCTTTATCTTCTATACCTGTGTACAGGATGAGGACCCAGCGATGTGGATCTGCTCCCGTTGCTATGGGAGATAGATCGTGCCCGAAGGAGTGCCGGCAGCATGCAGCTAATTACCCACTTTCATTGATTTATACACTTATAGGCAAGCTGGACAAATATACATTTTTCTGCATATGGCTGATATATGAGCAACCCTGACCTGTCTGATATAGCCAAGTGGGATACCAGAGGCACAGTTGTATTAGGTATGTGAGCTGCAGACCATTATCCCTGTTCCCTCTTTTTTGAGACATATGCACACATGACACATTTTTTTCTTGTTTCCTTTCCTCCTCTAATGGCGCTAGGTGGTCTCAGTGTGTGCCAGGTTTCCTGAGGCTCCCCCCTGTCTTCCAGATTGGGTGGGGTGTAAAGTGCGCGGTAGATGTGATGGCATTTTTACCCTGTTTTTATTTAAGTGACCTCTTGTACCAAAGCCTGGGGACACTCTGTGAGTACCACACATATGTTGTATGACTTTCACTTTGTAGATCATATCTAGATTATCTGCAAAGCTATCCCTAGTCAAGTGACTCCGAAACGCATCGTATATGTCTATGCATTCTTTGCATGTAGATAACAAAATGTATTTTATTGTGCACTATATATTATTGATACATTTGTTATTTTTTTATATGAAAACTTTTTTGAAAATAAAACGTTTGGATTTTAATTATATGTCTACTCTTTGAGCCTTTAACCGCTTCCCGCCCGCCGGCCATCAAATGACGGCTGGGCAGCGCAACTCTCGTTCTGGGTGGACGTCATATGATGGCCTCCCAGAATGACCGTGGGGGCGTGCATTGTGGCGATCGCTGGTGTGGTGTGTCAATTTGAGTCTGTGGTTAAAGTCTCACTATATGGGGGGAATGAATCTCCTTTTCTACAAATTTATGGGATGTGGCCATTCAGAGTAGAAATTCAGACCTCAATTCGTTTTGACTAAAGTGTGACTGTGGTAGGGACATCAGTTTGCAGTTCCACTAGGGAAATGTAAATTAGAAGTGTGCCTTGGCATTGCAGGCCTTATGCCCTGTACACACGATAGGATTTTCAGACAACAAAATCCATGGGATTTTTTCCGACGGATGTTGGCTCAAACTTGTCTTGCATACACACGGTCACACAAAGTTGGTAGGAAATTCCGAACGTCAAGAACACGGTGACGTGCAACACGTACGACGAGCCGAGAAAAATGAAGTTCAATAGCCAGTGCTGCTCTTCTGCTTGATTCCGAGCATGTGTGGCACTTTGTGCGTCGGAATTGTGTACACACGATCGGAATTTCTGACAACGGATTTTGTTGTCAGAAAATTTGAGAACCAGATGGAACGGAAATTCCTATGGAAAATGTGTGATGGAGCCTACACACGGTCAGAATTTCCGACAACAAGGTCCTATCACACATTTTCCAGCGGAAAATATTATCGCGTGTACAGGGCATAAGGGTCCAGTCATGACAGTCTGGATGCTGCTTAATATTATCTCCACAAGGTCCCCAGAACATAGACATTTCTAGCCTGAATTAGGAGTACCAGCAGAGGATTCTGGTGTTTGGGGTCCTCTGATGTCCTCTTCTCATGGTGTTGTTCATTGAACAATAAGGCAACAACTAGATAAGCACACAGAAGACTCCAATTTAGTACTATTAAGTCAATGTGTGCTGTATTTAATACTGCAGGCCTGCTGCACCACAAGCACCATATATATTTTTGCGTTACTTTGATATTACATTATTCCTTTATTTTTATATTATCTGTAAAATGCGTAATCTATTAGTGCTATGTTAAAATGTTTTGTCGCAGCTCCTGGCAAACATTACAGAAAGATATGGGGTTGGGCATTTCCTATCTTGTAAACTGCTCTTTCCTGGGGGAGGCTAGTCAAGTAATCTGTCCATGTATTCTCAGAAGATTCATGAGTCTGGAATGTGGAATCCTCTGCTCTTTTAGTCTGCAGATCAGTGCTAAACCTGACAGGAGCATAGCACCGCCTGTCACCATGACACTGAACAGAGAGTGGCATACACATAAAGTAAGCTCAAGAATCCTCATGGCCATAGTAAACCTCAGGCTGAATCTCTAAGGGCAGGACCTAGGAGATATGTGAATGTTTGTTTGTGTGTGTCACAAAAGGCCCATTCGTCTCTGTCTTCCTCTGACTTTGGTGAAATATTGCTGGTCTGGTGTGCATCTGGGATACAGAATATCTCTTATCTGGGGAGCCTTTGTTCTGAGTTCTTGTGTGTCTGTAGTTAGTGATAATAGTAAAGAATCAAGGCTTCGGGCCTAACAATGTATCCGTGCACAGTAATAGAGAAAATGGCGTTCAAGGTCTTACAGAATAACAACAATATTATAATATGTCGCTTCAGCAGCCAGTATTGGCTGCCCTCTGCTGTCTTACAATTGTACATATCTAAAGGTAGCAGAGTATGATCTATGTGTCTGCTTGTATGAAGACAAAGAGATACTGAAGCAACCTCGGGTGTGTCACAGAGCATGTATGAGAAAGGTGTTTTATCAGCGCTTTACCTCCTTGCGGCCTCTCCAGGTGACACAGCTATTGTAAAGTATATGACAGCTCAGTATAATATTGACTCATTGTAAAGTAATCAGGGAAATGAGTCTTACCAAATGTGACAATGGGCCTCATTATCATTGACTCCAAACATACATGCATTATAACAAGCTTGTGAGCAAAAATAAAGTTTTCGAATGAAGAATCAATTCTGTATTTTTTTAAATGGGCAGGTAGCGCACCTTAATGCATGGAAAAACATGGACATGACCCTTTATTCTAATCAAGGGCACAGAATGTGTGTTGTGGTGTGCTGCAGTGTGCATAATGAATAGCTACAGTTTGTGTGTCGTGCTGCACTGTGCAAAATATGTGTGCATGGGCCCCAAGGCTGGCCTAACACGGTTCAAATCTCGGCCATTTCAGCAGAAACCAGCCGAGATTCGAACCTTTAATGGGCAGGCTGAATGTACCAAGTTGATTGATTGTTCAACTTGGGTACAACTGGCCTGCTGGATTCGCTTCTAAATATCGCAAGTGGCTGCTAAAGCCACTAGCGATAATCACTGTCTTCTCCCAGGCAGGGATGGCTTCCCCCACCCGCTTCTGCCCCCGCCGGTAGAAGACAATGTTTTAGCAGGAAGGATTCCCCCATCAGCACTGTCTGTTCTGCTGGGGGAATCGTGCAAATTTATTTTCTGCAACTTATGGCTACAGAAAAGAAATTCAATCTGTCTATGATCGTTCTAAAGCCTCGTACACACCACTAGTTTTTTTCGCTCAGCTCAGTAGGTTGAATGGAAAAAAAAAGACCGCTCAGGTCAAGGCCGCTGTACTAACAATCTGATGTAAGTACATCGATCTCCCCTGCTGGGCTATTGTGCTCTGACAGGGGGATGCTCCCTTTCCTGCCAGAACACTCCAGTCAGTGTTCTCAGCCATTGGTTTAGGACGCCAATCGGCAGACTGTTTTACGGTAATGACCCCTTGACGAAAGCCGGCTTCTGTCAGAGCGGCTGCCATACACACAGGCCGAATGTTGGTCGGTTTCTATTGAACTGGTGTTCTGCCAAAAACGTTCCCCCCATAGGATAGTGTCCGCCTTGTACTGCGCAGGCGCAGCGCTTGCGCAATACGAAGGACAAGAAGACTCCGAAAGTCTCCAAAGATGAACGGCGCCTGCGCACTTGCTAGTACCTTCTGCCCTGAGTCCAGGTTCAAGCCCCACCATCCAAGTGGACATATGGTAGATGTTGTAAAACAGCACTTATTAAGAGGGCCCCTCGTGGGCTTACTTCGCTCGCCATGCTTCGGGCACGGCCTCACTTTGCTCTGCAATTTTTTATTCTAACTCTAGGTCCACTTGGACGGTGGGGCTTGAACCTGGATTCAGTGCGCAGGCGCCGTTCATCTTCGGAGACTTTCGGCGTCTCCTTGTTCTCCTCAAGCGCGGTACAGGATGGACACTATCCGACGGGGGACAGTATTCAACAGTACATCAGCCGATGCTGGCCGACATTCGGCCTGTGTGTACTAGGCTTAAGGGTATAGCTGATTACTGATTACTACTGTGCAGAAGTTTACAGGAGGCTGATATCAACAGATATGCACAATGGTTGTGATTAAAAAATAATTGGACCATCAACACATAACTGCATTTCTAGGTCTTTTTAAAGTATTTGCCTGGAGTTCGGTTGTTAGCAAAGACTAAGGGCTCTTTCACACTGTTGTGTTGTGTATGCATTGGTGCCATTCATTCTGAAAGGCACCGTGACCTCAGTGCACCTTGCCAACAGATGTGTGTTGCAGCACAGCATAAGGCAAAGCAGCAATGTGCTGATGTGCATTGCAATGTGATGCTAGAAATTGTACATGCACTATTTTGGTTAATTTTTGTGTGTTAGGCAACCCATTGAAGTGAAACGCAACACACGTTAATATTATTGAGTAGGCACTGCATGGAATGAAACATGTTGGGGTGTCTGCTACCAAGTGGAAGCAGCCAGTGACTACCCGGGAGCCAGCACTCTTGAGCTGAAGGACCTGTGAGGAGAGGTGCCTGTAGCAGGACATTATTTATTGCATTATAATATTGCATTAACATACTGCAGCAGTTTGAATAGTTCATAACAAGACTTTACAAGTGTCAGGTTAGCCTAACCTTTTCCTGATGTACCGTTACAACTTTCAATGCATGACTAGGGTAAGACAGATGTAAACCCCCCACCAAGTAACTATCCTGCTGCTATGACCCATACCCCTTTTACTAACTGTTCAAGAATAAATAGACAACACCATTTGGAGTGAAAATTGTCCGTAGCAGCCATTTATTAACATATAACCAATAAAACACATTCCTTTAATAATATCAACGATAAACAATAATCCAGGTTGCCGACCTTTGAAGGCACTGAAGAACTAAAAATAGTTTTTGCATCTGCGTAATTACATACAGATCCCCAGCCGCAACACACCGACTTGGGGAGGATCCTGTCAAGTCACCAGAGGCCAGGTGACAGATGCACACCGTTGGGGATAGGAGCACACCGCTAAGGTTGCAGACCCTTCAGCTGACTGCTGCGGATGGAACTCTGGGTGGTTCAGGAAAGCAGCTGAACACTGACATGGTCCAACAGGAGGCTAGCGGGTAGGATTCCCCAGGGTGTGGAGTCTAAGAGCCAGCAGGTTTTCACCAGAGATGCCTCTGATGGTGAGGATGGATTTGGCTGCAGCTGACTCCAGGTCACAGCCCCTGGGGTCTCTCAGCTCATGCTCATGGACTGGCTCTGGTGGACAGAGCAGAAGCAGCAGTTCAGGGATAAACACAGGATAGTCAGGAGAACAAGCCAGGGTGGGGGCAACAAGCAGGCAGGGATGGTCATAGGGACACTCCAAGGATAGGGTCACTAGCAAATAGGAATGGTCAGAAGGACACGCCATGGTCGGTACATGGAAATCAGAGATAAACATACAGCAGGACATCACAACTTTCCTGGGCAAGGCTGGCTTGCAGTGCATGGGGTTGAATAGTGTTTCCTGTTGAGAGGCTGGGGTGAAGCCATGTTGAGAGCTCATACATAACCACTTCAATACAAGGCACTTACCCCCCTTCCTGCCCAAGCCAATTTTCAGCTTTCAACGCTGTCGCTGTTTAAATGACAATTGCGCAGTCATGCTACACTGTACCCAAATTTTTTTTTATAATTTTGTTCCCACAAATAGAGCTTTCTTTTGGTGGTATTTGATCATCTTTGCAGTTTTAATTTTTTGCTAAACAAATAAAAAAAAAATGAAATATTTTGAAAAAAAGTTTTTCCTTTTGTTTCAGTTATTTCCAAAATTGTATAAGTACGTTTTCTCCACCACTGATGGGCACTGATAAGGCGGCACTGACGCGCACTGATAAGGCAGCACCGATAAGGTGGCACTAATGATGGCCACTTATAGGCAGCACTAATGGGTGGCACTGATTTGCAGCACTGATGGGCATTGATGGTCAGCACTGATTTGCACTCATGGTGGGCGCTGATAGGCGACACTGGGCACTGAAAGGCTGCACTGATGCACTGATGAGTACTTATGGGTGGCACTAATAGGCAGAACTGCTGGGCACTGATAGGCAGCACTGCTGTGCACTGATGGGCACTGATACGCGGCACTGATAGATGGCACTGATAGGCATCACTGATGGCACTCTGCCATCTGCCAGAGCACTGATTGCCATATCAATGGTGGTCTAGGGTGGCATACCTTTTTGGATACCTTTTTGTGGGCATGCCTGGCAGTTTGGTTGCATCCCTGGTGGTCCTGGGCGGGCACTTGCAGTAACACACTGCAGCAGTGTGACTTGTTCATAACAGAATTTTACAAGTGTCAGGTTAGTGCAACCTTTTCCTGATGTCCAGTTACATGATTCATGATTCAGAGTGGTTTCATAAGAACAGTAAGTCACTGACGTTGTTAACTACGCACCATTTATTTACATTTTACTTATTTTAGTGCACTACACATTAACGCGGGAACATACCGGCAGTCTGAATGGAGCTTTGTGCACCGTCCCCTCCTATTTACACAGGTACTATAACGGTTTATCAGTAACTGGTCTGTCTTGTTAAGACAACTCCCTAAGTTAGCAATTACTCTGATTAATGATTTAGCTGCCTGACATTCACAAGCTACTCTACGAGTTGTAACCTGCTCTACTTGTATAATATGATAGTGAAGTCAAGGCCTGTGGCAGTCTGTGGGTGTGTGAGCGCTTACCGCTACGTTTTATTTGTCAAAGAAGCAGAAATCGGTTATTGATTGTCAGCTCATTCATTTTCACACTTCTACCAAGATTTCATAATAGCCTACTAACATAAAACATAATGCTGTCTGCATACCAACACTTTTCTTTCAGTTGTTGGTTATATCTGGTCCCTTGGATAAAGTGGTATTAACCAAACTTGGTTACAAGAAGTTGGGTATTAACCCATTAGGCTGTCTCTCTCTCCTGAACGTGAGCATTAGGTATATCAATACTAGTCTGCAGATGTGGATAAGATAAAATAGCAATCAGACTTGTGTGCACAATCAGTAGCAAACAACCATTTTTTTTTATAAAAAATTATACAGTATATTACCTAATAATGCAAAACTATACATAGAAAAGGCTGCTCAAAGACTTCATAGGCCAGTCAGTCATGCAAGCCATCAACAGATTACTTTAAAGGCATACAGTTGACTTGGCTCACATGCATTTCCTATGTACAGGGGAGGAGGGCAGAGCAGGAGTTGGTGCCAGCTTATCTACTTGGAAACTGAAGAAATTCAGGATGGTTTGCTATCCCATGAGTGGCTTTTCTTTACGACAGTGGGCAACAAGCTGGCCACACACGGACATGAGATCAGCACCTGCAAATGATCTCATGATTATGGTATTTTAGACCTTTTAGCGCCCTCTTAACAAATCATTAGTTTGAGAATACAGTAGAGACCAGTTATGAAACTATAATATAGCTTTAGCAAGGTCCCAGGGCCCCAGAGGCCTAATGGTGTCCTCAAGGGTTAGGGAGAGCTGACATCCTTCCTTGTACAGTGGGTTACTAGGCATGGTGGGTGTGATGCAAGAAGAAATGATGGGCGCCAGTCACTTTTAGATGCGAACAAGAGATTTCTTGTCTCTTAACAGAACTGTGGGAGAGAGGGTTAGGGCCAGGACACCCTTGAGTAGATGCAATGATAATTGGCAGACTTCCGAGACTTCTATAGGTAGACAGCTATACAGTGGAAGGCCTCCAGCCGGATAACACTTCTGTATAGGCAGGACCGCTGTTCTAGCTATCTTAATTGAAAAAAAGGATTTCAGTGGTAAGCTAAGTTCTGGTAGTAACCCCAAACATAGCTCCAGCTATGTGGGCGCTGCAGCTGGACTGGATCGCGTACATGTACATGATTCAGTTCTTACGGGTATACAGTAGGGTGTGCAAGCAACCCCTGAATCACCCCTGCCCCATCTGTGCTGTGATTTACTACAGCACAAGTTTGGCAGCAGGTCCTGGCCAGTGATTTTTGGCCTGGACTCGCTGATCGATTGTAGCAAATCACAGCACAGCCTGTGTCCATGTTAGTAATCCCAGACGCAGGTTCTGGCGGATTCTTCTGTCTCTGGACCCTTTTCGTGGACTGCTGTCTGGGTGGACGTGTGTTATACTGCCCCGGGCTGCTAGGCCAGAGCCTGAGGCCTATCCCGGGGACATCTGGTTACTAGGCTGTCTGAGGGCCTATCCATAAGCAAGAGAGCAGTGCAGGGTTGGGACTGTGGCTTGCAGTCCAATCAAAGTGATGGTTCTGCCGGCCAGAGAACCTGTCATGGTTGGAGGTAGAGTGGAAGCTGTCGCCACTAAGGGACCATCCACCTTTTTACCAGGGACCACTGTGAGTAGCTGAAGCAAGTACCAGAGCAGTATTCTCACCAACAGGGGATGGGGAGAATTATGAAACTTCAGCAGGTGTCAAGCCAGGGACCCAGCCAGCGGAGGTGACGCTTTCAGAGCAGTCTCGTGTGCCAAGCCAGGGACCAAGCAGGCCAGAGGGGTGACGCTTGAGGAGTATCGGTGAGTGCCAAGCTAGGGACCCAGCAGGGACGTGGGGGTAAGGCTGGGGGAAGATACTCAGTGAGAAGATTGGATGAGCTTAGGAGATCCTGTGGCAGTGGATCAGCGGGTCTAAGTGATAGACTGGGAGCTCAGTTGAGTGAAGATCTAAAAAGGAGATTGTGGAGGAAGTGAAAGAGTTCATAACAACCTGTGTTAGAAACTGTTCAAGATTGTTGCCATAGGAGACAGCATGTCTACACATGCAGATGTGGTGTCCAGCTGGGTGCCTATCCCTGCATGGTTGTCTACCTATAGAAGTTTCAGAGTCTGCCAATTAACATTGCATCTACTTAAGGGTGCCCTGGCCCCAACCCTTTCAAGAAGTCTACCTTGCATTGCACCCACTATGCCTCGTAATCCACTCTACACAGAAGGAGGTCAGCTGTCCCTAACTCTGGAGGTCACCATTAGGCCTCTAGGGGTCAGGCCATGGCTACACATTGTACACAAAAGTGCAGTGTTCAAACGTAAGTTCGACTAAAACATATGGGGCGTTTGCGGGATGTTTGCCCACTATGGAGCATCCCATAATGCACTGCAAAACACAGTGCATTGAAAGTCACCTGATCTGTATGCTTTGGCTAATCACAGCGTGAGTAAGAGCCATAAAGGGCTAGGTCCACGCCCCAAACTATATAAGGCTGCTTCCAACAGAGGCCGTGTATAGTGTGCATTAATGGAGAGAGATTAGGAAGGTAGTTGGTGGATTAAGCATGCAGTCAGTGTATTGTATATAACACAGTGCAGAGTATATAGTGCAGTCAGCGTAGTGTATATAACACAGTGCAGAGTAGTGAAGATTATATAACACAGTGAAGTGCAAATTGTTAAAGCTGAATTTCTAGCTTAGTTAAATGAATATAGATACAAGCGAATAACGCCATTAAACCTTTGTCTGTATAAGTATATAAACGTACGATAACCGTGCGAATAGTTAAAACAGTTACAATTTATTTATATTGGGAAAGAAACATAATAAATAAACATTTTAGATTACCCAACATAGTATAGAGGTGTTATAAATGCCATGTTGCCAGTGTTTACAAAGATAGTTAGTTAATGCAGAAAAGGGGATATATTACAATGGACATACACAGGCTGTTACTTAATACATATTAAAGTCTTAGGAGAAAGATTAAAGTTAGAGAAAGGATAGGGATACACAGAATACATTACACTTCATATTAATAATGAGGGAGAGAGAGAGAGAGAGAGAGAGAGAGAGAGGGGGAAGAGAGAGAGAGAGAGAGTACATTACCCCGGCAGCTACATGTCCAAAAATCATCAGGCTAAGAGAAAGCTCCCAACATCAACTCTTGGTATTTATGTGTTCAGAAGTGCATTGTATCCTGATTGGTTACTTTGTTTGGACTAACTCCGTGTCTAAAGTCAACATTCCTGTTAATGACCCCTGGGGATAAGGAGCCATCTATTGTAAGAGGACAAGAGGTATTCAATTAACACCTGGGCACAGTCAGTCAATCTATAGAAAGAGGAAAATCCTAGCTTGCCTGTCCTAAAAGTAAATATATTATTTATATATATAATATATATACAGTGCATTGCAGAGTATAAAAAACAAAATCTCCAACACAAAATTAAATACTACAGTGCATTGCAGAGTATATAAAACAGTGTAGTTATTTGGTTAAGGGGAATCCTAAAACAGAATTAAGAAAAAAAATGGCATGGGGCCCCCCCAAAACCCATTGAGGCCCTTTGGGTCTGGAATAGATTTTAAGGGGAACGCCATGCCAATTTTTTAAAAAAATGGCCCCCAAAATCCATACCAGACCCTTATCCAAGCATGCAGCCTGGCAGGTCAGAAATAGGGGGGGGGGGGCAGAACCATACCAGGCCACATGTCCTCAACATGGGGGGGGTGGGTGCTTTGGGGCGGGGGGCCATGTTGATGGGGACAAGAGCCTCTTCCCGACAACCCTGGGCTATGGCTGTCGGGGTCTGTGGGTGGGGGGCTTATCAGAATCTGGAAGCCCCCTTTAACAAGGGGGCTCCCAGATCCCGCCCCCTTATATGACTGGGTATCAGACACATCGTACCCCTACCCATTCAACATAAAAGTGTCAAATAGAAAAAAGAAACCACAAGACAGTTTTTGACAAATGCTTTATTAAAAAATAAAGAAAAGTGCGATGTAAATTCACCGTCAATCGCCCGACAAACCTGAAAGAAAGCAAAAACTTTCTTGGGCCTAACCCTTAACATGGGCATTACAAAAAATGAATTGCGTTCATATTGGTCCACAGACCCGATTCATCATGTGCCCATGTTCTCTGCTGCAAGGGCCAGGTATAGATACTGTATGAGAATATTATGCATTTCATGCATTTTAACCACTATACGCTCTGTCATCCTCAGGATGACCCTATGTGCAGCTCCACAAAATTCGGCCCCTCAGAAAATAACCTGTCCCAAAAATTTGCAGGTGTGTATACGCCCCAACAAAACATGTGCGTAGACAAGACCCTCATACATTTTATTGGCAGGCTTGCAATTAAGCACTAGACATATGCAATTTGTTTTGTTTCAAATTCGTTTTTTAATGAATTTTGACAAATTTGGAAATTTCCGAATTAACGAAAACCCTGTTTAATAAATTTTTACTGAATTTCCGAAATTCGAAAATTCAAAAATTCAAAATTCAGAAATTCAGAAAATCGGAAATAACAAACTAATAATAACTTAACTATTACTATCTATTAAATTATAGGTATTGGAATTTCTTTCAAATTTGGCTGTAAGTGAACGTAACAAATTTATCCAAAGTTACGAATTTTCCGAAATAACGAATTCCATATCTAAATGAATGGAACGTAATGAATTACCTGCATCAAGGACTGCTACCACACACTAGTGAAGTATTAGTATAGGGTACAGCATGACTCAGTTTTGGGAACACAGTTCTGCACAAGAAGGGTCTTGAAAGATATTAGGTATTCAGGAAACTGGCATTTTGAGAGACCCTAAAATCAAAGGCTGGAATCATTGTTCTGAAAAGTTACAAAGAAAAGTTAAAAAAAAAAAGTTGTTTTATTGAGTTAATTTTATATTTTTACTGTATATTATTGTTAACTGCTGTTTTCTTAGCAGGAACGTCAATCAGCTGCAGCACTGATCTGTGTATTCTGACAGCAGCATGGCACTGCTCTTAGAATAAATATGTCAGTGCCTGCAGCACTGCAGGAGCAGATTTCTCATCATCAGTTAAAAAAATGTGGGCGGATCGCTCCTATGCTTTGGCATTTAATTATTTCACTTTTTTCCTGGCAGAGATTTCTTTATCAACATCGATCTATAGAAATTAAGGAATCTGGTAGGTTATTTTTTTTTCAGTCAGCCTGCAGGCTGCACAAAAAAAATGATATCACGTACCTGGTAATGACTGGAATGTTGTGGAGGCCTTTCCTTGCACCTCCTGCCCAACACGCCTGAGGGTGGAGACAGAGAGTGTAAGGGCACAGAAGGGCCCTTTAAGTGGATGAAGCTGGGGGTCGCAGTCCTCAGGACAGGATACTGAAGCAGTTTTCCTGCAGAGCAGGAGATGGTAGCAGAGCTGGTATGCAGGCAGTGACCAGCAGCAGCCGGGCAACATAGGACTGTGTTGGCTGATAACAGCTGGTAACAGCCGGTAACAGCCAGTGTTGTCAACTGTCAGTATTTTTACTGGCAGTCAGTAAAGAAACAGGCAATTTTCTCCTGCCAGTAAATGCCAGTAAAAATATAAGGTTGCCAGTAAAAAATATGGCTGTGACGCTCGGCCCAGAGCCAGCCCAGACCATACGAGTGCCTGCTACAGTGTCTTCGGACGGCTCTAGTGGAGGCGGTGCCTGAGCATGTCCTGTGATGTCATGGTGCAAGGGAGCCAAGCAGAGCAGCCAGAGCCTTATGTGTGGGTCTGCGGGATGGGAGCAAAGCAGGCCAGGATCTCTGAATGATCCAATGTTGTCCTAAATGACTGATGGTGATAAATAGAATCCACCTCTCTGTATAAATGCACCTGCTTTTTGGACTGGAGGGACCACCTGGCTTGGAGAGAGACTGTCACTGTGACTCAGGAGGGAACGTGTTGTGGCGGTGATCTGTACTGCTGCACACTGCTGTCAGTATTATTGTGAGAGTCAATTTCATGTGTGTACCACCCATTCTAATTTCTTGCCCTCCTGTCCTGTCCCTGAACTACTTAATTACTATATTGAAAATAAAGTAAGAAATGTGTTTTTTGCCTTATTATCTACCTTAAATCACATTGCTAATTACATATTGTATTTGTTTGTAGCCTAAATAGTGCAATTTGTACTTAAAACTTTTTAGTAAATTTTGTAACTTTTGGAAATGCCAATAAAAACTTGGCTGTGCCAGTAAATTTTGGGTGTTGTGTCAGTAAATTTCAATCTGTTAGGTTGGCAACACTGGTAACAGCCCAGCAGTGCATTACAGAATCAGCAGGCAAAGACAAGTCCAGTAATCAGGCCGAGGTCAGAGTGATTAGATAAAAAAGATTAACCACTTGAGGTCCACACTATAGCCGAAAGACGCCAATCAGTGCCTCCTGATCAGTGCCACCTATGAGTACAGCCTCTTCAGTGCCCCCTCATCAGTGCCCACCAGTGCCACCTATCAGTGTCCATCCGTGCCGCATCATCAGTGCCCATCAATGCAGCCTATTAGTGCCACCTCATCAGTGCCCATCCGTGAAGGAGAAAAATTACCTGTTTGCAAAATTTTATAATAAAATATGAAAAACTTTTTTATTTTTAATTTTGGACTTTTTTTGTTTGTTTAGCAAATAATAAAAACCCCAGTGGTGATTAAATACTACCAAAAGAAAGCTCCACTTGTGTGACAAAAATTATAAAAATTTAATTTGGGTACAGTGTTGCATGACCACACAATTGTCAATCAAAATGCAGGAAGGGGGTTCAGCGGTACCCTCGTGAGGGCAGCTGAGTATTGTAGACCACCTGCCACCCTGCCCAGCCAGGCACACAATTTCCAGTCACTCTTTAGACAGTAAATAGTCCAAGCACTTTGTTGTGTTTTTTTTTTTCTTATTGAGGGTAATTAACTTGGATGGAATAAGGGAATATGGGATGTCCACTGAATTGCAGAATATTTACATGGGACCAACTATATACACTCCTTGTATATACATTCCAGTCTTCACTCCAGCACATCACTTGCTTGCAGACTATTCCTCCTCAACACCCTCAGCACATCATTTGCATGTTCTTCCAGGACCAACTAGCACATGTGTAGGCCTGACACTGGGTGAGCCAGGCCTTGAAAGTTCCCTTTTGTGGTTAGGGACCTAGGATACTTATAGTGTCAGCAAAACATGACAGTCCTTGGCAGAGCCGATCGGCCCTATAGGCACACTATGCAAGCTGCTTAGGGCCCCGCCGCTGTGGGGGGGCCCCCAAGACCCAGAATCCCCCACTGGGGACACTAATGTAAGGAAGGGGGCCTCTGGGGACACTAATGTAAGAGGGGGGCTCTCTGGGGACCCTAATGTAGGGTGGGGGTCTCTCTGGGGACCCTAATGTAGGGTGGGGGTCTCTCTGGGGACCCTGATGTAAGGGGGGCTCTCTGGGGACCCTGATGTAAGGGGAGGCTCTCTGAGGACCCTAATGTAGGGGGAGGCTCTCTGGGGACCCTAATGTAGGGGGAGACTCTCTGGGGACCCTAATGTAGGGGGAGACTCTCTGGGGACCCTGATGTAAGGGGGGCTCTCTGGGGATCTTGATGTAAGGGGGGCTCTCTGAGGTCCCTGATGTAAGGGGGGCTCTCTGGGGACCTCACTCTGTTCTATATTGTTGTACTTATTCTTTGACTGTTTTGTTTAAAGGAGGGAGGATTGTTTTGGGAGCACTGAAGTGTCAGGTGTGACTGTGTGGCAATGGCAAATAGTTTACATAGCTCACGGCATCACGGGTCAAGTAGAGGGCCCCTTAGCAGAATTTTGCTTAGGGCCCCAGGGAGGTCAGGATCGGCACTGGTCCTTGGTGCTAGTTGTCCTACACGTGGCTACTGCTTCCAGTACTACCTTTTCAGGCCCTGCCAGCCCACCTGGCTGCAGCTGCCTCTCTCTCCTGCCCATGTTTCCACAGTCCACTATCCTGGTTCTGCACCCATCCCAGTCTGCTCTCTCCCAGTCCTCTCAGATGAGCCTCCCCTGTCCTCCTGATTGTGCATCACTCACCAGTCCTCTTGGCTGTGACCTGTTGTTCCTCCATGGAGACTTGCCTGGCAGTGCTCTCTCGGGCTGTACTCTCTCCTTGCTCCCATGCTTCCTGTCCAGAATACCTCTATGTGTTCTTTGAAGGTCCCATTCACACTCAAGCCCAGGTCCAAGGTCACCCCCCCCCCCCCCCCCAGACTAGGGAGCTTCCTCCAAGGCCACCGGCAGCCTAGCACTCCATTTCTAGCTTCCTCCCGAATAACTCCCAGCTGAGCTAACCCTAGGTATTGAAGGAGGCCTGGCCTGCCCCCTCCTAAACTGGGACAGGGCTATTCACAAATAAATACATACAAAAATAGAAGATATTCTGTGAGTATTTACACCATGTACATCACACTATACACCTAACTACTTTATACATTCCGGACAGAGCACTTTCCCCTTGAGAAAAACAATCTGACCACAGGAGTCTTGACTCCAGCCGGAGATGGACGAACAGCCGTATCATCCAGAAAGGGAAACCTGTAAAGACAAAACACAGCAACATCTTGCGCTAGTAACTATCTACACAATTGACAACACTTTCTATCAGGAGGGGATTTGCATCCTGCCAACAGAAAGAAATTGATACAAAAAAAAAAACACATAATTTTAGTTTCTGTCCATTATTTCCTGTATCAGGTTCTGTCAATAGGGGATTACTGCCCTGCTGACAGAAAAGCAAAAACAAAGGTGAACAGTTCTCTTTGGAGTCCCTGGTAGAAGAGGCCCCTCCCTGGACTGACAGGCTCCTTAAAGCGGTTCTGCACTGAAGATTTTTTTTTTTTTTTTTTTTTCCAAATCTTTAAAATCGATGTGTTTAAAAAAATAAGCTTACCTTTCCTGCCTTCTCCCGTTATCCATGTCCGTTTTTCATTGAAATCTTTCTTTATATTCCTAATCTTCGGCCAGTGTCATTTTGCTTGTGGGCATTTGAAACCCACAAGCAATCACTTCCTCCAATTCGTCACTTCTAAGGAACCAGCATGCATTGCTGGTCCGCGCGCACGCTCAGTAGCTACAGCTACGAGCGCTGAAATGTGTCATGTTTCCAGGACAACGGGCGGCGTCTTAGAATGTTACCGCCCCCGTTGTGATGTGAAGCTCTCAGTACAGGGAGAGAGCTTCACATGATAGGTTAAGCGAAATCACACGAGATTTCGCCTCGGATAGGAGCAATGACTCCTGGGATTAGTTATACGATATCCCAGGAGACAGTGCGGAGATCAGATCGGAAATGATGCTGATCCCCGCAGAAACCCCGCCCATTGACGCAGGGAGAGATAAGGGAGAACATCAGACAGCACAAGGTAGGAACCAAAAAAATAAAAATAAAGGGGCATTGGCAAAAAAAAAAACACATAATTTTAGTTTCTGTCCATCATTTCCTGTATCAGGTTCTGTCAATAGGGGATTACTGCCATGCTGACAGAAAAGCAAAAACAAAGGTGAACAGTTCTCTTTGGAGTCCCTGGTAGAAGAGGCCCCTCCCTGGACTGACAGGCTCCTTAAAAGAGTAGTAATCAGTAGGAGTCAGACCTCACCCAGCGTGCATCAATAGGAAAAGTCCATCCATCAGGCACAACACAGGGTGGCAGGCCAGTCTGATCCTGCAAAAGTCAGGGAGAAACACACTCTGCAACTTTCCGGCATGTGGCTATTTCCATGGTGGCTGTACATCTCAACAGTCCTTCTCACGCATAGAAATGTGGGTCGGGCAGTCTCCTCCTGCTTCCCCCTTCCTCCCTGATGGAGACAGAGTGACTCCTCGTAGGCTGTCACACCTTCACAACCATCACTATGTCTCTATAGATTGCTCTGCCCAGCATCCTTTCCCTCCAAATGTCCTCAAAATGGGCCCATGTCTCTTCACATTCTGGCACCCATAGAGGCTTGGGGAGTTTGCAGGGGAGTCACCTCAGACTCCTCCCCACCTTTGGCAATGATTCCAGGCCCACTCCGGCCTTCCGGGTCTTCCGTCGCTGCACGCGATACAGTCCTGAGTGCAGGTCCATGCTGCAATACTGTGGCTCCTGCTGGCTGGATGCAAGCCGGGTGAGCGGTTCGCCACAATGACCGCACCGGATCCAGGCACTGAGCACTGCAGTCGGGATCTGGTATTCTGGACACAGCAAGCACAATCGCTCTGTCCCCTCAATCATCCCGAGTGCAAATCCCCCGCGATGCTCCAACCGAACAACGGTATCCACTATTATCCGCTCCTGCAGATCAGGCAACCAGGATGAACTGAAGTTTGCAGGCACAGTGTAGCTAGCAGAACTTGTCTGGGCATGTTGCTCGGCACGACTGTGCCCGTGCAAATGTGAGTAGATAACCGCTGACTTTTTTTACTGTGGTTGCCGATAGCAACAATAAAGTTCGTAGCCCATGTCTCAATGAAAGGAACTCTCTTAACACAGTCCCACCCGCAGGCTTACCACAATCACCCAGGGCAACAGTAGACACTTCCAGGCACACTTTACTGTTTGAAACAGGAGTTTGAAGCAAAAGTTCAGGAATCAGGATGTCCAGCATTAGCAGATCGCTAGACATATTTGTATTCCAATTCGAGATGCCCAGCATTAGCAGATTGCTGGACATATTTGTAATCCATGGGCACGGTCACCCTCTGTGGTTCCCACGGGTGACAGCACACGGTAACAGTTCCTGAGTTGCAGGATTTAGCACAAGTGTCCATCCCAGCTGGGACAACTGGGTAAGCAGGCAGCAATAACTTGAACTCAAGGGCAGCTCCTGCTGGTTGCTGTTGACACTTGTTACTGTAGTACCGAATGCAGGCAGAGCACACCAATCTTTCCCCAAAGTTCAACCCCTCAATGGTGGGACAAAGTGCAGTTCCCATAGGCTTGATAAACTTGGTTGCTAGGGGCAACAGCTGGCAGGTTACCCGTGAACAGGTGGTCCTGGAACGAGCCCCCAAATGTAGCTGTACCCTAGTGAGGGCTTGCTGAGTATTGTAGTCCCCCTATCGCCCTGCCCAGCCAGGCACATGATTTCCAGTCACTCTTTAGACAGAAAACAGTCCATGCACTTTGTTTTGTTTTTTATTGAGGGGAATTAACTTGGATGGGATAAGGGAATATGGGATGCCCACTGAATTGCAGAATATTTACATGGGACCAACTATATACACTCGAGTCTTCACTCCAGCACAACACTTGCTTGCAGACTATTCCTCCTCAACACCTCCAGCACATCACTTGCTTGTGCTTCCAGGATCAACTAGCACATGTGTAGGCCTGATACTGGGTGAGTCAGGTCTTGAAAGTTCCCTTTTGTGGGTAGGGACCTAGGATCCTTATAGTGTAGCAAAATATGACAGTCCTTGGTGCTAGTTGTCCTACACGTGGCTACTTATGCCAGTACTGCCTCTTCAGGCACTGCCAGCCCTCCTGGCTGCAGCTGCCTCTCTCTCCTGACAACTCTCCTGACAATGTTTCCACAGTCCACTATCCTGGTTCTGCACCCATCCCAGACTGCGCTCTCCCAGTCCTCTTAGTTGTCCCTCCCCAGTCCTTCTGACTGTGCATCACTCACCAGACCTCTTGGTTGCGACCTGTTGTTCCTCCCTGGAGATTTGCCTGGCAGTGCTCGCACCTGCTGTCTTCTCTCCTTGCTCCTGTGCCTCCTGTCCAGGACACCTCCACGTGTTCTTAGAAGGTCCCGCCCGCACCTGAGCCCAAGCCCAAGGTCACCCCTCCAGACTGGGGAACTCCCTCCAAGGCCACCGACAGCCTAGCACTCCATCTCCAACTTCCTCCCGAACAACTCCTCCCCAGCTGGGCTAACCCTAGGCATTTACGGAGGCCTGCCCCCTGCCAATCAAAGTTGGGGATTGGTCAAGGCTCCTTAGAACACCCCAAACAGCTCCACCTCCCCTATCCACTTCTTTTTCCAGAAAGCACCAGAACCTTCTGGAAAGAAGTGGGAGGTCTTAATGATGCTGCTTGTGAGTCACCAGCTCTACACTGGGCCACTCCCAACCCAGATCAAAACAAAGATGCCTAAATTTGCCTACTTTGCCAAAAAAACATATTTACATCTATCTAGCAACCTAGAGGGTGCTACAGGGGCACAAGTGTCCAGTAGGCAAGTGGTTAATGCAGGAGCAAAGGCAAAGTCCAGAAGAAAGCCAGGTCATACACAAAGTTGTCACTTTAACCATTTGACCTCCAGAACATTTACCTTCCTTTATGACCAGGCCACTTTTTGTGATCCGGCACTGCGTTATTTTAACTGATAATTGCGCAGTCATGCAACACTTTACCAAAAAAAAATTATGTTTTTTTCCCACAAATAGAGCTTTCTTTTGGTGGTATTTGATCACAACTGTGTTTTTAATTTATATAAAAATAAAAAAGACTGACTTTGGAAAAAAAAAAAAAATATTTTGACTTTCTGCTATAACCATATCCAATAAAAACATTTAAAAAATCAAAGTGCATATTGATTGGTTTATGCGAACGTTATTGTGGTTTATTACTAAAGGCAAATCCACTTTGCACTGCAAGTGCACTTGGAAGTGCAGTCGCTGTAGATCTGAGGGGGACGTGTAAGGAAAATAAAAAACAGCATTTTTGCTTGTACATGATTGGATGATAAAATCAGCAGAGCTTCCCCTTATTTCAGATCTCCCCCTCAGATCTACAGCGACTGCACTTCCAAGTGCACTTGTAGTGCAAAGTGGATTTGCCTTTAGTAAATCAACCCCATAGTGTCTACAAATGATGGTATATAATTGCCGGCGGACATCTGGTGCCCGGCGCACACAGATCAGCTTCTGCTGTGAATAATCACAGCAGAAGCGGAATGCAGGCGGAAGTGCAGGATCACGTATATATACGTGATCCGGCACAGAGCTGCCACCCTGTAGCATTAAAACTGCTATAGGGCGGTCAGCAAGTGGTTAAAAAGGCCAGGCCTTAGAACCCGCAAACAGTATGCATATATTTTTTAGCAGAGGCCCTAGAGAATAAAATGGTGGCCGTCGCAATTTTTGAATGTCGCATGGTATTTGCGCAGTGGTTTGTCAAACGCTTTTTTTTTGAGAAATATAATATATAACTGTTTATTGTTTTTATTAAGGGACAGTACATATTTAAAAAAATGTGGAAAAACAGTGTAGAGTTCCCAGGATTCAAACCAAACCCTCATCTGGGCATGCAGCATGGATAGCCAGGAAGGGGAGGGCATCGAGCATGCACCCTTCTCCCCATCCCAACACCTGAACTATACTAGACCACATGCCTTCAACATTGGGAGGGTTTAGGTGGGGTATTCTTGTGTACCCAAGATTTGAATAAACACACATGCATACCTAAACTTTGTTTGTACTGTAGCAATAACGTTTTCACAGAAATAGGGCACAATTCATAGCAATGGCCCCACATATGTTGCAGGTCATACATTTCTTCAGACAGAAGAGGGCACTGTTTATCCACAAAAAAACTTTCCAATAGTAATATACAGTATCAAGCACTTACATAACATAGAATGCTGGAGGAGCGCTTCCCTATGAGGCTTTCATATAGCTTGGTCATTCTGTGATCCCCAAATTTAAACATTTTTGGTTTGGGGTCTAATACTGTTTTAAAGGCCATATGTGTAGTGTTTAAATGGGGCGTTAAGGGCTTATTTTAGAGGGTAGGTGTTAAATGCCCAGGCACTGAAGTATAGATATCAGAGGGTTTTTAGTGTGGTGGTTATAGTGGGGTTGATTTACTAAAGACAAATAGACTGTGCACTTTGCAAGTGCAGTTGCACTCATTTTTCTTAGTAAATGTAATGTGAGGTGCAAGGGAAAAAAAATGTTTTTGCTTGCACACAATTGGATGATGGAAATCAGCAGAGCTTTACCACATTTACTAAGCTCTGGGCAAAATGAGGGCAATTGCATTTGCAAAGTGCACAGTCTATTTGCCTTTAGTAAATCCACCCCATTGTTTTGAATCACTTAGGGGAAATCTGCACGTCCTCTATGTTCTTGGTATTGGAAGCTAATCACTGAGTACAAATCTTTTATGAAATTGTTATGTTATTTAAGAAGATCTCCAGGGACATTAAAAAGATACAAAAAGTGCACCCTGTATTTATTTTTTGCAAACAATGTTGGTGCCTAAATTTTCTTTGGTATCTGCCTCTTACAATGCCTGTACAGCAGTGCTCAGACTTGGGTGGGGAGAATTAACACAAAAAGCCAATCAGTTGTGCAGCCAATCAGCACAAAGGGCGTGCAGATAGTGGGAGATAGCAGAGCGACAGAGTGATCGGCTCATCTGTGTGCTGCTATTCTATCACTGTCCAGGCTTCGATATGTTAATGTAGCGGATGCATTTGTTTTCTTTTTTTAAGGCTAAGAACATTTTTAGCAAGTAAAGGAAATGCCTGTTTATATTGCCACAAATGCAGTGTCCTTGTCATTTCTTTTGAACTAAACTAAAAAACACAAACAGTAAATATTAGTGATTGGACATTTCCAGAACGGACATGAAGACATAAAAAACACAAACACTCTTATCTTCTGAAAGCTACTAATTCCCTTCCAATGTAAAAGAGACTAATAGATGAAGACCAGTTTGTAGTCCAAATCAGCTTTATGGATACTGTGGACTGAATCCATATAGCCACCCAAGGACAAGAAGTTTGGTATTCAGAGGATTACCAGCCTGAAAAATGAAAAATACAGCCAGCAGTCCTCTTCTTTAGGCTCCATTCACACCAGAAGGAGCAGCAGAGCATTGCATGTTGAAATGGGCTGCTCTATACACGAGAAATTACCAAAAAGGCCTGAACTATTTTCAAAATTGCACTGCACCAAATCACATGGTACTATGGTACTCTGTGTTTTGACATTGAGAACAAGCACATGTTTACAAGCTATGTGGGGTGCCAATAAGAATTAATGGCACCACCATGCGTCTGCAAAGGAGCAGCACGTTTTTGTACATTGCAGGAAAGTGCACAATTTTGCGCACGTTCCCACAGTGCATTGGAGCTGAAAAAAGCCTTACTGATGTATTGCTGTGCACACAACACAGTCTCATTCTCCCAGCAGCTTCAATAACTATTTGTTTTGAGCTAGGTAGCCAGAATGTTGGTATGCTGTGATGGAGTTATATTATATGTAAGCCCCAACAATTAACTTCTTGTAGTTGCTTCCTTTTAAAGCATTAGGTGAATTAATAAAAGTATTTTTTCTTTCATTTTTTTTTCTTTCTGTTCATTAACCACCTCAATACAGTGCACTTACACAGTGGCGTCACTAGGTTTGGTGTCACCTGGTGCAGTAAAACATTGTGTCCCCCCCCCCCCTCCTGCCTAGGCTGCCTGGCAGGCAGCGCACGGTCATGGGGTGCACCCAAAACCAGCCCGTGTAAATGATAGTATAGGGTGGTATAGTGGCAGGTTGGGGTGGTACGGGGTAGGGTGGCGGTGGTACAGGGCAGGTTGGGGTTTAGACAGGGCAGGTGGGGGTGGTACGGGGTAGGGTGGCAGTGGTACAGGGCAGGTTGGGGGTTAGACAGGGCAGGTGGGGGTGGCACAGGGCAGGTTGGGGTGACGCAGGTTAGGGTATGAGTGGTATAGTGGCAGGTTGGGGTGGTATGGGGTAGGGTGGATTGGTATATTGGCAGGTTGGGGTGGTACAGAGCAGGTTGGGGTGGCACAGGGCAGGTTGGGGGTGGTACAGGGCAGGTTTGGGGGTGGCACAGGGCAGGTTGGAGGTGGTACAGGGCAGGTTTGGGGTGGTACAGGGCGGGTTTGGGGGTGACACAGGGCAGGTTTGGGGTGGAACAAGGCAGGTAGGGATGTGTGACAGTGTGCTGTGCAGTAACTTATAGCATACCCCATGCTTGCAGATGAAGACCCGGGAGGGGGGCGGGATCTGCTGTGTCCTCGGGTCTATTTCCTTCAGCTGTGGGATCGGCGTGAAGGGGTCTGTGGAAGGAATGGAAGAGGCGGCCACACACCCAGCTTCGCCCAATTAATCCGGCTGCCACGGGAGATATTGGAGATCCCCGAGTGACAGCTGGGGAGTGTTATAGGCAGCCTCCCCCATCCCCCGCACAGCTGAATGCCCTGCTCGCTCCACTGCAAGCTATAGCATTTATTGGTGGCTTCAGTGTCACCCCTCTGGTGGATGTCACCCGGTGCGGGCCGCACCCCAATAGCAACGCCACTGCACTTACACCCCCTTCCTGCCCAGACCAATTTTCAGCTTTCAGCGCTCTCACAGTTTGAATGACAATTACTCAGTCATGCAACACTGTACCCATATGAAACTTGCGTCCTTTTTTTCACACAAATAGAGCTTTCTTTTGGTGGTATTTAATCACTAGTGGGTTTTTTATTTTTTGTGCTATAAATAAAAAAAGACCATAAATTTTGTGAAAAAAAATGCTTTTTTCTTTGTTTCTGTCATAAAACTTGCTAAATAGTAATTTTTCTTCATACATTTTGGCCAAAATTTATACTGCTACATATCTTTGGTAAAAATAACCCAAATTAGTGTATATTATTTGGTCTTTGTGAAAGCTATGGAGTCTAAAAACTATGGTGCCAATCACTGAAAATTGATCACATCTGATCAGGCCTTCAGTACATTAGGTGAATCTCAATTCTTGAGACACTAAGGGCTCTTTCACACGGACGGTCCGTATTTCCGTTTTTCATACTTCTGTTTTCGGATGAAAAACGGACATACATGTATCCCTATGGGATAGCGGGTGTCAGCGGATGAGCATCCGCTGACACCCGATCTCGTACGTGTCCGCTATGGTCCGTTTCTGCAGACGGAGGAAAACCCTATTTTTCCATCCATCTGCAGAGTCCGTCGTCACCCGATCTCCCAAAGGGGAGAGCGGCGCTCTGACAGGTCCGTCCCTGCACAGAGTGCAGAGACGGACCTGTCATCTTCCTACTCAGCGGAGATCGCTCCGGCGATCCCCGCTGAGCAAGCGGATATTCACGGGGCAGATCAGCACTGATCCGCCCCGTGTGAAAGGACCCTAACAAGTCAGGAAAGTACAAATACCCCCCAAATGACCCATTTTTAGAAAGTAGACATTCCAAGGTATAAGTGAGTGAGTTTTTTTAAGTTGTAATTTTTTCCCCACAACAGATCTACAGCGACTGCACTTCCAAGTGCACTTGTAGTGCAAAGTGGATTTGCCTTTAGTAAATCAACCCCATAGTGTCTACAAATGATGGTATATAATTGCCGGCGGACATCTGGTGCCCGGCGCACACAGATAAGCTTCTGCTGTGAATAATCACAGCAGAAGCGGAATGCAGGCGGAAGTGCAGGATCATGTATATATACGTGATCCGGCACAGAGCTGCCACCCTGTAGCATTAAAACTGCTATAGGGCGGTCAGCAAGTGGTTAAAAAGGCCAGGCCTTAGAACCCGCAAACAGTATGCATATATTTTTTAGCAGAGGCCCTAGAGAATAAAATGGTGGCCGTCGCAATTTTTTAATGTCGCATGGTATTTGCGCAGTGGTTTGTCAAACACTTTTTTTTTTGAGAAATATAATATATAACTGTTTATTGTTTTTATTAAGGGACAGTACATATTTAAAAAAAAATGTGGAAAAACAGTGTAGAGTTCCCAGAATTCAAACCAAACCCTCATCTGGGCATGCAGCATGGATAGCCAGGAAGGGGAGGGCATTGAGCATGCATCCTTCTCCCCATCCCAACTCCTGAACTATACTAGACCACATGCCTTCAACATTGGGAGGGTTTAGGCAGGGTATTCTTGTGTACCCAAGATTTGAATAAACACACATGCATACCTAAACTTTGTTTGTACTGTAGAAATTACATTTTCACAGAAATAGGGCACAATTCATAGCAATGGCCCCACATATGTTGCAGGTCATACATTTCTTCAGACAGAAGAGGGCACTGTTTATCCACAAAAAAAACTTTCCAATAGTAATATACAGTATCAAGCACTTACATAACATAGAATGCTGGAGGAGCGCTTCCCTATGAGGCTTTGATATAGCTTGGTCATTCTGTGATCCCCAAATTTAAACATTTTTGGTTTGGGGTTTAATACTGTTTTAAAGGCCATATGTGTAGTGTTTAGATGGGGCGTTAAGTGCTTATTTTAGAGGGTAGGTGTTAAATGCCCAGGCACTGAAGTATAGATATCAGAGGGTTTTTAGTGTGGTGGTTATAGTGGGGTTGATTTACTAAAGACAAATAGACTGTGCACTTTGCAAGTGCAGTTGCACTCATTTTTCTTAGTAAATGTAATGTGGTGAGGTGCAAGGGAAAAAAAATATTTTTGCTTGCACACAATTGGATGATGGAAATCAGCAGAGCTTTACCACATTTACTAAGCTCTGGGTAAAATGAGGGCAATTGCATTTGCAAAGTGCACCGTCTATTTGCCTTTAGTAAATCCACCCCATTGTTTTGAATTACTTAGGGGAAATCTGCACGTCCTCTATGTTCTTGGTATTGGAAGCTAATCACTGAGTACAAATCTTTTATGAAATTGTTATGTTATTTAAGAAGATCTCCAGGGACAATAAAAAGATACAAAAAGTGCACCCTGTATTTATTTTTTGCAAACAATGTTGGTGCCTAAATTTTCTTTTGTATCCGCCTCTTACAATGCCTGTACAGCAGTGCTCAGACTTGAGTGGGGAGAATTAACACAAAAAGCCAATCAGTTGTGCTGCAGCACAAAGGGCGTGCAGATAGTGGGAGATAGCAGAGCGACAGAGTGATCAGCTCATCTGTGTGCTGCTATTCAATCACTGTCCAGGCTTCGATATGTTAATTTAGCGGATGCATTTGTTTTCTTTTTTTAAGGCTAAGAACATTTTTAGCAAGTAAAGGAAATGCCTGTTTATATTGCCACAAATTCAGTGTCCTTGTCATTTCTTTTGAACTAAACTAAAAAACACAAGCAGTAAATATTAGTGATTGGACATTTCCAGAACGGACATGAAGACATAAAAAACACAAACACTCTTATCTTCTGAAAGCTACTAATTCCCTTCCAATGTAAAAGAGACTAATAGAGGAAGACCAGTTTGTAGTCCAAATCAGCTCTATGGATACTGTGGACTGAATCCATATAGCCACCCAAGGACAAGAAGTTTGGTATTCAGAGGATTACCAGCCTGAAAAATGAAAAATACAGCCAGCAGTCCTCTTCTTTAGGCTCCATTCACACCAGAAGGAGCAGCAGAGCATTGCATGTTGAAATGGGCTGCTCTATACACGAGAAATGACCAAAAAGGCCTGAACTATTTTCAAAATTGCACTACACCAAATCACATGGTGCTATGGTACTCTGTGTTTTGACATTGAGAACAAGCACATGTTTACAAGCTATGTGGGGTGCCAATAAGAATTAATGGCACCACCATGCGTCTGCAAAGGAGCAGCACGATTTTGTACATTGCAGGAAAGTGCACAATTTTGCGCACATTCCCACAGTGCATTGGAGCTGAAAAAAGCCTTAAGCCTCATACACACGAACGGACCGTGGACCAACTTTCCCGTGGATTTTTGTCCAAAGGGCGTTGGCCCCAAGTTGGTATTGCATACACACGATCTGACTTTTTAGGCGACAAACATGAACGTAGTGACGTTTCAACGTACTGACGACACTTCAAAAGAGGACGTTCGAATACTCCAGCGCCACCTTTGGTCAACTTCTATATTGTTGTCTGAACTTTTGGATTGGTTCTGAGCATGCGTGTTTGTACTTCGTACAAAAGTCTGTTGGTTTTGTGTACACACGGTCGGACTTTGGTCCATCAGACTTTTGTTGGCAGAAAGTTGGTCCATTCGCACAGCCAACAAAAGTCTGATGAAACCTGGAAAAAGTTGGTCCGATGGAGCGTACACACGGTCAGATGTTGGTCCAAAACAGCTAATTTGCATGTTGGTTGTGAAAAAGTCAGATCGTGTGTACGGGCCTTTACTGATGTATTGCTGTACACACAACACAGTCTCTTTCTCCCAGCAGCTTCAATAACTATTTGTTTTGAGCTAGGTAGCCAGAATGTTGGTATGCTGTGATGGAGTTATATTATATGTAAGCCCCAACAATTAACTTCTTGTAGTTGCTTCCTTTTAAAGCATTAGGTGAATTAATAAAAGTATTTTTTCTTTCATTTTTTTTTCTTTCTGTTCATTAACCACCTCAATACAGTGGCGTCACTAGGTTTGGTGTCACTTGGTGCAGTAAAACATTGTGTCCCCCCCCCCCCCCCTCCTGCCTAGGCTGCCTGGCAGGCAGCGCACGGTCATGGGGCGCACCCAAAACCAGCCCGTGTAAATGATAGTATAGGGTGGTATAGTGGCAGGTTGGGGTGGTACGGGGTAGGTTGGCAGTGATACAGGGCAGGTTGGGGTGGTACAGGGCAGGTTGGGGGTGGGACAGGGCAGGTGGGGGTGGTACAGGGCTGGTGGGGGTGGCACAGGTGGGGGTGATGCAGGTTAGGGTATGAGTGGTATAGTGGCAGGTTGGGGTGGTATGGGGTAGGGTGGATTGGTATATTGGCAGGTTGGGGTGGTACAGAGCAGGTTGGGGTGGCACAGGGCAGGTTGGGGGTGGTACAGGGCAGGTTTGGGGGTGGAACAGGGCAGGTTGGGGGTGGTACAGGGAAGGTTTGGGGTGGTACAGGGCAGGTTGGGGGTGGTAAAGGGCAGGTTTTGGGGGTGGAACAGGGCAGGTTTGGGGTGGTACAAGGCAGGTGTGACAGTGTGCTGTGCAGTAACTTATAGCATACCTCATGCTTGCAGATGAAGACCCGGGGGGGGTGGACAGGATCTGCTGTGTCCTCGGGTCTATCTCCTTCAGCTGTGGGATCGGCGTGAAGGGGTCTGTGGAAGGAGTGGAGGAGGCGGCCACACCCCCAGCTCCGCCCACCTAATCCGGCTGCCACGGGAGGTATTGGAGATCCCTGAGTGACAGCTGGGGAGTGTTATAGGCAGCCTCCCCCGCCCCCCGCACGGCTGAATGCCCTGCTCGCTCCACTGCAAGCTATAGCGTTTAGTGGCGGCCTCGGTGTCTCCCCTCTGGTGGGTGTCACCCGGTGCGGCCCGCACCCCCCGCACCCCAATAGCAACGCCACTGCACTTACACCCCCTTCCTGCCCAGACCAATTTTCAGCTTTCAGCGCTCTCACAGTTTGAATGACAATTACTCAGTCATGCAACACTGTACCCATATGAAACTTGCGTCCTTTTTTTTTCACACAAATAGAGCTTTCTTTTGGTGGTATGTAATCACTAGTTTTTATTTTTTGTGCTATAAATAAAAATGACCGTAAATTTTGTGAAAAAAAATGCTTTTTTCTTTGTTTCTGTCATAAAACTTGCTAAATAGTAATTTTTCTTCATAAATTTTGGCCAAAATTTATACTGCTACATATCTTTGGTAAAAATAACCCAAATTAGTGTATATTATTTGGTCTTTGTGAAAGTTATGGAGTCTACAAACTATGGTGCCAATCACTGAAAATTGATCACATCTGATCAGGCCTTCAGTACATCAGGTGAATCTCAATTCTTGAGACACTAAGGGCTCTTTCACACGGACGGTCCATATTTCCATTTTTCATTCTTCCGTTTTCGGATGAAAAACGGACATACATGTATCCCTATGGGATAGCGGGTGTCAGCGGATGAGCATCCGCTGACACCCAATCTCGTCCGTGTCCGCTATGGTCCGTTTCTGCAGACGGAGGAAAACTCTATTTTTCCATCCGTCTGCAGAGCGGATCGGATGACGACAAACTCTACGGTCCGTCGTCACCCGATCTCCCAAAGGGGAGAGCGGCGCTCTGACAGGTCCGTCCCTGCACAGAGTGCAGAGACGGACCTGTCATCTTCCTGCTCAGCGGAGATCGCTCCGGCGATCCCTGCTGAGCAAGCGGATATCCACGGGGCAGATCAGCACTGATCCGCCCCATGTGAAAGGACCCTAACAAGTCAGGAAAGTACAAATGCCCCCCAAATGACCCATTTTTAGAAAGTAGACATTCCAAGGTATAAGTAGCATGGTGAGTTTTTTTAAGTTGTAATTTTTTCCCCACAATCCTTTGCAAAATTAAATATTTTTTTATTTTTTTTTACAAAATTGTCATGTTATCAGGTTATTTCTCACACACATCATATGCATACAACAAATTACACCCCAAAATACATTCTGCTACTCTTCCCCAGTATGGAGATACCACATGTGTGAGACTTGTACACAGCCTGGCCACATAGAAAGGACCAACATTGAAGTAGCACCTTCAGGCGTTCTACGAGCACAAATGACACATCTCATTTCTCAACCACCTATTACATTTTTGAAGGCCCTGGAGCACCAGGACAATGGAATTACCCCCCAAATGACCCAATTTTAATAAGCAAACACCCCAACGTATAATCTATGAGGCATAATGAGTCTTTTGAACAGTTCATTTTTTCCAGAAATTTTTGGGAAATGTGGAAAAAAAATGAAAACGCATTTTTTTTTTACACAAAGTTGTCAATTTATAAGCTATTTCTAGCACATAGCATGTATATAGCAAAAATTACACCCCAAAATACATTCTGCTACTCTTCCTGAGTATGGCGATACCACATATGTGAGACTTTTACACAGTGTGGCCACATACAGAGGCCCAACATTGAAATAGTACCTTCAGGCTTTCTAGGAGCATAAATTACACATCTCATTTCATTCCTACCTATCACACTTTTGAAGCACCAGGACAGTGGAATTACCCACAAAATGACCCCATTTTGGAAAGCAAACACCCCAACGTATATATTCTATGAGGCATGGGCTGCAAATAGGTGCTCGGGTACTCTGATGGGCTGGAGACAGGTACTCGGGTAACTTGATGAGCTGCAGACAGGTACTCGGGTACACTTTTGGGCTGGTGACAGGTACTAGGTTACTCTGATGGGCTGGTTACAGGTACTCGGGTACTCTGATGGGCTGGTGACAGGTACTCGGGTACTCGATGGCCTGGTGACAGGTACCCGGGTACTCGATGGCCTGGTGACAGGTACTCGGGTACTCTGATGGCTGGTGACAGGTACTCGGGTACTCTGATGGCCTGGAGACAGGTGCTAGGTTACTCTGATGGGCTGGTTACAGGTACTCGGTTACTCTGATGGGATGGTGACAGGTACTCGGGTACTCTGATGGGCTGGTGACAGGTACTCGATGGCCTGGTGACAGGTACTCGGGTACTCTGATGGCCTGGTGACAGGTACTCGGGTACTCTGATGGCCTGGTGACAGGTACTCGGGTACTCTGATGGCCTGGTGACAGGTACTCGGGTACTCTGATGGCCTGGAGACAGGTGCTAGGTTACTCTGATGGGCTGGTTACAGGTACTTGGTTACTCTGATGGGATGGTGACAGGTACTCGGGTACTCTGATGGGCTGGTGACAGGTACTCGATGGCCTGGTGACAGGTACTCGGGTACTCTGATGGCCTGGTGACAGGTACTCGGGTACTCTGATGGCCTGGTGACAGGTACTCGGGTACTCTGATGGCCTGGTGACAGGTACTCGGGTACTCTGATGGGCTACAGATAGGTACTCGGGTACTCTGATGGGCTGGTGACAGGTACTCGATGGCCTGGTGACAGGTACTCGGGTACTCTGATGGCCTGGTGACAGGTACTCGGGTACTCTGATTGTCTGTCGACAGGTACTCGGGTCCTCTGATGGGCTACAGATAGGTACTCAGGTACTCTGATGGGCTGGTGACTGGTATTTGGGTACTCTGAAGGGTGGGACAGGTACTCAGGTGCTCAGGTACTTGGCACTCATATGGACTGTGACAGGTACTCAGATGGACTGTGACAGGTACTCAGGTACTCATATGGACTGTGACAGATACTCGGGTAATCTGGTGGACTGTGACAGGTACTCTGATGGACTGTGACAGGTACTCGGGTACTCTGATGGACTGTGACAGGTACTCATATGGACTGACAGGTACTCAGATGAACTGGGACAGGTACTTTGATGGGTGGTGACAGGTCCTCTTTATTGGGGGGCAATCAGTGTGATTTGTGTACACTGTAAGCCGTAACGAGATGTTAGCGCAAACTCCTCCTCACACACGATCGGTGTGTGAGGAGGAGAACCTGGTAACATCTCATTACCGTGGTTTGTTGACATTTAATGATCGGCTGTGAAAGGATCACAGCCGATCACTTGGTAAACAGCCGCTGGCCAATGGCTGTTTACCAGCGTCGGTAATGAGCAGTGTTCCCGTGCATGTGCTGTGCAAAGTAGGGCGGTACCACCTGTGATTGGCCGTGACTTCATCACAGCTGATCACGTGGTAAACAGCCATACCCAATGGCTGTTCACCCCCCTCGGTGGCGACACGCCGCCACTGAAGGAACAGGGATGCGCGCACACGATCGCGCCCATTCCCTGTTTAAATGGAGGGATGTCATATGACACCCTCCCAGAACGAGAGCCGTGCCGCCTGGCCGTCATATGACAGCCGGCAGGCGGCTAAAGAGGAACTTCACTCTTTCAGTCAACACTCACTATTTTTAATCCTTATGCTGGTAACATTGGTAAATAGATAGGAAAATATATCATATTTACTTGCTTTTAAACTTTTTTTTTTTTTTTTTTTTTCAGTTACTTCCTGGATTCCAGGCCTAGGCAAATAATGTCATACATGTCAGGAGTCTTCAGGAGGGGGAGGGGTTTTCTCATATAAGCACACCTTCCTGACTGTACGCCTGAGCTAGGGGCAGAAGGAGTCCAGGAAGTAAATGATGCTAGAATCATCTGCTCTTGCTCAAGATGGCCACAGCCATAAATGCTAGGGGGTGTTTTTTCAAAGTGATTTCTTATCAAAAAAAAAAAAGAATGGAGACATGGATGGACAGGGGAGTTTTCTTTGAATAATAAAAAAGAATTAAACTGCCTTTTTGGTTTGTGGTTGGTTTGGCTCAGATGCAGTGAAGTTCTGCTTTAAGTGCAAAAAAAATCCCTATTGATTGTATCAGATATTCGGAATTATCCTGTGCATTCTTCCTTTGTTATCAAAAGGAGGACTCCCAACTTCTTATTTTACAGTACATAGCAATGCTGTGGATTGAAGATAATAGGCAGGATTCAGTAGTTTAATAACAGACAGCTGGACAGGGCTGTCACCAACTACTGCAATTTCAGTTCACAAAGATGACATGTAGTGTCATTGCAAAAGAGGAAATTAGAAGCTAAGTGCAATACTATCAGATCAGCACAAACTTTTGTAGGGATGCTATACTGATAAAAGATGGGGAAATATGCATGTATTGCAGAGATATTCTGCATATTTGCTTTTTTTTTTTTCTTATGCATAGACATCTGTTTCAGTGTCATGGTGCACATCTGTGAGAAGAAGGAGCTCATATTTGGTAGGTCAAAAAGGAGAGCCATCAATCAGACTCCTTCACCACCCCAAATTATTTATTGTTGTTGAACTTCATTTACGCTTAAAAATAAAAGTGCTTTCACCTTTGGAATTTTTTTTTAAATAAAAGTGCTTTAATTGTGTGTTATAATTAATAAAAAAAATAAAAACTTTAAATATAAAAAAAGAATAACAGTCTATTATTTAAAGCGCTAGTTGTTCATTTTGAGAACAATATATATTTTTTTGCTGTTTCCTCATTGTAAAGCAATAGTATGTGATACGTACTGTAGGTGCTATACTGTATAATTAAAGGAAATATTTAAACATTTTGTAAAGGGACACAGGAGGAATGATTTCATATAAATCCTTATTATTCTGGATTTTTTATTTATTACAGGATTTATATAGCGCCAACAGTTTACGCAGCGCTTTACAATATAAAAAGGGAGACAATACAGTTATAATACAATAAAATACAAGAGGATTAAGGGGGCCCTGCTCAGAAGAGCTTACAATCTAATAATTTCTCAGTAACTTTAAAAATCGTCATGAATACATTCCGGACATGGTACAAGTTTGATTTGTTAATACTGTCCAAAGGTGCATAAACTAACCAAGTACATGTGAATAGTACAAATATTAAAGGAGTTGTAAACAAACCCTCGAGACACCCCATAGAATGCATTGAGGTGAAAAACCTCCATTGGCTCCCGCTGCTGTCAATCAAATCCAGTGACACGAGAGCCAGGGGTGGGGCCGAGTCCTGCTGTCTGTGTCAATGGATGCAGCAGCAGGACTCAGGAACACTCCCGCACGGGTGCCCCCAGGGAAATCGCCTCTCCCTGGGGGCACTTGCCGAATAGGAGGAGCCAGCAGCGCCGTCGGGGGGACCCCAGAAAAGGAGGATCGGGGCCGCTCTCTTGCAGAGAGCAGGTAAGTATGACATACAAAACAAACCTTTACAATCACTTCAAACTTGAGCTTTCATTTTTATATAATTTTTTTAATATAGTTGTAATGTATGTTTTATTAAAAGTAACAATTAACAATAAAATTTAAATGGATCCAAAAAATAAATCAGTTTGTGTCTGATTTTTATTATAAAATACAAATTGTCACATCAGAGGATAAACTAAGAAAATTGGAGTTCGGGAATGGAAAGGAAAGAGCAGGACAGAGAGAAGTGGACCAGGAAAGGCAGAGGAAGGAAAGGATATAGGTTAGGCATAATACACAATAACAATAAAACTGTTCATATTACTAGCCCTTACACATTAATCAGCATATGTGCTCCTAGAGGGAAATCTGTCATGAGCGATCAATGGAAACTCCTTTTGAAAAATTCCCTAGGTCTGAGTCTGTGACCCAAATCCCATACAGAGACAACCACTCTGACACTTAAATTGCATCATCCTTGTTCTCAGTGTTGGACTCGTAAATATGGAAGTCAAAAACAGCCAGGCAACTTGTATTTTAACCTCCCTGGCGGTATGATTCTGGCTGGAATTTTGTGCTGAAAGCGGTACAATTATTTTGCATGGAAATTTGGCGTTTTTATATTGTAGGCATGCAATTCTTATCAATAACTCACTTAAATCTGTCCGAACCAGAGTCTAGTAGATATCCCGGGTATGATAAAGTTTGAAACACAAAATCATAAATTATAATATAATAAAAATATATATAAAAATGATTCAATAATGTAATCAAATCAAAAACACTGAAATTTGCTCAGTTGCAGAATAGTCGCTGTCATTAAATTTATTGTTTGATGATAAATTGTGATTCTAATTTATTATCTGTGTTTTCTAGCTGGTCTAAAACCACTTTTGACATAAAGGGACACTTTTTGGTTGCTATGGACAATCTCCAGTTTCCAGGCAGAAAAAAAAAATGTTATTATATAAAATGACATGCAGGGCACTGGGCAGACCACTAGGGACAAAGGGGATGTGTATTTTTTGTATACAGTACTGTAATCTGTAAGATTACAGTACTGTATGTGTTGTGTGTTTTTAAACTTTTTTAAATTTGGCGCCGATCTCCGCTCCCGTGCGTCGGAACGTCGCAGGGAACGGAGATCGGCGGCACTCAGCACTGTGTGAATCGAGCGAGCGGACGGCTCGCTCACACAGCAGGGAGACATCGCAGGATCCAGGGGAAAAGGTAAGTAACTTCCCCCCTGCATCCTGCACGCAAGCCCGAGTCTGGCTCGGGGTTACCGCTCCTAGCAGAAAAAAACTGGACCCGAGCCAGACTCGGGATTACCGCTAGGGAGGTTAAGAAGCAGATCAGCAATGGCAGTGACCACACGCCTCTCATGACAAAGTCACTTTAAAGCCCAACTCTATGCAAAGAGGTTTGTTTTAATGCAGGTCCAATTGTGAAACTTCTTCAGCCTCATCACCCAAAAGATTGAGACATCTTATTATCGCCTTTTTTCATTTTCACTAGAAGCAAAATCATCCTGCTAATCGCTCTTTAAACAATAAATTCCTCAGTCCAGTTTAATTGTTTGAACATGAAATGACTTATGTGAAGCCAATTCCTCAAGTCTATGCCTCAAGTTCCCATGATTAACACTGTAATTACATCCTGGCAAACAATCGTCACAGATACGAAACAGTACAATTCCCGGCATTCTCAACATCACCAGGCAATAAACTCAGTTCATAGCAGCATATCCTGCTTGTGTTTCAATAACATAACAATAATATTTTTTTGTATAGCATAGCATACTGGACTGTGGTTAAAGGGGATTTCCAAGAATAGTGAAAGGCCTCTTTGACTGAAGGGTCACCACTTCCAACACTTGTAGAATCCAATCAATACAATGCTGACATTACTATATAGAAGCATGATATCATTTTATTGTTTTACTACAATACTGGATTTCACCTCTAGGTGGCTCTCTATCCCAAGTAAAGCTAGGGGCAGATCAGGGGTGGAGGAACAAGATTGCCATTTTACAAGCACAAACACACATGGTATTTACATTTTTTTTAATGTAAATTTCCAATGATAATGAAATATCTTAGCAAAAACAGAAACAGGTGCGTGAGTTTATCTGCCAGCATATGCCCAGCACAGAATTATCTTTTTGGGGGGAAATTGGTCCTCTAACTGAAACACCAATGGTTTTGCTGTACTGTATAATTGTCTATAAAGCTTAGCTATAGAGCATGCTGTACTGAGCTTATATTGTTTTACCTGAATGTTTCTTTATATTTCCTTGGAAAAAAAGCAAATAAAACACTTTGAGACATACTGTACATTTGAAAGGGAAATACATAAAGCAATCGCATCCCCTATCACTTAACACCCACATGCCACACATGTCTCCTTCACTTAAAACCCTATGTCCACAGGTACACCCAACACTTCCCTCATTCATCCCCGCTACTATGGACAAAACTTTTTTTTACCGCTCCACCTAACCCCCTGGACCCTGTTCCTTCGCTTATGCTATGGTTACCCTCTGACTCTAGCCTACACTCTCTAACTCACATCTTCAATCTCTCCCTCTCTTCAACATGCACTAGTCACCCCCATACTTAAAAAGCCTTCCTTTGGCCCCAACAATCGTAACAACCTACGTCCCATCTCCCTGCTCCCCTTTTCCTCCAAATTCCTTGAAAGTCTGGTCTACAAATGACTGAGCGACCATCTTACTGAGAACAACCTTCTTGGCCCCCTTCAGTCTGGATTTCGCCCTCAGAACTCCACGGAAACTGCTCTCCTAAAACTCACAAACAATCTACTTGCGGCTAAAACCCAAATATACACTAATCTGTACTCCTACTCCTGGACCTCTCTGCTGCCTTTAACATGGTGGACCACTCCTCCCTCCTCAAAAAAACTCCACTCCTTTGGTCTCAGTGACTGTACTCTTCACTGGTTCTCATTCTACCCTCCTCAAAAAACTCCACTCCTTTGGTCTCGGTGAGTGTGACTGCACTCGTCGCTGGTTTTCATCCTTCCTATCCCATCACATCTTCAGTGTCACTTACAATTCGACTTCCTCCTCTCCTCTTCCTTTTCTCCGTCGGGTTCCACCAAGGTTCTGTTCTTGGACCTCTCCTATTCTTGATCTACACTGCATCCCTGGGTCAGCTGATAGCCTCCCTCGCTTTCAATACCATTTCTATGCTGATGACACCCCAATCTACCTCTCTACTCCCCAGCTCACTCCATCAATCTCCTCACACATCACTAATTTACTAACAGACATATTACACTGGATGTCACACTATTTCCTCAAACAAAATCTAACCAAAACTGAGATAATAATATTACCTTCCCCGCGTTCCCTTGACTTCTCTGTCAAGATCGACGGCTCACACTATTTCCTCAAACTCAATCTACCCAAAACCGAGATCATAATATTACCTCCCCCGCGTGCTCTGACTTCTCTGTCAGGATCGATGGCTCAACTATCAACGTGTCCCCGTATGCCAAGGCACTATGTGTAATTCGGGACTCTGAACTTTCCCTTTGGCCCCACATTCAATGTCCAAAACCTGCCGCCTCAACCTCCGCAACATCTCTAAAATACTCCCCTTCCTAAACAATGACACCACAAAGAACTGGTGGAACTACCAGGGTGGCACTTGCAGCTGGGCCCTGGCGTTCTGCCACCATAGGGGGACTCCATGACATCAGGAAGGGGGCCCGCTGCGGGACCGTAAAAAGGTCCCATGATGGGCGTAAAGGGCCCCTGGATCAGTGGGAAGGGCACCGGCAGGTGGCCCTTCATGGTTTCTTACACTGGGGCCCTAAAGCTTTTAGTTACACCTCCCTGACCCGGCAACTCTGAAAATTTCTCTTTATTGTAGAGCACAAATTCTCTAGCTTCCTGTAACTGTATTTTGGACAGAGTATCTGCTACCCCGACCTCAGAGATTACCAAGTTAGGTGGAATGGGAAGTGGGGTAGTCTGAGTGACCAAGGATTCCCTATCCTATGGTGGTTTTAGCAAATTCACAAGATATACCTGCTCAGGTTTCCGTCTACCTGGTTAGCTAATATTATAATTTACATCGCCCATTTTTTCCAGCACTTCATAGGGACCCTGCCATATGGCTAGGAATTTACTTTCGACAGTGGGGATCAGCACCCTATCACCAGGTGAAAAATTGGACCTAGGCCCCTCATATGTAAATATTCTGCTAAGCCAACTGGGCTTGTGCCAAATGTTTCTTTACAACAGGCATTACTTGCGCAATCCTGTCTTTTTGTGCCACATGTTCAACCACGCTTCAATGCAAGGAACTCTGACTCTTCCATGTTTTTCTGGCAGGTTTTGGTGGCTGGGGCTCAATATTTTGGGGGGGCAGCAAACACTAACCGCCCCCCCCCCCCTCGGCACTCGCTTGCACTACCCACCCCCGGCGTTCGCACTACATACCCCCCTGGCACTTGCTCGCCCACACTACCCCTGCCCTGGCGCTCTACCGAACGATCAGGAAGGCAGCGAACCATGGCCTTACCTTATGCTGCGATAGAGGTGTGGGGAGGAAGTTGTGGGGGGAAGAGCCGAGGCCGTAGCTTCTCCTTCCGGCCAAACAGGAGGTGGGTTCTGAGACCCGATTGGCCAGGAGTCCTAAGACTCCATGGCCAATCAGGTCTCAGGATTGGCTTTTTGCCCCCTAGTGGACTGCTGAGAATTACAGTGCCTTGCAAATGTATTCACCCCCCTTTGGCATTTTTCGTGTTTTGTTGCCTCACAACCTGGAATTAACATGGATTGTTTGAGGATTTGCATCATTTAATTTACAGAACATGCCCATGAACATGAACATGTTTTTTTTTTTATTATTGTGAAGCAAACAACAAATAGGACAAAATAACCAAAAAAGTCATTTTGCAGCTATCACAGCTCCAAGTTGCTTTGGATAGTTCTCTATGAGCTTGCCATATCTTACCACTGGGATTTTTGCCCATTCCTTCTTGCAAAACTTCTCCAGCTCCTTCAAGTTGGATGGTTTGCGCTTGTGAACAGCAATCTTTAAGTCTAACCACAGATTTTCTATTGGATTGGGGTCTGGGCTTTGACTAGGCCATTCCAACGCATTTACAGTGCCTTGCGAAAGTATTCGGCCCCCTTGAACTTTTCAACCTTTTGCCACATTTCAGGCTTCAAACATAAAGATATAAACTTTTAATTTTTTGTGAAGAATCACCAACAAGTGGGACACAATTGTGAAGTGGAGCGAAATCTATTGGATTTTTGAAACTTTTTTAACTAATAAAAAAATGAAAAGTGGGGCGTGCAAAATTATTCGGCCCCCTTGCGTTAATACTTTGTAGAGCCACCTTTTGCTGCGATTACAGCTGCAAGTCGCTTGGGGTATGTCTCTATCAGTTTTGCACATCGAGAGACTAAAATTCTTGCCCATTCTTCCTTGCAAAACAGCTCGAGCTCAGTGAGGTTGGATGGAGAGCGTTTGTGAACAGCAATTTTCAGCTCTTTCCACAGATTCTCGATTGTATTCAGGTCTGGACTTTGACTTGGCCATTCTAACACCTGGATACGTTTATTTGTGAACCATTCCTTTGTAGATTTTGCTATATGTTTGGGATCATTGTCTTGTTGGAAGATAAATCTCCGTCGCACTTTCAGGTCTTTTGCAGACTCCAACAGGTTTTCATCCAGAATGGTCCTGTATTTGGCTGCATCCATCTTCCCCTCAATTTTAACCATCTTCCCTGTCCCTGCTGAAGAAAAGCAGGACGAAACCATGATGCTGCCACCACCATGTTTGACAGTGGGGATGGTGTGTTGAGGGTGATGAGCTGTGTTGCTTTTACGCCAAACATATCGTTTTGCATTGTGGCCAAAAAGTTCGATTTTGGTTTCATCGGACCAGAGCACCTTCTTCCACATGTTTGGTGTGTCTCCCAGGTGGCTTGTGGCAAACTTTAGACGAGACTTTTTATGGATATCTTTGAGAAATGGCTTTCTTCTTGCCACTCTTCCATAAAGGCCAGATTTGTGCAGTGTACGACTGATTGTTGTCCTATGGACAGACTCTCCCACCTCAGCTGTAGTTCTCTGCAGTTCATCCAGAGTGATCATGGGCCTCTTGGCTGCATCTCTTATCAGTCTTCTCCTTGTCTGAGCTGAAAGTTTAGAGGGACAGCCAGGTCTTGGTAGATTTGCAGTGGTCTGATACTCCTTCCATTTCAAAATGATCGCTTGCACAGTGCTCCTTGGGATGTTTAAAGCTTGGAAAATCTTTTTGTATCCAAATCCGGCTTTAGACTTCACCACAACAGTATTACGGACCTGCCTGGTGTGTTCCTTGGTCTTCATGATGCTCTCTGCACTTTCAACAGAACCCTGAGACTATCACAGAGTAGGTGCATTTATACAGAGACTTGATTACACACAGGTGGATTCTATTTATCACCATCAGTCATTTAGGACAACATTGGATCATTCAGAGATCCTCGCTGAACTTCTGGAGTGAGTTTGCTGCACTGAAAGTAAAGGGGCCGAATAATTTTGCACGCCCCATTTTTCATTTTTTTATTAGTTAAAAAAGTTTCAAAAATCCAATAGAATTCGTTCCACTTCACAATTGTGTCCCACTTGTTGGTGATTCTTCACAAAAAATTTAAAGTTTATATCTTTATGTTTGAAGCCTGAAATGTGGCAAAAGGTTGAAAAGTTCAAGGGGGCCGAATACTTTTCGCAAGGCACTGTACATGTTTCCTCTTAAACCATTCAAGTGTGGCTTTAGCAGTGTGTTTGGGGTCATTGTCCTGCTGGAAGGTGAATCTCCGTCCTAGCCTCAAATCACATACAGAGGGGTACAGGTTTTTTTAAGAATATCCCTGTATTTAGCACCATCCATCTGTCCCTCAACTCTGACCAGTTTCCCAGTCCCGACTGCTGAAAAACATCCCCACAGCATGATGCTGCCACCACCATGTTTCACTGTGGGGATGGTGTTCTTTGGGTGATGTGATGTGTTGGGTTTGCGCCAGACATAGAGCGACTTTAGCAACTTAATGTGTACAGTCTGAAGGAAAGAAGGGAAAGGGGAGACATGATTGAAACCTTTAAATACATCAAGGGGGTGAATAAGGTTTAGAAAGGCAGTTTTTTTCAATATAAAACCAAAATCAAGAACACAGGGACACATGACCTCAAACTAACTGGAGGAAAGTTCAAAACTGATCTTAGAAATTATTTTTTCACTGAAAGGGTAGTTGATGCTTGGAATAAACTTCCAGCAGAGGTAGTGAAATAGTCAACAGTAAATGGCTTCAAACATGCTTGGGACAAACATAGTCCTATATAACATATAATCTATACTCAGACAATAAAGCTAATGTAAAAAACGAAAAATGGGCAGACTCGATGGACTACTAGGTCTTTTTTCTGGTGTTACTTTTCTATGTAAACCTTTTGCACAGTACTGTGAAGGCTTTAGAGATCAAATGACTCCGATGTTTATAAGCTGGCTCTGTGATGGCAATTAATAAAACCCCTGCATTAATTTTGATGGAGAATATGTACACTTCTAAATACAAACATAACCATAATACATACTATATAAAATGTTGTTTTACAAAACTTCTGTCAGTTCCATTCGAACATATCAAATGTATCTATGTTCCCTTTTCTTGCCCTGTGCTGGGGAATGTTGCATGGCTCTGTTTGGTTTCCATGTTTGTCCTTCATGAGGAGCCGTGAACTTTCACAAATGTGTGAAAAACAATTCATTTGCCCACATAGGTACTTTAAACTCTGCAGGGAGTGTTTACATCCCTCTGAGCAACTGCACACCCTCAGCAGTCACCTCACAGCTGGCGCATTGTGTACGCCTTGGATAAATAACTATAAAAGCTGTTAGGCTAATAAAATATACCGTATATATTACCAAAAGTGGAAGGTTTTATTGCCTATTTCATGTGCTAAGAAAACAAATATCATTGTACACCCTTTGATCTGACAATCTCCCTCCCTAAGTACACTAATGTAACTAGAAATTTATTATTACAACCTTGTGAATGAGTACAATTTACTCGCTGACACTAGAAAAAGTTGTATTGAGAGTTTAACTGACCACGTAATTAAGAGTAAAGTTTCTAGGCCAATACAATCATCTTACTAAAGCCCGTACACATGGGCTGAATGCCGGGTGACATCGGCTGATTCAATAAAAAATGGCCGACGTTCGGCCCGTGTGTATGGCTGCCAGTGATATGAATATATAATAAATATGTAAAGTGCTGTGTAAATTGACAATGCTATTTAAGTACCTGTAATACATAAATAACATAAGTCTATTTTTTGCAAAAAAAAGAAAAAAAATCACGATAATAATATTAAATGCTCCCATATTTGCAGCAAAGTGCGATCAGTGGCTTGCAGGTACAATGCGTGATCTCCTGTAGATTCTTTCTTGTCCATACCCAGGTACAGACTAACAGTTAATGAGCTAGAGGAAGTGTCAATGAACTACGAGTGCGGTAATCACAGCAATTGACAACTACAATTCCATGTGCTATGGGGCCAGACAGGACTTGTTTTTCATTCACAAATCTCTGTGAATGGATGACCCCACATCTCTCCATAAAGAGGACCGAATGCATACATACATTGCGCCCACATGTGTAAACGGCATTCAAGCGACCCATGTGAGACATCCACTTTTGTTGAGAAAAGAACATGACCAAGTACAACATAGCTACATTTCTGTGATGCCCAGCTATACACTCCCACCCTTACCTTTCCCAGTAATGGAGACCGTGCTGGAGTGTAAAATAGGCCGTAGCAGCCCCTTTATTAAATAACAAAATATATAAATAACTTTTATAAATAACTTTTATAAATAACTTTTATAAACCAATAAACAACAAATAAACAACATCATCAAGAAAACGTGACGTACCCCCCCCCCCCCCCCCACCAAAATTACCATAATCAACAACTCGTGCACTGCGGTCATCTCAACTGTAACTAGGCCTCAAGCTGACATGATAGCTCAGAGACAAAACTATTCCCGCAGTGCAGTCATCCACCATATTCCCTACATCACTTATAAGGAATATAACAAACGGGCCCAAATCTCCAATGGGTCCCGCATCGAGTTTTCTGTGGGGAGGGGGTTTCTTCTCTATACCTACGTCAGCCAACATCCGCCAACGCTACGACATCCAATGAACCTGTAATCAAATTATTAGACACCTGTGAAGAAAAAACAAGGGGAGGGAGGGCGGGAACTTTTCTCCTTGCAAACTGACTCTGGGGAGGATTGTTCCTCCCCTTCCTGTTGCCCAGCTCCACCCCCTCCTAATCCTTAAACGGCCATACTCATCACTGGCATGTTTGACTTTATTCATGCCAGCCCTGCGCTGATCCCTTTGTTCATAGCTGCGGGCTGTTCTTTCCCCTCTCCCTCTGGGTGATCTATGTACATTGCAAGGATTCTAACAACCTTTGTTGCAGATTCCTACCTTTTTGAATCTGGTATAGCCGCTAGCTATATTCACTGTCAACTCCTAGCAGGGACATCTTCCCCCAGCCCCCTGCCGGGAGAATACAATGGCTCGGCGGGAAGGATTGCCCCATCACCACTGACTGTGGGGGAAACCCGTGGTTGCAGGAAATACATTTTCTCAGTGTATAGCCTGCTTATTTAACACTTCCAGGTCTTGTCCCTTCCCCAGTCTGTGATTGTACAGTATATATAAGAAGCAACAGACAAATGAGCTTGACTTTCTGCCATTCTGCATTTTCCTCCTATCAGCATGTTTTTGTTAGCACAAGAATATTGCAGATACTGATTGTTTTCTTGTGCTGCTGCACAGATATACTGCTTTCTGTCATTTCCAGTTTACATAATGCATAAGTCAAACCACATGTGCAGTAGGGTTGCCACCTGTCCGGGATTCACCCAGACAGTTCGGGTTTGGAATCATGTGTCCGGGTTTCAACCTGCCTGAAACCTGGACACATTATTCAGACTGGACTATGGCCTCCCAGCAGGGTTGCTGGCTGCAGTTGTCTAAGCTGAGAGTGTCTGTTACACTCTCCTTCACACTGCCCAAAATCAGGACTAACAGCTCCCCCCCCAAACACAGATGGGAGAGGAGAGAGGGCTTGATCTGCACCTCTTCTCCCTACCCCCCTGTGTCTGCCCACACTTCAATCCCCAGCACTGTGCCTCGGAAAAGGAAAATGGGGGCTGGAAATTTGAAGTCCAGCAGCCTCAAATCCATCTGGATGAGAGGTACTGACTGCCAAGGGGTGAGTGAGCTCACCATCCATCCCTGTCTGTGACTGAAGTCTCCCCCCTTCTCTGTTCTGCCTCGGAGTACACTAAGGAAAATCAGGGTTCTCAGAGCACCCCTCATATCACAGTTCCCCTTTACACCAGAGGCCACAGTGTACCCCCTTACATCAGAATTCTCTCCGTACATCAGAGTACTCAGTAGTCCCACTTAAATCAGAGTTCCCAGAGCATCCCTTATATCAGAGTCCCCAGAGTTCTCCCTTTATATTAGAGTCTGCAGAGTCCCCCCTTACAGTGTAAGGGAACTCTGTGGATTCAAATGTAAAAGGGGAACTCTGTGGACTCTTGTGATTAACTTCATATGATTAGAAATGTTATTTAATTGCAAAATATACGTATAGTTTATACTATAAAAAAAATTGTTGTGTGCCGCTAAAATGTTCGGGTTTGACTTGAACAAAAGGTGGCAACCCTAATGTGCAGAAGTACAGTTATCCTGATATCTGTCTCCTCCTGTATTGAATTGTATTGTAACTGTACTGTCTGCCCTCTTGTTGTAAAGTGCTGTGCAAATTGTTGGCGCTATATAAATCCTGTATAATAATAATAATGTCCCAACCATGTGACAACCCCATTTTGACAGAACTGCAGGACTCTAATAAGGACCATTTATCCTATGAAAGAGAGGGCCGGATCGTAAATGGACAGCAGGGGAATGTTAGAGGAGGGCCGGACATGACAGTGTGTCTATGACACACAGGGAGGTAATTTGGGGGGTGTGGCTAAGCGAAGGCAGGCCAATAGCAGCAGGGGGGGAGGCCATATAAATAGGGGGCGTGGCCGTAGGAAATCAGTCGGGAAGAGAGGCACACGAGGAGGCAGGTTTTTACTCTGCTCCTCGTTTTGCCAATCTAAGATGGCGGACGACCTCGTGGCGCAGATGCGGGCGGAGGGGGCGGCGGCCATGGGACCGGCTTGGCTTCAGGCACAGGTCGCGGCAGCAATGGATGGGAGCGGAGGTCGGACGGATGCCGGAGAGGGAGAAGAGGCCGGTCGGCGAGCGGACGAGACCACGTGGAGGGCGGGGGAGGAGCGGCGTTCTGAGGACGGAGGGACGATGTCACGCGGCAGGATCTCGAGGCCGCCAGCAAGGTACTCCCCAGGGAATGTGGCAGGGCCATCATGGGTCACCAGGAGCCCGAGGGGGGAGTACTCTACCCCCCCCGGCTAAGAGGGCTCAGACTGAGAAGACCGGGGGCCCCAGGCAGATCTCACAGCGGGGGCTCCAGGGGGGAAGGGGGGCCACGGGCACACAGAGCGCCGCATCCCCAAACAGCCAGCAAAGTGACAGGCAGGACAACGCACTCCCTGCTGCTCAGGACGAGCGGAGGGGGGGAAGGGACAGCAGACAGGCTCCATCTGCGCCATCGTCCAGGGACAGGAGCATGGATGGATTGGCTGGAGCATCATCTCTGGTGCCCCCCCCCCCCAGCAGCTCTGCATGAGCCGAGGGGACTGAGGAATACCAACAAGAGAGGGGCAGCCAGGAAGGAGGTTCAGGGATCCAAGAGGGCTTCAGGCCCGACACCCCCAGCAGCTCTGAACGAGCCGAGGGGGGAGGACAGAAGGCAGAGGGGGGCAACGGCTGCAGCAGGACCATCGGGCAGCGTGGCAGGCCACACGGCGGGTAGGCGGACGCCACCTGGCTGAGTAAGAGGGGGTTCACGGGGTGGGAGTGGTGCCAGGACTGGCCCAACTGCACAGAACCTGGGGGAGCGGGGAGGGCAGCGGGAGGGGGGTAGGGCAACGGACAGTAATACGGGTGCACAGAGGCCTACACCATCCAGGAGTCCCTCCCCAGGGGGACTGATGTTTTTTGCACAACAGGAGGACGGGAGCAGGTCAGAGGGTGAACTGTCGGAGGAAGAGGTGGGACCCAGTCAACCGCAGGTACCGGTGGAGATCGGCTCAGCGGCTGTAGGGAGAGCGCCCAGTCAGCCCGGTAAATCTAGCGATAATATGGCATTTTCTACTGCATTACAAAGTTTATTGGGTGTAGTATCTGGGGGGGTGGGGAGGGCTGTGCCTCCAGTCCCGTCGTTGGCAGTTACGGACCAACCGCGGGCCGGGAGTGGGACGGCCATTGTGTCCGGGGGCCAGATACAGGAATTGTTGGAGGGCCTGTGTGCGTTGGTGGGCCGTTTGGAACACGGACAACCAACCCCCGGGGAGGTCAGTTGCGGATGCTGGGGAGGTGACCGGAGGGGTTGATACATCAGCCATGGAAGGCGCACGGGCCGCGGGGGCGGCTGAGTCGGTGGAGAAGGTGAGTTATACGGAAAAGGGGGCGACAGAGCCCACAGCTAGGGCAGACATTGTGCGCTTGGCGGATGCGGCTAAATGCAAGGTTTATGTCTGCTTCGAGGGACCGCTGGGGGCTCACCTGAAGCAGGAGACAAGGGAAAAGATTTGGAAGGGCGAATACGTGGAGATTTTCTCCTTATTGCCCTTAGAAAAATTTAATCTGGATAGGGTGAAACCAGACGATACTAAAAAAGAGGACGAAGAGAAGCGAAGATTCCTAGGACGTTTGCCAATTGGCTGCAGGCGTTTGCCATATTGGCGGGGGTGATCGGTGAAAAGAACCCCGAACATTGTTCGGCGTTGTTTTGTTACATGGATGCCATAGGGGAGGCCTATAGGGTTTTTGGAGGCACGGCATGGCTCCGTTATGACGAGCAGTTCCGACAAAGCAGGGCGGTTCGTCCCGCCCTGCGTTGGGATCACAAAGACATTAGTCTTTGGATAAGGTTAATGGTGTCAGCTAAAACACCAGCACAGACATTTCATGGGGGGGCCGGAGGTAGTAACTCCTCGGGATCGCCGGCCGGAAGAAAGTGGGGAGTGTGCTGGCAATTCAATGAGGGATCCTGCAAGTTCGGGAACACCTGTAAGTTTAAGCACGAGTGTTCAGGGTGCGGGGGAGCGCATACTTATGCCAGGTGCTTCAAAAAAGGAAAACGTGCCGGAGATTCTGCGAATAAGAGGGACGACTCCAGTGATGGGGGAAAGGATGCAGCCTTTTCTAAATAGGTACCAGGACAGAGCTATGGCAGTGTTTATTCGGGATGGGTTTAAGTATGGGTTTCGGATTCCTTGCGCGCTTCAGATTATTCCACCTATGGCCAATAATTTAAGATCGGCACTTCAACACCCAGAGGTGATATCTGAAAAATTGGCCAAAGAGGTTTCTTTAGGTCGCATGGCGGGGCCATTTGAGACGAAACCGTTAGCCGATCTAGTGGTGTCCCCACTGGGGGTGGTCCCCAAAAAGGAACCGAACAAGTTTCGGTTGATCCATCACTTATCGTTTCCCAAAGGGGGTTTGGTAAATGATTTTATTGATCCGGAAGCCTGTACGGTTTCATACACGTCTTTTGATGCTGCGGTCCGGTGGGTGAGACGGTACGGGAAGGGGGCATTGATGGCAAAGTCAGACGTTGAATCAGCGTTTAGACTATTGCCAGTGCATCCAGACAGTTTTAGGTTGCTGGGTTGTTGTTGGCAAGAAAAATTTTATGTGGATAGATGTTTGCCCATGGACTGCTCTATCTCATGTGCTGTGTTTGAGGTTTTTAGCTCCTTTTTAGAATGGGTGGTGAGGGACGTCACGGGTAATGAATCCGTCATCCATTATTTGGATGATTTTCTCTGCGTGGGCCCTCCTTCTTCCAATGTGTGTGCGATACTGTTGTCCACGTTGCAGCACATTGCGGGGAGATTTCAGGTGCCTTTGGCAGCTGATAAGACGGAGGGCCCGTGGACGGAGCTGAGCTTCTTGGGTATAGTGATTGATTCCATGGCCATGGAATGCAGGTTACCGGAAGAGAATCTCAGGGATTTACAAAATGAGATTAGGGAAATACACGGGCGGAGGAAGGTGCAACTGCGTACGTTGCAATCTCTGTTGGGAAAATTGAACTTTGCGTGCAGGATCATTCCTATGGGGAGAATGTTTTGTCGACGAATGTCAGCGGCAACGGCGGGGGTGAAGGCCCCCACGCATTACATTCGCGTTGGGGAGGAACATAGGGAGGATCTTCAGGTATGGTATCAATTTTTCACGGAATTCAACGGTAGGTCAATTTGGATGTCTGGCCCAGTGAGTAACTTCGACGTGGAGTTGGTGACAGACGCCGCTGGATCTACGGGTTATGGGGCGTATTTTCAGGGCCGCTGGAGTGCGGAACCCTGGCCAACGGCATGGGTAGAAGCAGGTTTTCTGCAGAATTTGGTACTGTTGGAACTTTTTCCGGTAGTACTAGCACTGGAATTGTGGGGCGAGTCCTGTCGGGATTTAAAACTACGTTTGAATTGCGACAACATGGGGGTGGTGCAAGTCATTAATAGCATGTCGGCGTCTTCACGACCTGTCATTAGGCTGATGCGACAGTTAGTGTTACGTTGCTTGTGGTTGAATGTCTTTCTATAAGCAGTTCACATTCCGGGGGTAGAAAACACATTGGCTGATTCTCTGTCTCGCTTCCAGTGGGACAGGTTCAGGGAGCTGGCGCCAGAGGCTCAGACAGTGGGCGTCCCCTGCCCGGGCTGGATGTTGGAGTTGGCACTAGGGTATGGATACAGCGGTCGGTAAGTGTGTCTACGTGGGCAGCGTACCAGAAGGTGTGGAGCGCGTGGGGTGAGTTGCTGCGGGAAGCAGGTGTGGGTAAGTACGGGTCGGCGGGACGCCTGCTAGTGCTGTACTTTGTGTCCAGACACATGGAGAGTGGTCAGTCAGTGTCGTCCATTGAGAAGAAGATGGCAGGGCTAGTCTTTTTGTTTAAGATACAGGGGAAAGTGGACTGGATGAAGGATTTTTGGGTAAAGCAGGCCATTAAGGGATACAGGAGAGAACACAGGACGAGAGATAACAGGCGGCCTATCACTTTTGCGAACTTACTGGCGTTAGGGGAGCAATTAGTTTCTGTTTGTAAGGATGGCTATGAGCGATCATTGTTTTCAGCCGCCTTTTCATTGGCATTTTTTGGGGAATTTCGCAAACAGAGGGCGGGTGGTTTATTGTTGGAACATGTGGTGGTCCGGGATGACAGGGTGTCAGTACATTTGCGGAAGTCAAAAACGGACCAAAGAGGGGTGGGAGTTCATGTGGCATTGTACGCAGTGGAGGGTTGTTCAATGTGCCTGGTTCGGGTGGTAAGAAATTTTACGCGACTAAGGCCAGGACGGGGGGCCCCCTTTCTGGTTCACAAAGATGGATCCAATCTGTCAAGGTTCCAGTTTGTCGCGGTTCTTAGAAAAGGTTTAGGGAAGCTGGGGATGGATAGTTCCGCCTACGCCTCACACTCCTTCCGCATTGGGGCGGCTACTGAGGTCGCCAGGTGTGGGCTGGATGAGGTGGATGTGCGACGGATGGGGAGATGGGAATCTAAGCGATTCCGAACCTATATTCGGCCTCAGTTGGCTTGGGAATAAAAAAAAAAGGGGAAAAAGTTATAAAAATTCAATGAGAACATTGGGATATTGTATGAGTTACCTGGTTGGTTGCCTGTATTAGTGGAAAAACATGGTACAGGTGGTCTCGGAGGAAGTGCAAGTCTCTTACACTATGTTTGTCATTTCAGATGCAGTGCTCCCGCGCCTTGTCTGGATTCTCGGACACTCATATGTGTGTTGGGGCGCACGGAGAGGGGACGCGAGACCAGGTGGGAGGCAGTTGGGGATCTCTAGACGGGAGGCGAACATAAGGTGGCTGGGTAGACCAGGCATGCTGTGGGGCAGGGTGGTCCCAGAAGTTGAACGCTTCGCATGGTTACACGGGCCACCTGCAGTCCTGGTCATCCATGCAGGTGGCAACGACTTGGGAGTCCGAACAGTCAGGGACCTGATTGCGGACATAAAAAATGATTTGACCTATCTGAAGGTGACCTTCCCCAACACTCTGCTGATATGGTCGGACATGGTGGCTAGAACATCCTGGCGGATGGCTCGATCCATGTTTAGGATCAATAAAGCAAGGATAAGGGTGAATAAGGTGGTGGGGAGATTTTTGGCGTGGCAAGGGGGGTTGGTGATCTGAGAAGAGACGGGGTCCACCTGACAGATATGGGTATCGACCTGTGGTCATTAGGTTTACAGGAGGGGATCCAGTCGGCCCTGCGGGTTTGGAGGTGCCATCAAGGGTAAGGTGTCACCCTTTCAGGCTATGGCGGTGTTTTTGTTTGTTGGTCAGTGACGGCAGCAGTTATGTAGGTGGTAAGTGTGTGGGGGGCTCATCAGTAAATGGCCCCTCCGGTAGTACATCAAATTTATTTTGGTGATTACTCTGTGTTGCACTGCGGGAAAGTGTTGTCTCCGGGCAGTACAAGTGGAGGCCAGTTGGTTTCGGTTAATATCCCGCAGTGCCACCTGGTGTTCATATATATATATATATGCAGTTAGTTTATATATATGCCTTATGGTTCTTAGCTCCGTCACTGACCAACAAAATAGGGGTGTAACTGATTGTTTACAGTTGTTGTATGTGTTGATATTTTATTATCATTATGGTTTATATGTTTATGTTATTTATATTTTAAATTGGAGTTATGTTTAATAAAAGGCCGTTGTCGGCCATTTACTCCAAAGTATGGTGTGGTCTATCATTTTAGGTTAAGTAAAAGATATTATAGGGCTGTATCAGCCTGGGGGTATTATATAGGCTACACAGGTCATGTGTTTTGTAAACAATTGCCTACCAACACTTGCACTTAGCAAGCTGTAAATTGTCTACCAGTTACCAAGTACAGACCCTTTTTTTCATAACGAGTTTAAATCAAGATCAGCTCCAATCTGCCCTATCCCACTCGCTGACACTTTGGAGATGTTCAAAAACTGCAGCCTACATAGATGCATTTGACTACCAAAGGGTATAATTTTCTAGATGTTGGTATTCCCAACTAGTTTTGATTTTTTTTTCATAAAGACCATTGATAGTGTAACACCCTCTACCAGAAGGTAGGTGCTAGTAAGGGTTATTTTACTAGGTTGTTCAGCCCAGGCAAATTTAGGCAGGCTTATGCTGCAAGCTAGGCCTGTCTGTTTTGATCTGGGGGCTGGGAGTGGTCAGAGTAGCAGTGGGTGTGATCACCTGTGCTCCAGTTCTGAGGCGCCTCCCCTGCTTCCAGGGAGAATGTTCTGGAAGAGGAGGCTGGGCCTAGAGCTGGAGTGGCAGGCAACTCATGTGGGAGCCCTGACCAATCCCTAACTGGTGTTGGCAGGGGGCGGGCCTCCTTTATAAGTTGAGGTCACATGCTGCTGGGGAGGAGTAGTTGGCTGGGTGACATGAGGAATGGAGTGCTAGACAGCCGCAGGAGTACATCCCCATCTGGGGGGGGGGGGTGTAGCGATTGCAGGAGGAGGCCCGGGGAGAACTGTGAGGGAACATTGCCTCTACATGGTCATTGGCAATGTCTCTGTCACCACACGGTCAGTGGCAGGGAACTCCTGGAGCAGAAGGGCAGGAGAAGCTGTTGGAACGCATGGCCCGGACAAGTTCCTCATCAAGGACTCAGGGCTGGAAGGTCAGTGAGTGTTACCACAGTGGATGACTGGAGGTGCCAGGGAATCTGTGAGGAAACTCTGCTTCTACACGGTCACTAGCAGAGTCTTTATCATGCACACGCAGTGGTTGGTGAAGAGTCCTGGATCAGAGAAGAGACTGTGGGGATCTGTGTCAAATCAGTGTGGCCTGATGGCGCATGGTTTGCAAGTTGGGCTGGCTGGGAGCAGTAGACCATTTCCAAGAAGAGCGACAAGTTTGAAAGAAAAACACAATATCTTTTACTTTTTGCTATAGTAAATATCCCAGTTTAGAAAAAAAAAACGTTTTCCTCAGTTTAGGTCGATATGTATTCTTCTACATATTTTTGGTAAAAAAAATAGCAATAAGCGTATATTGATTGGCTTGCGCAAAAGTTAGTGCCTACAATATATTTTTTTTACTAGTAATGGCGGCGATCTGCGATTTGTATCATGACTGTGACATTGCGGCGGACATATCGGACACTTTTGACACCATTTTGGGACCACTGACAATTATACAGCGATCAGTGCTATAAAAATGCATTGATTACTGTATAAATGTCACTGGCAGGGAAGGGGTTAACACTATGGAGCGATCAATGGGTTAACTGTGTTACCTAGGAAGTGATTCTAACTGTGGAGGGAGGGGACTCACAAGGGGAGGAGACCGATCGGTGTTCCTCTGTACACGGAAAACATGATCAGTCTCCTCTCCCCTGACAGGACATGGATCTGTGTGTTTACACACACAGATCCACGTCCCGGCTCTGTTACCGGGCAATCGCGGGTGCCCGGCAGACATCGCGGCCGCCGGGCATGCGTATGTTCAGAGGACTCTGCCTGGGGGGCAAAAAGGCTTTCCCATGGTATATGGGGGACCACGAGTGGGACATAAAGTACATGAGAGAGGCAGGGTAGAACTGGGTAAATGTAGCCCCTTATTGGCACGATATGCAGCCAGAAGGGAGTAAAAAGAATAAGTGGGGCAAAAAGAGTTTGAATACAAAACCTTTCTCGCTGCCTTTTACGGCAGAACAATTGCACTTATTGGAAGCAAAAGTAAAGCAACCCCACATACAGCCAGCTGCCCCCGTCCTTTTGCCCACTAACCTGTTCCTCACCATACTGCCTGATGCACCCCCTCAGCCACCATCACCTGCCTACACACCCCTGTATCCCAGCATACCTGTGATGACCCCCTGGAGGAGGGGCGAAACGCGTCAACGTAATTTCCGGCCGAGGATCTAACCACTGACACCATTTCCTGTCTCCGTGGAGCGCACGCTGGACCAGCGGCGATCGCGGAAGTGTTCTCTGAGAAGTTTGTTTTACTCTGCATCCAGTAAGTAGCGCCTAGCGCGCAATTTAAAATCACCATACAATACTTCACCATATAGTGGTTTCTTCTTTTATCGGTGAAATACCATCTAAGAATATCCCTGTGTGCATCCATCGCTTCCTGAACCCTCTCATCTCACCAGTCTGCCTCCTCAGCTTTGCTTTTATGTCTGCTTGTCAACTTCAGCTTGCCTGCATGCTCGCTCTCTGCTCTGCTTGTCTGCCAGCCCGGTGAGTTCATTCTATGGAAGAGATCATTTGCATGGACACATTTGTTTTTTGGGACACTAATTAGATATTGACTATATTCATATATTTATATCCTATATCAATTTTCACTCACATCCAAGGTTGTGGGTTCACACATTTCAGATATTTATTTATATTTATCACACATATTATTGATGCCAGTCAATTTTTTGTGATCACTTTTATGGGTTTATTATTCATTGATTGCTAGCGCTGTTTTCTATTGGTCTGAGTAACCCACAGGAAAACCACAGGTGAACTGTGCTGCACCTGCGGCATGGGTAGACCACAAACCATCAGTGTAAAAGCTGCCTTAGGCCCCTTTTACACGATCGGTCCAACCCAATCGGACCCTCTATTCACCTCTATGGAGCGGCAGATGAAAACAGACTTGTATTCGTTTATACCCGCCTATCTCAGATCCGATCTGCTAAAAAAACAAAAGAGGATCCGTCCCCTTCCATCTGATCGGATCAGAGGGCCCATGGAGTAGAGTGGGCTGTGTCTGTGTCCACTCTGCATATGCAGAGTGGACACGGACCTGTCGTCCGCCCACCCCGCTCATTGCGGCCCGCAACTGGTTACTAAGTCGCTTAAGTGGCCCTCGCTCTTCAAAAGGTTGGGCACCCCTGATCTATAGAGTCACCACTGTTTTTCTAAGCAGAAGTTCCTTCCATTATTGCTCTTACAAGAGCATGTCAGCTTTTTAAAGGACAAGAAGTAAACATTTACACAGACTCCAAGTATGCTTTCAGAGTCGCACAAATGACTTCAGAATAATATGGCAGAGGCGTGGTTACATAGCTGCAGATGGGATATCTATTTCTCACTCTTCTCTGGTCACCAATCTTCTTGAAGCCATCTCCTTACCCAGCAAAATAGCAATCATGCACTTGGAAGTGCAGTCGCTGTAGATCCGAGGGGGACATGCAAGGAAAATAAAAAACAGCATTTTAGCTTGCACATGATTGGATGATAAAATCAGCAGAGCTTCCCCTCATTTCAGATCTACCCCTCAGATTTACAGCGACTGCACTTCCAAGTGCACTTTCAGTGCAATTTCAAGCGCACTTTGCACTTGTAGTGAAAAGTGGATTTGCCTTTCGTAAATAACCCCTAAAGTGTCCTTCTGCTCTACTTTCACACATAGCATAACCACAGGCCAAACAAACGCCATAAATAACTGAATGTGAGACTATGTCTCCGGACAGGCTGACGGACAATATCCTGTGACGCATGCTGCTACTTGCTAGTTTGAACTATATGTCTAAACTGTCATCGACCCCCAGATGATGCCTGTATGAGGCGAAACGCGTCGGGACTCGGTTAGCTGTTACCACTGCGTTACCAGTAGACCATTATATGCTTTTACATGTCGTTTTAAATGTGAGTACCCATTTTTATATGCTTTGTCAAAATAAATCCCCTATGGTATTACACTATGTGGCTCCATTTTTCTCTTTATCGGTCCCACTAATTTGAGCACTACCAGTGGTATAACATCCATCATCCCTCCCTCCTGAGAGTTCTTTGGATATATCCAGTGAAGGATCTTGTCGTTTGGCACCATCCCCAAGTAGATTCTCCCACGGGTGTAGTGACACCAACTGCCTTTTGTGACTCATACGGCGTAAACCTATCTGAGTTCACGCTATCTGGTAAGCGCATTCCCAAGAGGTGGTGGACTGCAACAGACAACTTGCACCAAGTCACCTGTTATATATTTCTTAACGCACCAATGTTGAATTTATGTCACTATTAGGTGGTGTTTTTTGCTTAGATCACTATTTGTAACACACATTGCTATATGGTTTTGTTTATATGGTGATATATATTCAAGATTTTTCTACTGTCATATTTATTGTATATGTGATCTATGCGATTATGTGATTAGTAGGTCTACCAACCCTTTCCATATATATGATCTTTTGATTCACAATCCATTTCATTTATCATATTTGTTTGTTCACTATTTTTAGTGACACACATTCATATATTAATTTTTATTTTTGGATACTGTATCATAATTTAGTATCATCACTTTTAGACATTGATTGTTATTTTTCGTGCTCTATGAGCGCCGCACTTTTTTATATTTAAATTTTATTCACTCATTACAGTTACCTGTTGTGCAGGCCGCTAGTATACATATATTTTTCAATATCTTTATAAGACAGCGCAGTTTTTCTTTCCTTTTGCACTATTCACTGAACTATATGTCTAAACTGTCATACTATATACATGTACTGTATATGCTTGGTATCTTGTTCCTCCCCCTTGTGCTACATGACGCCTTTTGTTCTGAGTTTTTATAAAAACTCAAGCCAAGCTACCATTAAAGCTGAGCAGACATTGAAACCATTTTGTATCTTCTTCATTGTTTGCTCCCAAAGCTTTGCACTGGTCATTCATAGAAACTCGGCAGAATTAACCCTTTCAACAATAAAATTGAAAAGTTTGGAAATGTTGTGCGGCTGCAGGACTGCTACATACTGTATGGCAGAAATGGTCTCCAAGGAAGTGAGAACCTGCAAGCTGAAGGTCAGGTTTGCAGAGGTCATAGAGGTGGCTTCATCTTTTGTGAATAACATGATCTATATTAACCACTTCCCGACCGCCCCATGTAGATATACGTCAGCAGAATGGCACGTACAGGCAGAATCACGTACCTGTATGTGACATTCTTCCGGCGGGTGGGGGGTCCGATCGGACCCCCCCCGGCCGGCGGGGACGGTCGGGATCGCTTCAGGAGCGATCCGGGATGAGGGGACGGCCAGTGGTTTCTGGCCACCCCCTCGCGATCGCTCCTGGCGAATCAGATGCTTCCTCTGTCTGTGTCAATCAAAACACAGGCAGAGGAAGTGATGTCACACTCGGTGCGCCGGTCTATGTGACCGGAACGCCGAGGAGTCAACACACACAGGTTAGTGCACCAACAGTACACTGACACCAGTACACATAGGCACACAAAACACCCCCCCTGTCACCCCCAGATCACCCCCAGATCACCCCCTCCCCCCCCCCCCGTCACAGTGTCACTAATTGCAGTGATCATTTATTTACTGATCACTGCATTTAGTGTCAGTGTGACTGTAATACCTGTCAGTGCAGTTAGTTTTAGGTCCAAGGTAGCCCCCCCCCCCCCCCTAATAAAGGTTTAACCCCTTGATTGCCCCCCAGGTAACCCTTTCACCCCCTTTTGCCAGTGTCACTAAGCGATCGTTTTTCTGATCGCTGTATTAGTGTCACTGCTGTCGCTAGGTAACCATTTTTTTTTTTTAGGTAACCGCCATGTTTATATAGGTTCATAAATAGGTTTATAGGTCAGGTACCCCCATATTACAACCTAAATAAAGGTTTTAACCCCCTGATTGCCCCTAGAGTTAACCCTTTCACCAGTGATCACAGTATAACTGTCACTGGTGACGCTGGTTAGCCAGTTAGTTATTTCGTTATTTAGGTTCCCCGTCAGGTTTTTATATAGTGTCAGGTACCCCCATATATTACCTAATAAAGGTTTTAACCCCCTGATTGCCCCTAGTTAACCCTTTCACCCCCTTTTGCCAGTGTCACTAAGCGATCGTTTTTCTGATCGCTGCATTAGTGCCGCTAGGTAACCAGTTTTTTTTTTAGGTTAACCGCCATGTTTATATAGGTTCATAAATAGGTTTATAGGTCAGGTACCCCCATATTACAACCTAAATAAAGGTTTGAGCCCCCTGATTGCCCCTAGTTAACCCTTTCACCCCCTTTTGCCAGTGTCACTAAGCGATCGTTTTTCTAATCGCTGCATTAGTGTCACTGGTGCCGCTAGGTAGCCAGTTTTTTTTTTAGGTAACCGCCAGGTTTATATAGGTTCATAAATAGGTTTATAGGTCAGGTACCCCCATATTACAACCTAAATAAAGGTTTTAACCCCCTGATTGCCCCTAGAGTTAACTCTTTCACCAGTGATCACAGTATAACTGTCACTGGTGACGCTGGTTAGCCAGTTAGTTATTTAGGTTCCCCGTCAGGTTTTTATATAGCGTCAGGTACCCCCATATATTACCTAATAAAGGTTTTAACCCCCTGATTGCCCCTAGTTAACCCTTTCACCAGTGATCACCGTATGACTGTTACGGGTGACGCTGGTTAGATAGTTTGTTTTTTATACTGTCAGGGCACCCGCCATTTATTACCCAATAACGGTTTAACCCCCTGATCGCCCGGCGGGTGATATCAATTAGGTTTTAGGGTCAAATAAGGTCTGCGTCGCCCCAGGTTAGTGCCAGCACCGCAAACACCCACGCACAAAGCATACACCTCCCTTAGTGGTACAGTATCTGAACAGATCAATATCTGATCTGATCAGATCTATACTAGCGTCCCAGCAGTTTAGGGTTCCAAAAAAACGCATTGTTAGCGGCATCAGCCCAGATACCTGCTAGCACCTGCGTTTTCCCCCTCCACCCAGCCCAGCCCAGCCCACCCAAGTGCAGTATTGATCGATCACTGTCATTTAGAAAACACTAAGCACACATAACTGCAGCGTTCGCAGAGTCAGGCCTGATCCCTGCGATCGCTAACAGTTTTTTTGTGGTAGCGTTTTGATTCAGTCGCTAACAGTCAGGAGCTTTTTTACCTGTAAATCTCAAAAAAATAAAAAAATAGTTGTCGTTTTATTGTTCTCTCTCTATTGTTGCTCTTTTTTTACTCCATTCTATTCTGCAATGTTTTATTATGTTTTATCATGCTTGCTTTTCAGGTATGTAATTTTGTTTACTGTGTTTTAGTGTTAACCATTTTTTTGTTTTCAGGTGCGCCATTCAGTTGCAGCGCGGATTTATTTATCTTGACAGCAACAGTGTTTGCTCCCACGATACATAAAGACGCGACTCCAACACTGTAGGAGGTGATTTCACCACCACAGTTAAAAAAAAGAGCATATATGCCGAAGCATGGGGGCAGCAGGGGGGGGGGAGCGATTGGCTCCTAATGCTGCGTACATACGGTCGAAATTCCGACGGAGCCTTGCCCCGTGGAAAAGTGCAACCGTGTGTACATGGCATAACTTTTGTGGGAGGATGCCCCCATGCTTCGGCATATATAAATGGTGCATGTATGCCCATCATTAGAAGTGGGTGGATGAAGGGTGGTATTCTAATGGTGGGCATACCCACCAATCAATCTCTTTTTTTCGTTCAGCCAAGAGGCTGCATGAAAAATAAAGATTACAATATATGTCCAGTATGTTGCTGGACTTTGAATGGTTATACCAGAATGATGCCTGCAGGTTTAGGTATCATCTTGGTATCATTCTTTTCAGCCAGTGATCGGCTTTCATGTAAAAGCAATTCTAGCGGGTAATTAGCCTCTAGACTGCTTTTACAAGCAGTGGGAGGGAATGTCCCCCCTCCCGGATATAAACCGCGCCATTGGGAAATTGGGAAAGCGTTTTATCACACCGATCTTGGTGTGGTCAGATGCTTTGAGGGCAGAGGAAAGATCTAGGGTCTAACAGACCCCAATTTTTTCAAAAAAAGAGTACCTGTCACTGCCTATTGCTATCATAGGGGATATTTACATTCCGTGAGATAACAATAAAAATGATAACAAAAGAAAAAAATGGAGGGAACAGTTTTAAAATAAAATAAAAAAGCTAAATAAATAAAAAAAATAAAAAAAAATAAAAAAAAAGCACCCCTGCCCCCCCTTCTCTTGCACAAAGGCGAACACAAGCGTTGGTCTGGCGTCATACGTAAACAGCAATTGCACCATGCATGTGAGGTATCACCGCGAAGGTCAGATCGAGGGCAGTAATTTTAGCAGTAGACCTCCTCCGTGAATCTAATGTGGTATCATGTAAAGGCTTTTAAAGGCTTTTAAAAATGTATGTAGTTTGTCGCCACTGCGTGTTTGTGCGCAATTTCAAAGCATGTCCTGTTTGGTATCCATGTACTCGGCCTAAGATCATATTTTTTATTTCATCAAAAATTTGAGCAATGTAGTGTGTTTTAGTGCATTAAAATAAAAAAAAGTGTATTTTTTCCACAAAAAATGCGTTTGAAAAATTGCTGCGCAAATACTGTGTGGAAAAAAAAAAATGCAACACCCACCATTTTAATCTGTAGGGCCTTTGCTTTAACAATATATATAGTGTTTGGGGGTTCAACGTAATTTTCTTGCAAAAAAAAATATGTTTTCATGTAAACAAAAAGTGTCAGAAAAGGCTTTGTCTACAAGTGGTTAGAAGAGTGGGTGACGTGTGACATAAGCTTCTAAATGTTGTGCATAAAATGCCAGGACAGTTCAAACCCCCCCAAATGACCCCATTTTGGAAAGTAGACACCCCAAGCTATTTGCTGAGAGCAATGTTGAGCCCATTAAATTTTTTTTTTTTTTTGTCCCAAGAGATTGAATAATGAAAAAAAAAAATATATATATTTTTTTTTACAAAAAGTTGTCACTAAATGATATATTGCTCAAACATGCCATGGGCATATGTGGAAATACACCCCAAAATACATTCTGTTGCTTCTCCTGAGTATGGGGATACCACATGTGTGGGACTTTTTGGGAGCCTAGCCGCGTACGTCACCCCAAAAACCAAGCACCGCCTTCAGGCTTTCTAAGGGTGTAATTTTTTTATTTCACTTCTCACTGCCAATCACAGTTTCGGAGGCCATGGAATGCCCAGATGGCATAAAACCCCCCAAAATGACCCCATTTTGGAAAGTAGACACCCCAAGCTATTTGCTGAGAGGTATTGTGAGTATTTTGCAGATCTCGCTTTTTGTCACAAAGTTTTGAAAATTGAAAAAAGAAAAAAAATATTTTTTTTTCTTTACTTTCTTCATTTTCAAAAACAAATGAGAGCTGTAAAATACTCACCATGCCTCTCAGCAAATAGCTTGGGGTGTCTACTTTCCAAAATGGGGTCATTTGGGGGGGTTTTGTGCTATTTTGGCATTTTATGGCCTTCGAAACTGTGATAGGTAGTGAGGAGTGAAATCAAAAATTTGCACCCTTAGAAATCCTGAAGGCGGTGCTTGGGTTTCGGGGCCCCGTACGCGGCTAGGCTCCCAAAAAGTCCCACATATGTGGTATCCCCATACTCAGGAGAAGCAGCAAAATGTATTTTGGGGTGCAATTCCACATATAACTATGGCATGTGTGAGCAATATATCATTTAGTGACAACTTTTTTTTATTTTTTATTTTTTGTCTTTATTCAATCACTTGGGACTAAAAAAAAAAAATATTCAATGGGCTCAACATGCCTCTCAGCAAATAGCTTGGGGTGTCTACTTTCCAAAATGGGGTCATTTGGGGGGGTTTTGTGCTATTTTGGCATTTTATGGCCTTCGAAACTGTGATAGGTAGTGAGGAGTGAAATCAAAAATTTGCACCCTTAGAAATCCTGAAGGCGGTGCTTGGGTTTCGGGGCCCCGTACGCGGCTAGGCTCCCAAAAAGTCCCACACATGTGGTATCCCTGTACTCAGGAGAAGCAGCAGAATGTATTTTGGGGTGCAATTCCACATATAACCATGGCATGTGTGAGCAATATATCATTTAGTGACAACTTTTTGAAAACATTTTTTTTTTTTTTTTTTTTTTTTGTCTTTATTCAATCACTTGGGACTAAAAAAAAAAAATATTCAATGGGCTCAACATGCCTCTCAGCAAATAGCTTGGGGTGTCTACTTTCCAAAATGGGGTCATTTGGGGGGGTTTTGTACTTCCCTGCCATTTTAGCACCTCAAGAAATGAGATAGGCAGTCATAAATTAAAAGCGGTGTAAATTCCAGAAAATGTACTCTAGTTTGTAGACGCTATAACTTTTGCGCAAACCAATAAATATACGCTTATTGGCATTTTTTTTACTAAAGACATGTGGCTAAATACATTTTGGCCCAAATGTTTGATTAAAATTGAGTTTATTGGATTTTTCTTATAACAAAAAGTAGAAAATATCTTTTTTTTTCAAAATTTGCAGTCTTTTTCCGTTTATAGCGCAAAAAATAAAAATCACAGAGGCAATCAAATACCATCAAAATAAAGCTCTATTTGTGGGAAGAAAAGGATGCCAATTTCGTTTGGGTACAACATTGCATGACCGCGCAATTACCAGTTAAAGCAGTGCAGTGCGAAATTGAAAAAAGACCTCTGGTCCTTTGGCTGCCAAATGGTCCGGGGCTGAAGTGGTTAAACTTGTGAAATCCGAGTGTACTATAGTGGAATACACTGAAAAGCCCACAGGTGGTAACAGTCATCAACTCTTTACCATACGCAATAGTCAATACTTTAGCCTAAAGAAATCCATCTGTGCAGATGCATAGTTCATCGGACTAGTCAAACCTGTCACCAAATGTCACACTTGTCACCAATTGTCCAGTTTTATTTCTGGACACAGAGACAAGTGTGACTAGTGAGATGAACTGTGCAGCTGCAGAGATGGATTTTTTTAGGCTGGCACACTGACTATTGCCTATGGTGATGACTGTTACCACCTTTTGAGAGTGAGCTTCTCACTCAGCATTTCAGAATTTCTGGAGCTGAAAATAGACCATCTATGATTGGCTGAAGTATGATCCAAGTTTCACCTCTAGATAGCCATAGGTAGTGTTGTGAGAGTGATTCTGGACTTTTGGTGGTGTCCTAGTGACAATGTTGTAATTTTTATTGTTGTGGTGGGTTATGGATATCATATCTTACCAATTCATGTTTACATATTTATATTTGATATGAATAAAGTATGAGACCTTCTGTGTGGTTACTTCTGCTGGCCATGGTAATGTGTTCATCGCCAAACAAAAGAGAACTTTCCAGCAGACTAGGTCCGACGGACTTCCCGCCAGAATTCCGGCAGAGTTCCGACGGACTTTCCGAACAAGCGGACTTGCCCACACATGACCGGGGCATGCTGGGACTGTGATGTCATAAGGGGTGGGGTCACTGGGTGACATCACCCGGTGACCCCACCCCTTATGCCTATATAAGTCGTTTGTGCAGCATGTCCACAGCATTACAGCAGGAGAGAGCATTGTGTCGACATCGGAAGAATGTGTTTTTCCTATTGCAGCCAGCGCAAGATGTACAGTACCCTGTTTTCGCGCTGGAAACATTCTCGCGGGTAGGTGCTGTAGCTGCCCTTGCATCGTATTTGGTCCGTCGGACCAGCATACAGACGAACGGGTTTCCTGCTAGGAACTGGGTCTGGCGGGAAAATTGAAAACATGTTCTATTTCTAAAGTCCGTTGGATTTTTGGCATGCAAAGGTCCGATGGAGCCCACACACGATCGGAATGTCCGACGAATTCGTTCCGTCGGACCTTTGCTGTCAAAAAGTCTGGTTGTATGTACGCGGCATTAAGCAGTGGTTCTTAACCTCTTCTCATCACCGACTCCTTTGAGAATTCGATAAAAGCTATGGACTTCCTTCTCAGAAATATTCACATAACTTTGCATGCAATGAACAGATGTACTTTATTTTATTGAAATGTGCATACATGACATACATAAAGATTGAATACAGTAAACAATCTTAACAAAATGAAATGCAATAATCTTGTGCAAATTAAACAAAACTATTTTAATTCTGCTCAGAACTACTAGAAAATGAGAGTTAGCACTTTCTGTTATGGAGTAGCACAAGATGGCGGTTTGTGCAGAGAACAATGATACAAATTAAAAATGGTAAGCATGGGCCAACAATGATTCAAGACACACTTAGCGGTCAGCACTATAAGCAGTGGACGGGTGCGTTTTCTTTAATTTCTTTAAATAAGAAACCATTGATTGTGACAAGGGGGAGGGCTGCAAAGTGAATGTAAATTATATTTTTTATCTGACCCTCACGGACTCCTTGAAACCAATCCATGGACCACTTAGGGGTCCACTGACCCGAGGATAACAACCTCTGGTCTATAAGAACTTCATTTTAAAACTTTTGTTTTTAGGAATGCTTGTTCAATTTTCAAATCTTTAGTGAAATCAAATCGATATTTGTTTTCAACCGCAGTAATGAGAAAATTGTTCTAATCTCATCTTCTGGTTATACCAGATCATTTTTTTTTTTACTGCCCATAAACTGGCAAAGTAAGTTACCTGGTAATCAGATTGGAATATCTTTAAATTAATAGACACTGACATTACCACTTTACTGCTAAAAACCGTATGAGAAAACCGTAACATGATCTTACATTGATATATGTTATTAGCTCCACTATATACAGTATATGATCCATGACTACACCAGAAATATACATAATGAAGTGTGGTGCCCACAAGAGAAGTAGTGTACTTCTATTTACAGCATGTTTATGCCATTGTCTAAGTTTGCACCATATCTCTGTAGCTAGCTCAACTGATCATTGCCTGCTAACAAGGCAATAGATCTGGCATGTCAATAAACACACCTCTAAGTGTCCAGTGATAAATATATAACACAATACAGATTAAATAATTAACAAATAAATCCAATGTGCAAATCAAATAACAGCGGATAATTAAAGTTCAAAAAAGCCGCTGAACCAAGTGATATTAGATAAAAATTCAGTGAAAAGTCCCACGCATAATCTTTGATGTGTTAAATCAATTCTTCTGAAATCTTCCACCACACCACAGTGATACGTGTCTCCTCTCCCAAAGGAAACGCACTCACCAAATGTATATGCCCACACTTTCGTGACAGGCTGCTGCGCATAAAGGTCCCACCAAGGGGGTCAGTTGAATTTCCCACAAATCAGTTGTGCAGCAGGATAACTCCACATGTGAATGAAAAAAGGTGCTTCCAATAGTGTAAATCAATTAAAACTTTATTACGAATCACACATACACTCCAAAAGATCCACTCACATTTTCCAAAGTAAAAACCAGCAAAGAAAATAGCAATCAGCACTGCACTGCAAGCTCCACTTCAAATGGCACACTGTCTGTTCTATGGTCACGGCGGACTCGAGGTGTATCATGCACAGCCTGTGTATGTCTCACCCTCTCCTCGTTATCCGGACATCTAATTCAAATCATCCCGCTCCTTCCTTGGCTCCTTGTGCTATGCTTTCACTGTTGATGATTGCCGCTTAGCCACGCCCCTGACATGTTACGTCATTAACTCGACTTAATCATGGGGTTCATCATGATTAAGTCGAGTTGATGACGAAACATGATTAGAAATCAAAAGGAAGAACTCCGGACAGCCGCACACCGGGAAAATAAAATCCAAAGGGTTTATTTAAAAGCAAAAAGACACTACAATCCAAACACGGCAAAAAGGGGGGTACAGAGCTGACGCGTTTCGCACTGTATTTCAGTGCTTACTCATAGCTTGATGACGAAACATGTCGGGCGTGGCTAAGCGGCAATCATCAACAGTGAAAGCATAGCACAAGGAGCCAAGGAAGGAGCGGGACAATAGAATTAGATGTTGGGACACAGCAGAGGACTAAAACTTCAAGGGAAGTTAAACCAGGATAGTTGGCAAGTATGAGGTAGCTGCTTTGGGCCCCACAACAATGACAGGGCCCAGGGCAGCTGCCCCTTTTGCCCTGCCTTAAAGACGACCCTGCCTGCGGCTCACTGGGGTGCCTAGAATTTTATGCTAGAGGACTTTGCAACATTTAGCCATTTACTGTATGTGCTTGAGACCTTACAGGGTGTATTAAAGGTGTAATTTACAGTTGTGCTTTCTTTTTAGCTCACAGGAAGTGAAAAGAACACTGCATTAATAGCAAGATCAACTGGTATTTTCTGCACTAAAAAATGTAAAAAAAATGGACTAGTAAGTGGCAATATATTAATTTTTTTGTTTTTGAGCTTGGACATGCATTAACAAACAACACATTTTATTTAGGCATATGAAAATGAACTGACCACCAAAGCAATCAAGAAAAAACATGCTTTGCTCTAAGATATCAGCAGCTTCAAAAGGTTCACAATCCCCTAAAACAGCATTGAAGTTGATCTCCGGGCAGACATAACAGATAGAAAAGATTGCAGCCCTATATTAAATTTACTTTTTTTTTTATTAATGCCGCAAGTAAGGAACTTAACCCTTTCCCGCCCAACCCTGGATCCAGGGACATGTGCTGCATGAAAATGTGCTGCCAAAGTTGAGTCGTTTGGTGGGCAAAGGCTGCTGGGGAGCGCTGAGACTAGTTCCTCATAAGATCTGCCTGGCCTGCCTTGTGATTGACAGCAGGAGGCAGTGGGCAGATTGCAAAGCGGCTTTTGGACTGAATACACAAGGCAGGCAGACCTGATGGGGAACTAGTCTATGTAAGGCTCTGCCCACCCAACAACTTAACTCTATGGGCTCTGCGCCTGTTAAGATGTGAATAGCTTCTATGGTTATGTATTTCTTCCATGTATTTAGCTGTTTGCCTGAAGTTCAGCATTCATGTCTATAATTCTTTGTTAGGGTGGCTTTTGGCTTAGTAATGGAAATGATCTAATCTATGAATACTTTCTGTTCAAAGAAAGAATCGCTGTACATCATAGCATCACAGCCACACCTCCCAACTTTTTAAGATGGGAACGAGGGACACTTATTAGCAACAGTATGTAGGCATAGAACACACACCCCTGCCACGCCCCCTTAAAGGAGAATTATACCAAAAAAATGATTAGTTAAACTCACAAGTGCTTTTTTTTTACCACTACTATTCCTTTATACTGGCTTTTGAAATTTACAAATGCAGAAATTTAGAAATTGGATGAAAAGTTTAGCACTGGGAAATACTTTTTAAAAGATAAAAAGTGCATTTTATATACAACTATACAGATCAGGCCAAAATGAGGGACAAATTATGAGGAAAGAGGGACAGAGGGACATTGCTCCAAATCAGGGACAGTCCCTCGAAATCAGGGACAGTTGGGAGGTATGATCACAGCACCCTTGCTTCCCATTAAGGCAGTTGCATGAAGCAGATGACACCTGGCAGAGCTTAAAGTGTTACTAAACCCAGGAGCCTGCATTCACCATATCCGGTGTCCCACAGTACACAGAACATGGAAATGCAATCATTTTAGTAAATGTAAACTGCTAAATACCTTTCTCATCAGCAGTATATAGCAGTCTTGTGACTTCTATCGGTTCCTGGTTAAAGCTTGTAGGAGGAGTTTTCCTGGACAGTGCTGATTGGCCCTGTGCTGATCACATGCACTCTCCCAAGGAAAGATAAACTCTCTAGCAACACACACCAAATTGAGCACGTGCAGCCTGACTCCATAGACTCTGTTATCCGGATATGGCTAAGTTATTTTTCGGGGGCAATTTATCGGGGCAATAGTTGGTGTACTGGTGGCGCTTCAATCGTCACAGCACCATGGTTGGTATGGTGTCAGAATGATTAAAGCGCATTATTTCTTATTATACATTGTAATATAAATGAAATAGTTCAACTCACCATAATGCAAAATCAGTGGGAGTCCTGAGTGTGTCACTTGCCACCAGATGAGGAATGTCACTTGCCACATCCCATGCCACCAGATGAGGAATGCCACTTGCCATATCCCATACCACCAGATGAGGAATGCCACTTGCCACGCTGCCTGCCAACAAATAAGGAATGCCACTTGCCACGCTGCCTGCCACCAGATGAGGAATGCCACTTGCCACGCTGCCTGCCACCAGATAAGGAATGCCACTTGCCACGCTGCCTGCCACCAGATGAGGAATGCCGCTTGCCACGCTGCCTGCCACCAGATGAGGAATTCCACTTGCCACGCTGCCTACCACCAGATGAGGAATGCCACTTGCCATGCTGCCTGCCACCAGATGAGGAATGCCACTTTCCATGCTGCCTGCCACCAGATGAGGAATGCTGCTTGCCACGCTGCCTGCCACCAGATGAGGAATGCCCTTTGCCATGCTGCATGCCACCAGATAAGGAATGCCACTGCATTGGTGGCACTGGTTTATTTAGCACAGCGGCAGGCCTCTGTGCAGTGATCATTCTTAAATGAGGATAGGAGAGCAGTGATGTCGGGCGGACAGTGAGAGATTATGTCATCTCTCTGCTCCCCGCACACCTGCCTTGCAATGTTATGCCGCCCGCCGCGGCCCGGCTGCAGAGACGCTACGCCATGGTAGTGGGTCGTGGCCCGGGGGTTGGAGACCCCTGCCTTAGGTTACACAGTGAGTGAGTATAACAAGCATACTTTACTGCATATACAGTACAGACTGATTTTACTGTTGTAGGTTTAGTAACACTTTAACTATGAAGTTGTGGAAAGCCAGGCTTCAGTAACAAAACTAAATGTGTGTGTGTGGGGGGGGGGGGGGGGTCACAGAAAAAAAAAACCCGTGCTAATAAAGGTAATTGCATTTATGTGATGGCGACAGCGTATGCTCAAACCAGAACTTCTACCGTTGAAAGTTTAAATTCGTGTACAGGTTCACTTTAAGTCTGCATTGGCAAGTTTATTGCATTGGTAAGTTTATTACAAGATTTGCAGTACAGCCACATGCCAGAGGATTTCCCGCCCTAGATGAAAGCATTCGCTCTCATAGGTTACAGTATCTGCACACAGTATTAGAAATGACCCTTGCTCAGAATTTCGGGAAATCATCCAGCAATAAAGCTTGTGAACTTTGTGCTGATTAAAGGTCTCTTGCTCTGGCTTGCTGAATAATGTTGTTTGCATTGCAAACAATTCAGAGACTACTATCTAATCTGGGCAGGGCCATGTAAAATCGTGCCGCTTATTCATGGAGGGAAACTTCCTATATTCTTCAGAAATGAAAGCAATATTATACCAACAATAAAAAAGTATGGGTGTCTGTTTTTTCTCCAATTATACTTCCCATTAGTCCGATGCTGTATCTGTCCCCCGGAATCTCTTCGAACACTGCTGATGGCTCGGTTCTTTTTCGGCTCCCCTAGAGGAGAGCTGCTGACTGTCCCCCCACGCTTATTAGAGCAGTGAGTGGCCGTCTCAGCGGCTCGCTGAGAGGCTGAGACTGCCATCAGCCCAGGCACCTGGCGGATCCAGGCTTTCGAAGTCAGGATGCACTCCTGTGACCCTTAGGAGAAGCCCAGCCAAACAAGCCCAGGCTGGACTTCTCCTTTAATGCAAGGTTATACTTAATAATTCCAGGAAAAAATCTTTCAGAGACTAAAGTTGGGTAAACACAGGTCAAAAAAAATTATACAAGTGTGTACAGTTCCTCGTCCGACAGAAGCCAGTTTTTTTTAGCACAGAAGCTGGAAAACCAGCATCTGATCAGCGCTCACAGCCAATGACTGCGAGCCCTAATCGCTGTGTTCTGGTGGTCAGTGGGCAGTCCCCCTGTCAGAACACAAAAGCTCAGCGGGGGAGATCGCCGCACTAACATCTGATGTGTTAATACGTCACCATAGTTTTTTTTTTCCTTCAGCCCGCTGGGTTGAACAAAAAAAACTTCCTGTGTGTACCTAGCATTAAAGCGACCTAAAGTCCACAATACTTACATCTCCTTCAACTTCTCAATGTTCCTTGCCAGCTCCAGCATCTTCAGGGCACCATCTTCATTGGTGAGCTTGGGATGACATCATTCCTGTGCATGCACAGGAGTTCAGCCACCCTGGCACACAGGATCTATGCAGGAATGTAAATTGAGCTGCGCGTGTGCAGCTCAGTGTACATTCTACAGATGACTGCAAGCACCCATGTAGGTTTATTTTATTGCAGCAGAGATATTGCATGTCTCTTCTGCAATAAAGAGCCTGTCTGTTCACTGTTTTAGTATTGGAGAATTTTGTTCCGCCTAAAGCTGGCCATACGTATTTTGAATTTTGGCAGGTTCATCAATTCGCTTAGTAGGTGGCCTGTCTGCCCCCTCCCGCCCAACATTTTCAATCAAAAATATTGGCCATACATTGGCTACATCCAATCAGATGCAGCTACTGTTCGGGTATTCTGACAGCTGCTGCAGGCAAATGTCAGAATAAAATAGCCCAGCAGAAAGAATCATTCTTTTTTCAATCGTGTATGTTTACATTCTGCACAAATTTACAGTAGATTTATGGCCATGTGTACATGAAACCAGGGACAATTGTATTCCCCTTACCCCCCAGGCCACTTCTCTGATGCCATTCCTCTCCTACCTCAAACTAAACAAGATCTAACATCATAGGCACACAAGGTATGCAGAAATGGGGGTAAAAAGTGTGAAAAGGGTTGTGTACTCTGTGTCTGTACAGCTAGAACAAATGACTAGAAGAGAGGGCAAACTGTTATCCCATTTTACTGGCAGTTTGGTTTCAGGTGTACAGACCCAGAGTTGGTGGACTGTATCTAAACTTCACAAATTCAGCAAGAAAATGGACAAATTGCAAGGAAAGCAGCAATGAGGACCCAGCCTGATTTTTCTGGCTAAGTGCCAATCTGCAACCTTTTAGGTAAAGTCAACATCAATGCAAAAAAATAAAACGATTTAGTACATATGTGTAATACATGCATTTCCCTTTTTTATATTAAACACACTACAAATATCGAAAAATACTTGGTAATGTACCAGAAATATAGCTTGTTCCTACTTTCCTCTTTGACCTGACAATGCTGTGGAGGGAATTAAATGAATAATTTGCAACTCTTTTCTGGCAGTATTGGCCCTTTAAAACTTCCTGCATGAAATTCATGAAAGCAATACAACAGTTCCAACATGTACGACAGTTTGAAGTACTGTAGTTTTTATGTGTGTCACTTTTTATGCCAAGTCATTTTGGCTTTGAGATGGAGAGATAGGACTTTTCCCAGGCAATTGGGGAGAGATCTGGGTCTTTTGTGAGAGGAAGCCAAGCCATTCAGACGCGTGGCCTTGGTACTGTGCAGAGACCAGCGTGCCATCTCAGAGTGGCAGGGGAACTAGAGAATGCAGACCTGTTTTCTTTGTTAAACCTTTGCACAGATTGGGTGCCCTTGCTGTGTCCATGAGAGTCAGACGACTGAGCAGCAAAGGGATTGCTTGCTGTGCCATGGGACCAGAGCTTGGAGACCCATTTCCATAAGTGTCTACAACATGGGAGACCCAGTGAAGACCAGAGCTGAGAAACTGAGCCTTGTGAGGACCTGTTATGGAGGACTGATTCCCTGTACCTGAGGACAGCAGATCACCAAGTAATCTGGACCAGATTCCTGTGTACCAGGATGGGTGGGCTGAGCTTATCTCAACACAAACACAGTTAATTTAAAAGAGACAGCTACATGTGCACCACCTTACAGGAGGGCCCCTTTTCATGCTTGGCCAAGCTCTGAAATGCATTGCTGGGCAAAAGAGATGCTCTCCACGCCACCTGTTACCCAGAAAGTCTTCCATATCGAGCACCACTAAAAACATGAATGTTGCTAAGTCAGCTGCAGCTGCAGACTGGACCTCCTATGCTCCCCCTCCCCACTCTGGCTGTCAATGTGCTAAAGCCAAAAGCTGCTTCATCTTGATTCCCACTGAGCATTCCACATTGGCTGTTTCTTATCTCACAGGCACAGTGTACTCAGCCTTACGGATTGCATTTTGTATCACTGCTTTAAGCTATCTCCTGAACAGTACATTTAATACACATGCACTGAAGTTTGTATGACAGCACTACCATTTTTAAGCACTTCTTTCTACGCTCCAGATATTACCCTATATATATATGATTGTAAAGTCTCCTTTTTTTTCATATAAAATAATAAACATGTTATACTTACCTGCTCTGTTGCAGTGGATTTGCACAGAGCAGCCCGGATCCTCCTCTTCTCGGGTCCCTCTTCTGTGATCCTGGCCCCTCCCTCCTGTTCAGTGCCCCCACAGCAAGCAGCTTGCTATGGTGCACCTGAGCCGAGTCACAACTCCGTGTGTCCATTCAGACATGGAGCCCTGGCCCAGCCCCACCTCTCTCTCCCCTGATTGGCTAGCTGTCTTTGATTGACAGCAGCAGGAGCCAATGTGTCTCAGCCAATAAGGATGGAGAATTTCTGATGGCTGAGACACTTGTGGACAGCGCTGGACAGAGAGGGACCTCAGGTAAGTGTGAGGGGGCTGCTGCACACAGAAGGATTTTTATATTAATGCATAGAATGTAAATAACTTGCAATATCGTGCAAATCATCTAGAAAACATATAGAGTGCAGTCTTGTCGTGCGTGCTTTATCAAAGTGTACCACCACCTTCAAATCAAACTGCTTACTAATAACTGGTCTGCAATCTTCCTTCAACCTCCACTTCAGCACAGGTAACACTCACCAAAAAAGAATAAAAATGCCTCTCATAGTGTAATATTTCCACAAACACCACTTTTTATTGAACTAAAATGGAGTAACACTCACAAGAAAGGTGCACACAGTAGCATTGCCTCTTTTAAAATAAAACCATGTCCCCTTAAAGCCCCATACACACGCACGGATTATCCGAGGACCAGGTCCGTCGGATCATGTCCGTCATACTTTGTCCGATGTTGGTGTTGCATACACACGGTCGGACAAAGTTGTCGGAAAATCCGATCATTCTGAACGTGGTGACGTTTGTTGCCTACGACTGGACTACGTAGAGGCTAGTAGCCAATAGCTTTGGTCTTGTAATGTGATCTGAGCATGCGTAGCACTTTGTCCGTCGGAATTCGATACACACGATCGGATTTGTTGTGATCGGACTTTGTTGTCGAAAAATCTATCCAGCAGGAGATAGGACTTTGTCCGTCGGACAATCCGACGTACACTGTCCGATGGTGCCTACACACGGTCAGATTTTCCGACAACATTGTCCGATAGGACAGAATCCATGGGAAAATCCGACCGTGTGTATGGGGCTTAAGGATCAGCATCAGCTCCTTCAGATATGCATAACTATGGCTTACTGCCAGTTCCAGGCATGATGACGTCAGGTGGCCCCACAATGACGCATTTCGTCACATGACTTTCTCAAAGTGGAAACAAAGATGGACACTCAGACCTTGGTGTGTCTTCCAATAGTTTCATGTACCTGTTTCTGACAAATACATGAATCTGCCGCTAGCACTGACAATTGTGGTGCAGAGGCCTGACAGAATTCTAAAGAGTATCTATGACACTTTTTATGAATTCCCATAAATGTATTTTGAGCTTTTTATTTCTAAGCACATGGAGTCAGCCTTACCTGCCCTTAATTTTTGATGGGATAATAATACAAATCACTTCTGCAAATATTGCAGAAATCGGGTCCTATGTGATGCATATTGAACAGCAAAAACTTGACCACTCTGAGAAAACTTGTAACCCAGCTGACACCCCTACATCTTAGATATCCTGTAGGCAACTGGAAACCTTAAACTATTTAGGAGCCAGATTGCTGTTTTAAAGTATGTCTATGTGTAACATTAAGCCAGCATGACACGTCTGCATTGTGGTAAACACAGTACAGCAATGAAACATAACTCACCATGCATTTTGAATGGCACCCCAATGCACTAAAAACACAACACCGCTGTGCGTTATTGTGGTTCAGAAAGGGTCAGGTGTGGTTTGAGGTGAACTAAAGAGTGCTGGCAGCCCATTTGAAATAAATGTGCAACATAGCGTGCAATACCTCACTACAAAGGTGTGAAGCCTGCCTTAATCTGGGGTCATTGTGTATGTAGTGACACAGCACAGTAGGAACTGTAAAAGCATGTGCAATACAGTAACAGTATTATGTAAAGGCAGTGATAACTTTTTTTATTTGCAAATGTATTTGTTTTATACTTACAAAGATTACATACTTTACATTATATGTTCAGCCTCCATTTTTAATTGTTTACATTGCTTTAGTGATATTAAGGTATTGAAAGAATGCAGGCGGATCTGATACCCGTAAGTCAGGCAACAAATAATATTACTTCCGGCTAGCAGATTAAACTGGATATGTGAAAAATTAAACTTTAATTTTTGTGACCCTTGACATACAGCTTAGACAAAGGATGGGAACATGGTTAAATATACAGTATATTTAGTACAGCTGACAATGGGACCCAGGGGATCTTCAGCACAGATGGTTTATGTAAAACTATTTAGATAAATAGTAAATAGGAGTTCAGTGTGTTCCCCCCGCTGTTAATATCATTTTTGCCTCTGAACATCCTAGCTTTTTGGGCCATGCACATGCTGTCTTAAAAAAAATAACATTTGCTGTATGTGGTTAGAAAGTATCCAGAGTCCTGGAAAATATTTGCACCCAGTGTATTCACGGTTTCCAAAAGCTCACCATCCAACAGTTCTAACCCTAAAGGCCCATACACACAATCAGACTTTTTGACAACAAACATGCAAATTAGCTGTTTTGAGGCAAAATCCGACCGCGTGTACGCTCCATCGGACAAACTTTTTTCGGTTTTCATCAGACTTTTGTTGGCTGTGCGAATGGACAAACTTTGCAGCAACAAAAGTCCGATGGAGCAAAGTCCGATCGTGTGTACAGAAACTCAAATGACTTTTGTACAAAGTACAAACACGCATGCTCAGAACCAATGCAAAAGATCAGACAACAATACAGAAGTTGACCAAAGGTGGCAGTAAAGAGCAGAAAAACTATGTGTTTTGGTGAAAGTTGGCTGAAAAAGTCCTGCCGTGTGTATGCAATACAAGTTCATGGCGGACGCCCTTTGTACAAAATTCCACGGGAAAGTTTGTACAAAGTCCGATCGTGTGTATGGGCCTCTAGTTAATGAAGTTGTTGCACCACTAGCAGAGCTAGATTTTAATGGTGTGTTCTCCGGGTCATTTTCTACTTTGAGCCATTCTATTATCACATATATTTTTTTACATACTAAAAACAAGTAACAATATTGTAATATCTAAAGCATTCCTGGCAGCAACCAAACACTTGAAGCAAAATTCTAGGCAATTAACAACATGAGCAGGGAACAGGGACCCAATCTACCCATCAGCTAGCTGTGATTGATGGGTAGATCGCACTGGAAGCTTTCATGGGGCCCCCTACTGGCTACGGGCCCTCGGCCAGTGCCCCAAGTTCCTGAATGGTAAGTCTGCCTCTGATTATGATTGATACTGGATTACATTGGGGAACATTAATACCATTTTTATTTGCCATAAGGTTTAATAACACTGCGTGCAGTTTCAAGGCATTAACCAAGCGTGGTATTTAAAGCATTTGTGTGTTTGTAATATTGTACTCTAAGATTCTGAAAACCAAACTCAGCAACAGATGCTCATCTATAACAAAGAGCCATTAGGAAGGCATGGGGGAGGGGCTTATCTGTATGTGTAGGTTGGTCAATCTAGTTTCTCCACTGCAGGTGGCGCTCATCCGTAGCAGCAATGAAGGTGGAGGAGAAAGTCAAGAGGAGCCTTATTCCTCTATGTTCTCCTCAGTCATAGGGCGGCAGCATCTGATTGGATGCTGGCATCCCATGTGACTTTAATGGCCATCTTGGCACAAGAGACTCCATTTTGTTCTCACTGTTGAAATGTGTTCTGTAACCTTCACCTAAGACACAGACACATCTTTTACTAGAAGCTCTCTACTCCCCGCTCCCCTCTCAAGATTTTACTTTTGCAATTGTTCTATTCGCTAGCTTTTAATAACATATTTCTGTTTGTTCATTTTTAATAACATCTCACACCACCCCTTTCTTATCTATGTATAAATTAACATGTAATAATACATTTTAACACTGAACGAACATTTTAAACACAGTGATTGAGTCCTGTGAATCTGTTCCTGCAGCTGCAGTATTAACTTTGTTTTAGAGTCCCAATCAGAAATAATTCCATAACACTATTTAAGACCCTGGCTCTCAGGTTTGGCATGCATTTAACTTGTGGACAGAGTAGAGACAGGTCATCCATCTGTCAGGGACAATGTTTAGTGTCAGGTAGAAGTTCCAGATCAAGAGGCAAAGTGGAGGGACCCGCTGTCCTTCCTGGAAGCCTCCCTACTTGGGTATGGATTGGTCAGGCCACATTCAGCCCCTCAAAACAGATGCTGTCAGCACACCTGGTACCTACTGCTACTACTCATCACTGTACAGTGGAACCTTGGTTTGCGAGTAACGCGGTTAACGAGCGTTTCACAAAACGAGCACTGTATTTCTAAAAATCCTAACTCGGTTTGCGAGTGTTGTCTCGCAAAACGAGCAGGATTCAGGCCAAAAACGGTGTGCAATACCGCTTTTGGCCTGAGGTGGGGGGCGCTGGAGCCGAACAGTGCCGATCATCGGCATTCGGAAATGCACAGAAAGGCCCAAGGACAGTTCGGCTGACCTCGGAAAACCTTGGAAAAGCTCGTGAACGGAGTCTTTCCAAGTTTTGCCGAGGTCAGCCGAAGTGTGCTCAGGCCTTTTCGGAAATTTCTGAGGCTCTCCGGCGCCTCCACCTCTGGCCGCATGCGGTATTGCATCCCATTGAAGTCAATGCGGAACAAATTATTTTCGTTTCCATTGACTTCAATGGGAAAACTCGCTTTGATATCAAAGCGAGTACTTTGAATTACGAGCATACTCCTGGAACGGATTATGCTCGTAATCCGAGGTTCCACTGTACATCCTATGAGCATATGCAGTTGGGTTGACTTCTTGCTGAGCTTGTTGTGCATTATTGCACTTCTATCTCAATACAGTTCTGTTTTCTACAACTGCACTCTGAGTGCTTACTGCCACTGCACCTACCCACACTTGGCGTAGTCAGTAGGATATGTCCCTTCTTCTAGCGGGTGTAGAAGAAGGAGCAGGAACCATCATAGCACAGTTAGGATCAGCCTTGGCCCTTGTGCTTGCCTATATCAAGTTCCTGCCCCACTGATCACGGAGCTGGCTATCAACTGCTTGGAGGATGATGCCCACTGAGTGGTGATGGCCAGTGGCATACCAATGGGGGCGTGGTCCCCCCTGGGTGCCACACATTGGGGGGGGGGTGTCAGCAGGGCCACTGATAAGGGGGGATCAGACTGGGCGGAGACTCCCACATCCTGTCCACCAATAAGCTAATCCCCCGCTGTGCAGTGATTTAAAAAATAAAAACTTTGGGCCGGGGGACAGAAAGATCAATCTGCCTTAAGTCAAAAATTATGAAATAGTCTGCTTTCTGTCCCCCAGCCCGCACTAAACATAGAGGCGACCCGGAGAAGTTTTTTTTCTAAATAGCGGCACAGCAGAGATTAGCTTATTGGTGGACAGGAATTGGGAGTCCCTGCCCGCTCTGCCTCCCCTCCCCTAGTTTCCTCCAGCCCTAGTTGTTAAGCTTGGTGGTGCCCAGTAGAAAGGAAAAGGACCAGATGTACCAGCAGTGCACAGCCGGTCCCGGGTTCTCAGCACTAGAAGAACCACCTGCAGGAGAAGCACTGCACCTGGGCCACAGGTAGAAGAAGCTGTGCAAACCAGGTGCTGGGGTGGGGGGACTAATAATGCTGCATTTGAACTCTAATACCAAGCACATTTGCAGTGACACATCTGAGGGGGCCCTCCTGCTGCCCCCCCATTGATGGGCACTGGTGAGACTGCGCTGATGGGAACTGGTGGGGCTGCATTGATGGGCACTGATCAGGCTGCATTGATGGGCACTGGTAAGGCTGCATTGATGGCCATTGATGGGCACTGGTCAGGCTGCATTAATGGGCACTGGTCAGGCTGCATTGATGGGCACTGATGATGCTGCGCTGATGGGCACTGATGAGGCTGCATTGATGGTCACTGATAAGGCTGCGTTGATGGGCACTGATCAGTCTGCACTGATGAGGCTGCATTGATGGGTACTGATTAGGTTGCATTAATTGGGCACTGATCAGGCTGCATTGATGGACACTGCTGAGGCTGCATTGATGGGCACTGGACAGGCGGCATTGATGGGCACTGATGAGGCTGCATTGATGGGCACTGGTCAGGCTGCATTATTGGGCACTGGTCAGGCTGCACTGATGGGCACTGATGTGGCTGTATTGATGGGCACTGGGGAGGCTATATTGATGGGCACTGATTAGGCTGCATTCATTGGGCACTGATCAGGCTGCATTGATGTGCACCAATGAGGCTCTGCTGATGGGAACTGATGAGGCTCTGCTGATGGGCCCTGATAAGGCTGCGCTGATGGGCACTGATGAGGCTGCATTGATGGTCACTGGTAAGGCTGCGTTGATGGGCACTGATTAGGAGGCTTTGATGGGCACTGATAGGTTGCATTATTGGGCACTGATCAGGCTGCATTGATGGGCACTGCTGAGGCTGCATTGATGGGCACTGGACAGGCTGCATTGATGGGCACTGATGAGGCTGCATTGATGGGCATTGATGGGCACTGGTCAGGCTGCATTATTGGGCACTGGTGAGGCTGCACTGATGGGCACTGATGTGGCTGTATTGATGGGCACTGGGGAGGCTATATTGATGGGCACTGATTAGGCTGCATTAATTGGGCACTGATCAGGCTGCATTTATGTGCACCAATGAGGCTCTGCTGATGGGCACTGATGAGGCTCTGCTGATGGGCACTGGTGAGGCTGTATTGATGGGCACCGGTGAGGCTGCAGTCGTTGCCATAGAAACATTTGTAAAGGGGAGGAGTTAGTAAGATGACCACGCCTATGTGGGGCGCCAAAAATATTTCTGCACCCAGGTGTCTGTGACCCTAGGATCGACCCTGTGAGGGGCATTGCTGTATATTAGGGTACACTAGTATTGTCCTATGAAGAATGAACCACAGTGGATCACTTTTCAGCGGATGTTTGACAGGCAACAAGGAAGCATTATATTGCCTTCTCACCATCTGATTTGATACCTAAAAATTTGCACCACCTCGCTGCAACTGCATTCATTGTGCATGGTTGTGAGGTGGACCAATTCAGTTGTATATCCCTCTTACGTCTAGCTACATTCCAATTAAAGGGAATCTATGGGGAAAACGTAGGCCAGTCTGGGGTGGGGGGGCACCCCTGGTGATGGCACTACCAGAAGAGGACTGGGCCAGCTTGGAACAGATTGTAGCACACCTGGAGGGCCTGTTTGGAGAGAAGGTGATGGTTCCTGAGTTGAGGTGAAGGTTCTTTGTCTGAGTCGGCAGAAGGACGAAAGCCTCACCCACTTCCAGAATCTCTGGAAATGTCTGGAGAAGAGGGATATGCACAGTTGTGCTGATATAACGTTCAGAACATCTACTGAGGGATCTGTTTGTGGTAGGAATGAAGGCTGGTCCAGTCAAGAGAGCCTTACATGAGTCCCATGCCTGATTGACACTGGTTTGGTGGTCAGAAGTATGACTTCTATGCCCAGCAGTTCATGATGCAACACCAAATGAATCCCTCTTGGCTATCGTTTAAGGCGGCCAATAACCTGCCCATCCTGGTAGAAGGAGTTACCTGGGTGAAGATTCAGATAGACAACCAGGTGGTGGAGTGAGTAGGGATCCTGGTGACCCATTGTCCCAGTAAGTTCAGCAGTACCTATTGTTCTGGGCATAAACATACTGAAGGACTTGGACTTACTCCACTTACTGGCCAAATTTAAGCATTCAAGCCAGCATGTGTGGGGCTGTGGTCTGCAAGCTGTTTGGCTCAACATCATACGGACCTATGAGGAACACCAGAGGGCAGCAAGGAAATAGCGAGAACAGGTGAGGGTTGTCCGCATGCCTCCCAAGCAAAAATTGCTCCTGGTACTCCTCTAAGGCCACGTACACATGAGCGGACTTTCCTCCCAAAAGTCCGGCGGACTTAGTTTTAAGTTCAGACTAAAAATTGCCGCCGTCTGTGTGCTAGCCGCGGGACTTTTGAAATGAACGCACTTGCCTCGCACACGGAGGAAAGTCTGTTCATTTAGAACGTGACTCTAGGTAGACGGAGCTAGCGAAAGCAGTGAATGCCGCCGCGCTAGCCCCGTCACCTGGTATGGATTTAAAAGGGAATCCCTATGCAGAAAAAAACGGCGTGGGCATCCCCCCCAAATCCATCTCAGAGCCTTATCCGAGCATGCAGCCCGTCCGGTCAGGAAAGGGGGTGGGGACGAGCGAGCGCCCCCACCCTCCTGAGCCGTACCAGGCCGCGTGCCCTCAACATGGGGGGTGACCTGGGAAAAAGGGGGCCCTGCGGCCCCCCCACCCCAAAGCACCATGTCCCCATGTTGATGAGGACAAGGGCCTCTTCCCGACAACCCTGGCCGTTGGTTGTCGGGGTCTGCAGGCGGGGGGCTTATTGGAATAAGGGGGGCTTATTGGAATGTCGGGGTCTGCGTGCGGGGGGCTTTAATAAGGGGGCCCCCAGATCCCGGCCCCCCCACCCTATGTGAATGAGTATGGGGTACGATGTACCCCTACCCAATTACCTAAGGAAAAAAGTGTAAATAAAAAAACGACACAATTTTTTTAAATATTTTATTGCACAGCTCCGGGGGTCTTCTTCCATCTTGGGGGGTCTTCTCGCCGGACTCCTCTGCTATCTTCTGCTCTTTTACCTAGCTCTTTCACGAGCGGAGGAGCCCGGCTTTCTTCTTCACCGCCGCCGTCGTCGTCGTCTGGGGGTCTCGTTCCGCCTTCGGGGGTCTTATTCCGCTCTTCTGTTCTTCTTGCCGCTGTCGCCGCCGCCACCTTCTCCGGAGGATGCTGGGACTGTGACGTCATATGGGGGCGGGGTCACCATGTGACATGAGACGGTGGCCCCGCCCCTTGTCCCTATATAAGTCACAACACTGCGTGTCTCTGCCATTCCGGCCAGAGAGAGCGACGAGTCAACATCGGAAGAAGAAGAAGACGACGACGCAGAAGGCGCAGAAGGTGGCGACAGCGGCAAGAAGAACAGAAGAGCGGGACAAGACCCCCGAAGGTGGAACGAGACCCCCAAACGACGATGGCGGCGACGAAGGAGAAAACCGGGCTCCTCCGCTCATGAAAGAGCTAGGTAAAAGAGCAGAAGATAGCGGAGGAGTCCAGCGAGAATACCCCCAAGACGGAAGAAGACCCCCGGAGCTGTGAAATAAAATATTTTTCAAAATTGTGTCGTTTTTTTATTTACACATTTTTCCTTAGGTGAATGGGTAGGGGTACATCGTACCCCATACTCATTCTCATAGGGTGGGGGTCCCCTTATTAAAGGGGGCTCCCGGATTCCGATAAGCCCCCCGCCCGCAGACCCCGACAACCAACGGCCAGGGTTGTCGGGAAGAGGCCCTTGTCCTCATCAACATGGGGACAAGGTGCTTTGGGGTGGATTTGGGGGGGACCCCCACGCCGTTTTTTCAGCGTAGGGATTCCCCTTTAAATTCATGCCAGGTGACGGGGCTAGCGCAGCGGCATTCACTGCCTTCGCTAGTCCCGTCTACCTGGAGTCACGTTCTAAATGAACAGACTTTCCTCCGTGTGCGAGGCAAGTCCGTTCATTTCAAAAGTCCGGCGGACTTTGGCCAAAACTCTGGCGGATTGTCCGCCGGAAAGGTCCGGGCTTGTGGGGGCATGGTACCTGCTTCCTTTGGCGCTAGAGCCTCCAGCCCTGGCAGACTCAGAAGAAGGAAGCTCCAGTACAGTGTCTGTGGACAGTCCAAAGAATTCCGCAGGCCCAATCAAGAGGCTCTTTGTTTAGCCAACCTCTCACCTAGGTGAAGGCAATATGGCTGGTTCTTATCTACCTGCGGCTCCGGTACTACCAGCAGAAGATGACAAGTGCAAATTGAGATTTCGCAGGAGACAATGAACCTTGCCTTCCCAAGCGGTTTAACCATGGGCAGCTATCTGCAAAGTACTCTGACTATGTTGTTTGAAATGTTGTTGCCATTGCCTTAAACATGTTTACTGCAGTTTCCATTGTTCTTTCCTTTGTTGTGATGCTGACGAAAGCATCTGTCAAAGAGTGGATGCATGTAGGCAGGTGCAGTCTAGTTTCTCCACTGCAGCTTGTGCTCATCTGCAGCGGCAATGCAGGTGGAAGAGGAAGTCAAGAGAAGTCTTGTTCCTCTATGATCTCCTCGGTCACAGGCAACAGCCGATTGGATGCTGGTGTCCCATGTGACTTTGATGGCCATCTTGGGTCAGGCAGAGTCTATTTAGAACCCTGGCTCCTGGATTTGGCATGCATTTTGTGTGTGGACAGAGTAGGTACAAGTCACCCGCCTGTCACAGAGAGGTTCCAGATGAGAATGGAAAGTGAAGAGACACGCCATCCTTCCTGGAATTCTCCCCACTGCATTCTGCCCCTCAAGACACACCTGTGACATACTGCTTCTACTCATCGCTGTACATCCTATGAATGCGTCCGGTTGGGTTGACTTCCTGTCGGGCTTGTTGGGCATTTCTGAACTTCTATTTCAATATGGTTATGTTTTCTGCAACCAGAGTTTTTTTTTTTTTATATATAAATTACATTCTTTAATTGCATTCTTCAGCAAGGCAATATATCTTACAGAAGAGACAAAGAAATAACAAAAACTATCCCAGTCATTGTAGGACAGTATTAATCCCAGCATATATCAAATTCCCAGCAATAAAAATTAAGATTAACATTAAACTGGTGAAGAGAGTCCCCTAATAAATCAACTCACTAAAGACATATGCGCAAAGATCATAAGATTGTTACCTCTTGAACAAGGACTTGCCTGCGTACGTTTCTGTTTTTTCTTATGACAGATCCTGCAACCAGACTTTAAGTGTTTACTGCCACCCCACCATGCTGCACCTACCCACATATGCTCCAACAATACCTAGAACTGCTGGAGCTTTGAATTTTAGAACAGCCCAGGATTTGGCCATGAAAGGAAAATTTCAGAGGCTGCTGTTGTTATGTGCAGGTACCTCTAGGTGTCTGCACTTCATACCTGCAGCAGTTTTCCCCCCTTCACCCCATTTACAAAGTCTTTTTAAATATGTGCAGATGCCATAACCATACCTGTACAGTATACCCTATATCATAAAGAACATCTAGCTCGTTATACACATTATAACAGTAATCAAGTGTAGCGCCAACATTTTTTTTCTAAGTGTGCGCTATTTTGTAAATTTAGTTTTTTCCAGAACAGTAACTGAGTTCTGGGGTTAATTGTTTTAGGTCATTACTTTAGCATCAGTTTGGCTGGGCTGTGCTAGAGCTCTGCCTGGTCATAGGTGAGGTGAGTGCCTGTGACGGGCTGAGAACGCAGTCTGGTTGGACGCATTAGGTACCAATCTTTCCCGGAGCCAATCAGTGGGCACGTCTGGCCCCGCTGTGTATTCCGGGAAGGGGAATTTAAGAGGCTGAAGTCACGTGTTCAGGGTTCGGCTTGCTCTTTGATTCCTGGTTCCGGTCCAGACCAACCCTGCGAGGGGTCCCGAGCCCAGGAGTGTCTGCTGCCCCATAAGCCTGGTCATCCTGACCAGCCCTAGAGGCCCTCATGGTCTGGGGTGGGGATCCATCCGTTTCCGAGCCTCGGAACTGGCTAGTTCGAGGCGCAGTAACTGAAGGAGGATTCTGAAGTGTCCCGTGTCCTCTCAGGATTGGAGAGGCACAGCAACTCGTAAAAGCGACCAGGGGAGGACTCTTCAGAGGAGGGCCATGAAGCTGGCTGCTCGGTAAGAGCCTGGAAGCTGAGATGTATGGACACTAGTTTAATCCGCATTTCCTACGGTATCGCTGAAACAGCTGAAAGATACAGGTACCATAGAAAAAGTTCCTAACCCATCCTTCGGTTACAACATAGTCTGTGGCAGAGACTTTTAAATTGTTCACTTGAAGTTTCACCACCTAGTCTGTGGCAGAGACGTTGCTAATTCTGAATCACTTGTTGGCTGCTAGATCTACAAACAAGGGTTTATCTAACAGTGGAGAGTCCAGTTGCGAGTGGCTACTCCCTGGATCATCTAAAGAGACATTTATTTGATGTCAACAGTTCTGAAGTGCCTGAGCTTTATAACCCATACCCTCTATTCCCAACTGAGAGACTGTGCTATGTTTAAACGTTTTTTGCAAATAAAAGAATCCTCAAAAAGGACTTTGAGTGTCAGTCTCAGCAATTACTGGGTACTAACCCTGGGAACCCCTAGACAATGAACGACGAGCTACAAGGAGGAGGTAATCGGTAAGCCCAGAAATCCATAGCCGCCCTGCACAGGGTTATTGGCGCTACACAAGTCTAGAAAAAGACTATTTGGTTTCAGTGATTACATTTCTAGCTTAATTCTCTGAATGGTAATTAAAGGTTCTGCAGTACAGTTTCATTCAGCAAAGAACTTGAGATAATCCTATCTAAAAGTGAGAGGGAAAATTGGAAATGATCATGTGCTCTTACACAACCAGTTTTCCCATGAAGATTTATTGCATTAGGCAAAACCACAAAACAAGAACAGGAAGATCATTAACAATTCCATTAAACAAGTGGGCAACCCTATAAACTTGCTTCAGAAATTGTTGCTTGGAGAAAAAACCCCAAACAAAACAAAAAATTGTATTTAAAGCATTCCTCTTTGTAGATATATAGGGCGCTTGCATTGTAGTAATGACAAATGCCAGCAAAGACTCTTTGAATGAATTGGTATTAAATTATGGTGTAATGACACTAGAAGGGACAGCATTCAGTTCTCCATCCAAAGCCATCATTTTCTCACAGGCCCAGAGGCCAACAAGACAAAGCATCCTAAGATTCGGAGAGGATACCCTCATAACATTTTATTACATTAACATAGAGCAATGTGTTGATGTAAACATTGTGATCAGCTATTTCTCATTTCCTGGGAAACCCCTGATTTAAAAGCCTTTTTCTCTACCATTGTATTATTCAGAGCAGTGAAGTGTTGGCTGCCTGAGGGCAACTAGAGGTGAGCAGTTCATCGTAGCTCCCAACTGTCCATCATATGGAGAAACTGACCTTTTGGAACTAAATCTTTTTTCACTCTTTCATCCTCAATTGTCCCTCTTTTTGGTCTATATTAAAAAATGCACAATTTTATACTTTTCAACAAAAGAATTATACTGCACTTAACAATTAATCCAATGTCTATAGTATTACATTTGTTACTTTGAAAAGCCAGTATAAAAAAAGTAGAGAAATAAAAAAAATAGTTTTGGCTTCCTTAATTATTTTTGACAATTAATTCTTCTTCTGTATAGATGGGCGTTGGCAGGGGGGGTCGTCTGCCTACACATTTTGTCTACTTTCTTACTACGAAAAAGCAGTGCTCACAAGGTTTCTCAGGAGTAGAGTGGATCTGTGCAGCAAGAATTCTGTCATCCAAGGGTGAAGTGAGACTGGTACGAACAGTGGCCAGAATATGATCGGCAGGTATCAAAGGAACGCGAACCGACTCCATCTTGGAAGCGGAGGAAAACTGTTACGACAATGCATCAGCCCTTACATTCTTGGTAAGAACAAGACTATGTAATTGAAGCTTGATAGAAAAAGAGCCCATCGTGCCCTTCTGGGGGATAAACGTTTTGCCTCAGACAAGAATGTGAGATTCTTGTGGTCAGTCAAAATGAGAACCAGCACAGTGGTACCTTTAAGGAGATGCCTCCATTCTTTAAGAGCTAAAATGATCACTTACAGCTCTCTGTCCCCAATCTCGTAATTGCATTCCACAGGAGACTATTTCATGGAAAAGTAGCCACTAGGAAGCATTGCGCTCTCAGAGGTAGGACGTTGAGACAGAAGGGTACCAACTCCAGTCTCAGATGCATCAACCTCAAGAATGAAGGGTAACGTGAGATCAGGATCTGCCAACACAGGAGCTTAAACAAAGGCAGCCTTGAGAGACTCAAAGGGTTTAATGGAATCCAGAGACCAATTCTGTGAGTTACTGTCCATTCTGTTCATATCAAGCAGGGGTTTGACCAGAGAAGATAAGTTATGAATAAACTTCTGATAATATTCGGAAAAGCCAAGAAAACGTTGTAGCGGACGTAGACCTATGGGTCGAGGCCACTGTAGAACTGCAGATAGTTTCTCTGGGTCCATCGAAAAACCAGCAGTAGAAATGACATAACCCAGAAATGTAACCTGTTCATGATGGAACTTGCACTTTTCCAACTTGCAATACAGGTTTTTATCTCTCTATCTGTAGCACATGGGAGACATCTGTGTAGTGGCTCTCTAGGGAATGAATTTCATTGAGATCAACCACCACACATTGCTGCAACATATCTCGGACAACATCGTTGATGAATTCCTGAAAAACTGACAGGAGCGTTGCAAAGACCAACTGGCATTACAAGGTATTTGTAATGTCCTGTCCTAGTATTAACTGTAGTTTTCCATTCGTCCCCCTCCTTGATCCTCACGAGATTGTATGCCCCTCTCAGATCGAGCTTCGTGAAAAACGTTGCTCCCTTGAGGGGGTCAAATAATTCTGTAATCAATGGAATCAGATACACGTTCTTAATCGTGATGCGATTGAGACCCATGTAATCGATACAAGGTCTCAGTTCTCCACTCTTCTTTTTCACAAAGTAGCCCGCACCAGCAGGAGACGAGGATTTGCGGATGAACCCTCGAGAAAGTGCGTCGGCAACATAGTCCTCCGTGGCTTTATCCTCTGAGACCGATAAAAGGCCACGAGGAGGCATGGCACCAGATTGAAGGTCAATTGCTCAATCATACGACCAGTGTGGAGGTAAACTATCGGCTTGACCTTTGTCAAAGGCATCACCAAATTTGGGGTACTCCTCTGGCAGGGAGGTGAGTGAAGAGGTGCACAAGACCTTGGCCACTTTCCGAAAACTTATCTCACTGCATTGTGGTGACCAGGAAAGAACCTCAGCCCGAAGCCAATCAAAAGCGGGGTTGTGCCTCTGTAACCAATGATAAACAATAACCACCGGGTAATGGGGTGAGGAAAATACTTGAAATTGGATTATCTCATGGTGAAGAGCCCCTACAATCTTGGTCAACGAAGCAGTCTCATGAGTCACATGGGCAAGCTGTAGATGTCTCCCATCAATAGCCTCAATGGCAATTGGAGTGGCACGAAGCTGCGGAATCGAGTGCTTAGACACAAAGGCACTATCTATGAACAGGCCTGCAGCCCAGATCAAGCTTTTGCAAAATTCAGATACACCACGTTTACGGGCCTTCCTTTATCTAGATGGCAACTCACCTCCTCATAGAAGGTTAATAGATTGGTTTGGCAAGAACGATACTTGTTACTGATTACTGCTAATTGATACCGTTCTCATTACTAAAATCTTGTATATAGTCCCTTATCATCCCCTCCAAGAGTTTACATACTATTGATGTTAGGCTAACTGGTCTGTAATTCCCAGGGATGTATTTTGGGCCCTTTTTAAATATTGGTGCTACATTGGCTTTTCTCCAATCAGCTGGTACCATTCCAGTCAGTAGACTGTCAGTAAAAATTAGGAACAATTGTCTGGCAATTACTTCACAATTGCCTAAGTTCCCTAAGTACCCTAGGGTGCAAGCCATCTGGTCCCGGTGATTTATTAATGTTAGGTTTCCCAAGTCTAATTTTAATTCTGTACACTGTTAACCATGGAGGTGCTTCCTGTGATGTGTCATGAGGATAAACACTGCAGTTTTGGTTACTGAAGCCCACCGATTCCCTCGTGAAGACTGAGGTGAAGAATAAATTCAATACCTCCACCATCTCCCCATCCTTTGTAACCAGATGTCCTTCCTCATTCTTTATGGGGCCAATATGGTCTGTACTCCCTTTTTCACATACTTAAAGAGGAGTTCCCATAAAAAAATTAAAAGTCAGCAGCTACAAATACTGCAGCTGATGACTTTTAATAATTGGACACTTACCTGTTCCAGGGTCCAGCGATGCGGGGGATCGAAGCCCCGGTCGTCTCCCCCTCCGTTCGGCGGTGCCGGCATTGTAACTGTGGGCACCACTTTATAGAATTTCTTGGGATTTTTATGGCTCTCCTCCGCTATGTGCCTTTCATGTTCTATCTTAGCCATGCTTATTGCACCCTTACATTTCTTGTTGCATTATTTATAAAGTCTGAATGCTGATGATGATCCCTCAACCTTGTATTTTTTGAAGGCCTTCTCCTTTGCTTTTATATGCATTTTTACATTGGAGTTAAGCCGTCCAGGACTTTTGTTTGCTCTTTTAAATGTATTACCCAATGGGATGCATCAGCTAATGCCCTTATTTAATATGCTTCTAAAACAAACCCATCTCTCCTCCGTGTTCTTTGTTCCTAAGATTTTATCCCAATTTATGCCTTCTAGCAAGGTTTGTAGTTTAGGGAAGTTGGCTCTTTTGAAATTCAGTGTCTTTGTATTCCCCTTATGTTTCCTATTTGTGTGATTTATACTGAAGCCAATTGACTTGTGATCGCTGTTACCTAAATTGCCCCATATTTTCACATCTGTGATCAGGTCTGTATTGTTGGTAATCAGTAGATCCAGTAACGCTTTATTTCTAGTTGGTGCGTCTACCGTCTGACCCAAAAAATTGTCCTGCAAGACATTTAGGAACTGGCGAGCCTTAGATGAATGCGTGGTTCCCTCCGCCAAGTCTATGTCTGGATAATTAAAATCCCCCATTATGATAACACTTCCCATCCTTGCTGCTAATCCAAATTTTGATAGGAGGTCCGTCTCCCCTTCCTCCCTCAGGTTAGGGGGCCTATAGCATACTCCCAGTATTATTTTCCCCTTGGCTTCATCCCTTTGGAGCTCTACCCATAAGGATTCCACCTCCTCCCTAGCTCCCTTAGTGATGTCATCTCTCACATTCACTTGTACATTATTATTGGTATATAGGCATACCCCTCCCCTTTTTTACCCTCTCTAGCCTTGCAATAAAGGGTATACCGTTGAATGGTTGCCAGGCAATCATGAGAGCTGTTGAAATTCCCACAAAATCCAAATCTTCCTTGTACAACGGCATCTCTAGTTCACCCATCTTGTCCGCCAGGCTCCTGGCATTGATGAATATGCCACGTAGTTTAGACCGGTCGCATATTATCCTCTTATTGGGTGTTCCAAGATTGCAACTAGGACTTGTTATAATACTTAGCATGGGTTTATGTGCTTTGGTCAACCTACCACTAAGGGTAGTATTGGGGATACTACCCTCTGGAATATGTTCCGCGCTGACTATCTCTACCTCTGGACCCGCCCCCTTGTTCAGTAATCAAAGCGGGTAGTCAGTGCAAGCCAGTAAATCAAGAAGCCAGAGATCCGCATACTCGGAGAAAGCAAACAGGATCAGGAACCAGAAGGGACGTCAGCCAGGCAAGTATTTAACAGGAACACAGCAGAGAATCTTCAGATATGTTGACCAAGGCGAAGCCATGGGAGAAATGAACCAGGCAGTTTAAATAGCCAGAAGGGGCTGGCTGATGAGCAGGAAATGATCATCAGGTAAGACACTGTGGAACGATGAGTGCTGAGCAATGAGAAGGGAAGGCTGAGCCCAGCCCTGACAAATGGTTTAGATCAAAGCATATTCATGTGTTAGAATGACCCAGTCAAAGTCCATACCTAAATCCAATTCAGAATCTGTGTCAAGACTTAAAAATTGCTGTTCACTGACGCTCTCCATCAAATCTGACAAGCGTGAGCTATTTTGCAAAGAAGAATGGGCAAAAATGTCACTCTCTAGATGTGCAAAGCTGGTAGAGACATCCCCAAAAAGACTTGCAGCTGTAATTGCAGCAAAAGGGGTTTCTACAAAGTATTGACTTTGGGGGGCTGAACACAAATGCATGCCACACTTTTCACCTATTTATTTGTAAAACATTTTGAAAACCATTTATTTTTTTCCTTCCACTTCACAATTATGTGTCACTTTGTGCTGGTCTATCACATAAAATCCCCAAAAAATAAATTTATGATCAGAGTTTTCTGAGCCAAGACAGACACAGATGCAACTAACACAAAAGACGCAACAAAGACTTACAGACATGACACAGACCTGAGGTGTGCCCTGGTCAGCTGGTCAGTACACCTAAAAGGGGGCATACTCAATAATAATAAAGAAATTAAGGATTGTTGTAGGGGAAAAGGTGTGGGAGGGTATCACGCACCGCAAACCAACGAGGAGATAGGAGAATGAGTGGAATATACAGTTGTGCTCATAAGTTTACACACCCTGGCATTTGAATTTATGATTTCTTGGCCATTTTTAAGTCCTAATTTGCATGGGCCAGAGGACCTTGGCTGACTTTTACAAGGTGACCAATAGGAAGTGGTTGTTGGGGGGGGTGTTCAAACTGATGTGTATAAAAGAGTGTTGTTGATCCATTTTCCTGTTTGATGATTTTGATTCAAACTGGAAGGAGAGGAGGAAATTGAAGCATATTTGAAAGGTAATGAAGTACTGTCAAGATCGCCTTACTGGCGAGTAATTTAACTGGTCGTAGCGGCGGATGCGTATCGGGCCCTGGAGGACCAGGACGCCTAAAGAAAAGGTCAATGAATTTCTAACATACGTGACTCCTGGGCTGGTTCCAGGGGAGCCAGACCCTTGCATTCTTTAACTTTCGGGGATTGGGTGCGAGATCCACGGCACTGTACAGTACTTTGCTGGACTCTCGACTAACGGGCCAAGTTTACCAGCCTTAACCCAAGCTTCAGTTACCGTCAGTGGAGACCCCCAGCCCGACCAACCCTTACTCTTGGCCATTTTTCAGAGAATATGAATGATAACACACAAACTTTTCTTTCACTCATGGTTAGTGTTTGGCTGAAACCATTTATATCAATCAACTGTGTTTACTCTTCTTAAATCATAATCACAACAGAAACGACCCAAATAACCCTGATCAAAAGTTTACATACCCTGTTGATTTTGGCCTGATAACATGCACACAAGTTGACACAAAGGGTTTTGAATGGCTATTAAAGGTAACCATCCTCACCTGTGAAAAGGTCAATGAATTTCTGGACTCCTGACAGACCCTTGCATCTTTCATCCTGTGCTGCACTAACGTTTATGGATTCTGAGTCATGGGGAAAGCAAAAGAATTGTCAAAGGATCTGCAGGAAAAGGTAGTTGAACTGTATAAAACAGGAAAGGGATATAAAAAGATATCCAAGGAATTGAGAATGACAATCAGCAGTGTTCAAACTCTAATCAAGAAGTGGAAAATGAGGGGTTCTGTTGAAACCAAACCACGGTCAGGTAGACCAACTAAAATTTCAGCCAGGCCGGTCAGGAAAAATTTTTGGGATGCAAAGAAAAACCCACAAATAACTTCAGGTGAAATACAGGACTCTCTGAAAACATGTGGTGTGGCTGTTTCAAGATGCACAATAAGGAGGCACTTGAAATAAGATGGGCTGCATGGTCGAGTTGCCAGAAGAAATCCATTACTATGCAAATGCCACAAAGTATCCCACTTACAAAACGCCAAACAGCACAGAGACAAGCCTCAAACCTTCTGACACAAAGTCATTTGGAGTGATGAGACCAAAATGTAGCTTTTTGGACACAACCATAAACGCTTCATTTGGAGAGGAGTCAACAAGGCCTATGATGAAAGGTACACCATTCCTACTGTGAAACACGGAGGTAGATCGCTGATGTTTTGGGAATGTGTGAGCTACAAAGGCACATACTGGAAATTTGGTCAAAATTGATGGCAAGATGAATGCAGTATGTTATCAAAAAATACTAGAGGAACATTTGCATTCATCAGCCAGGAAGCAGTACATGGGACGTACTTGGACATTGCAACATCCCCTGACCAGGCACAGGTACAGAAACAGCCGGAACCTGGGTAACCGCCCGACCTGCCTTGAGCGAGTCTGGAACCAAAGCCTCCACCGGCGCAGCACCTGCAGATGAACCCACATCAAAACGTTGTACCAAGGAACGCAGTCCGACCAAAAGGTCGTGTACGGCTGCGGAATCACCCGTCCCGACAGGCTCAGGGCCCGCCGGCTGAGGGGGAGAGGCCATCCCCACCAGCAGTAGGGACACCCAAACCCACCCTGGGACCCCGTCCCCCCTTAAAACCCGACATTGGGGACACTGAAAGCTGTAAAGAAGAAACAGTAGTAGATGTGGACTTACCAAGCCGACCAGGACCAGATCATACAGCCACCGTTCTGGAATCCACCATTGCCGACCTCAGCGGAGCGATGACATCTTCCACGCTGGACAGCTCCCCCTCGGAACGCAAGAAACCCTGACGCTTGTCTGGGCTCCAGGCTGGCGGGGATGAGCCACCCGCAGAAGGCCCCGGCAGTTTGCTGTCCCTCCTGCGCCTCTGCCCCACTGGACTGGCATGCCCGGCCAATGCTGCATGGCTCCTCTTCATCCCCCGCTGACAGAAAGGGCCCTGCTGCTCCGACCAGTTCCTGAGCCCCGTGGATACTGCCTGGATCTGGGGTTGACGGAGTCTCTGGCCGCTCTGCCTGTCTGGACGTGACCCGCTTGGTGACTCCTCCCACGCTGAGCCTGGGGGCATGCCCAACGAGCGCGTCTGCCCTGTGTCTCACCCGAAGTTGATGCCGAAGATCCCAGCAGGGCTGCAATCTGGCTTTGCAGCCAATCTGTCCCCATGGAGTCCACCATGGAGCAGAGCTGCACCTCTAGATGCCGGGAATCAGCATAGGAGAGCCGTGGAAGAACGTTTCTCCTCATTGTGTCTTGCCCTGGATGTACAGTCCCCTTTGCTTCCTCACAATCTGATCCTTGCAGACCCTCCCCCACGCAATGCTGACCAATGCCCTGCAGCCCAAGTTAACAGAGACAAAACTGTTAACCCTCTCTACCCTGGCTGCCCTGTGTCCCTCCCCATGTTAGCTCTACGCTCATTTTAATTTTTTTTGCTGCGGGCTATACTGATGTGTAACAAGCGACATTGCCTGTAAGTGCAGGTGGTGTAATTGAAATTAAATATCTGTGCCTTCCCGAGCAACTGCATAGGACGACCTAACTTATTCATTTGAGGGCGCTGTGTGGGAGTGGGAAGAATGCTTTATGAAGGCCTAGAGGTAGAAGAAAAAACCGGGGGCCCCCAGAATTTGAGCTGGGACACCAATTAGCCGTGCGAGTGGAAGATTGGCAGACAGAGCAGAGCGGAGAACGTAAGCCAGCGAAATGGCAGCAGAAAACGCTCCATATCTATGTTGCTCCAGATGGTAACGACCCTGAACTGCGTGAGCTTGGCTGCTGCTTTAGCTGCAAATGAACAATGATAGTCATAAAAGTGTAGCCCCCATATTTGTAACCTAAATCCAAGACAGAATGAAGATATAAATCCAACATTTCCCTCCTGTTGGGACTAATTGAACAAAGAACATCTTAGAAGATGCCAAAGCCCAGAAAAAATTTGACCATGGAGCCTTGTTGAGGAAGGCTGACAGAATCTGAAAATGCAAACTGTTGGAAACCACTATGCAGATGATCACAAATAAAAAAAAAAAAGAAATTGGAGACAGAGACAGGATGAGAATGAGAATGAGAATGTATGAAAAGCACAAGGGGGTAGTAAGTTTGTGACAGAATGGAGAAAGGAGACCAAGTGATTTTAATTTTTTTTCCGAACGACTGTCCATGAAATGTGTTTGCGGGTGATCGATGCAAGTTACGAAGTAATGCGTGAGTTTGATGATGGAGCCTCATAAAGGGAAGCGTGTCAGAAATCGAAGAAGAAAAAAAGGGAGGTGCGGACTTTTGCACCAATCCTGCAAGATGTAACGAAAATGCGAGATTGGAAACTCAGACAGAGGACAAGTGTTAGTTAAGCCCCATACACACGGTCGGATTTTCCGATGGATTCTGTCCTATCGGACAATGTTGTCGGAAATTCCGACCGTGTGTAGGCACCATCGGACATTTTCCATCGGATTGTCCGACGGACAAAGTCCTATCTCCTGCTCTATAAATTTTCCGACAACAAAGTCCGATCACACCAATTCCGATCGTCTGTAGCGAATTCCGACGGACAAAGTGCTACGCATGCTCAGATCACATTACAAGACCAAAGCTATTGGCTACTAGCCTCTACCTAGTCCCGTCGTAGGCAACAAACGTCACCACGTTCAGAATTTTCCGACAACATTGTCCGACCGTGTGTATGCAACACCAGTGTCGGACTAAATCCGTCGGACCAAATCCGATGGATTTGGTGGTCGGATTTTCCGACCGTGTGTATGGGGCTTAAGAATGTGTGTAGAAGTAAAACCGTAGATCGTGATAGAAAGAGGAAGGAGACCATGTGCTAGTGATTGAAAAAAGCAGGAATGTGTTGAATTGCAACGAAAATTCAAACCGAACGGCATCACATATGACAAATAAGATTCAACTCGATTGCTGGTGCGGTGAGTGTGACTGAAGTGCGTGCATGAAATCCGAACCAGACGACCAACATGAGAAAAACACGAATGGGACCAGAACTGCGATGTGGTTAAACAACTAAATGAAAGGTGAACATCGACTAGGAACGAAAATTTTAATGGCTTGCCCACAGCAATGAGTGGCTTCGAAACAAAGACGAGTGGCACCTCTACGAGAAGGCAGGAATGGAACCGGAACTGTGATGCTAAAAACAGTGAATGAAGAAACAACATTGACTAACGACAAGCAAATTCGAATGGCTTACCAACAATGACAAGCAAGTTTCCAGAATGACAGCGAGCGGCATCTCTGTAAAGAGTTTTGCGACAACACGAATGGAACCGGAACTGCGATATGGTGAAACAACGAATGAAGAAGCAACATCGACTATTGAACAAAAAATTCAAATGCATACCAACGGTAACGCGCGAGTTTCCCGACCGAAGATGCTAGGTAGAGTGAGGAAGTGTCTGCTTGGTGATGTCAGATGTATTGCGCACCAGAAACCGACAAGGAGATAAGGGAGTGAGTGGAATATATACCCTCCAAACTCCTCCAATAAGTTCAGGACATCATGCTGGCCTTCTTATTTATGTTTTTGGTTGTAACAAGAAAAAATTTGGAAAATTGCAAGGGGTATGAATACTTTTTCAATGCACTGTACATACATTTTTTTTTCGTTTTTTATTTTTAATAAATTTGCAAAGATTTTAAACAAACTTCTTTCAAATTGTCATTATGGGGTATTGTTTGTAAAAATTTTAAGAAAATAATGAATTTAATCCATTTTGGAAGAAGACTGTAACATAACAAAATGTGGGAAAAGTGAAGCACTGTGAATATTTTCCGGATGCACTGTAAGACTTGATTCACACTTATGTATTTTTTGATGCATTTTGCACTTTTCAGAAATGCAGGGAATTTTTTTTAAATGGGTTCCTGTGGAACATGTTCACATCAATGCATTTTTGTGCCTCTGCATTTTTGGAAAGGGTCGGGGACTTTTTTTTCACGTAAAATGCAGCGTTTTGCATGTAATAGAATTCAATGGACCCGCATCCAAAACCCAAGTACCGCGTTTTTTTGCGATTTTACAGCGATTTTGCCGCAATTAGCATTGTGCATTTTTTTAATTAATTTTTTTTACACTGTATATAGCTGGTTGCTAAGGAGGGGGCGGGAAACCGTCCGCCATGCCCTTAACAACCGATGAGTCATCAGCTGTCAGCTGTCTTTCCGCTGAATGTAAAAAAAAAAAATGCCGCCAAAAAAACTGCATGCACCCCAAGCCAAAATTTTTTTTAAAAAATGGTGTGGGGTCCCCCCAAAATCTATACCAGACCCTTATCCGAGCATGCAGCCCGGCAGGTCAGGAAAAGGAGGGGACGAGCGAGCAGCCCCCCCCCCCTGAACCATACCAGGCCGCATGCCCTCAACATGGGGGGGTGGGTGCTTTGGGGCAGGGGGAGCTCTGCGCCACCTTGTTATTAAAAATCTTCTTCTTCTCCACTTCTTCCTCTGGCCTTCCTCCATCTTCTCCCGCATCCTCCGATCTTCTCCTTCTCCCAATGCTTCTTCTTCCGCTCTTCTTGTCTTCTTCTTCTGCTCTTCTTCGTCCTCTGCCACTGCTCCTGCCAACGATGCTCCTCTGATGCGGCCCCCCGCTGATCTGTCGGCGCCGATGTCCTGCATTTCTTAAATTACGATGGGGGCATGGTAATCGGATTGCGTCATCCAGAGGCCACGCCCCCTTGTGACGTCACAGTCCCAGGGCATGATGGGACTGTTATAAGGGGCAGGGTCACCGGATGACATCACCCAGGACCCCACCCCATGCCTATATAAGTCGCTGCGTACCGCCCACGCGGCATTACAGCGGGAGAGAGCGTTGAGTCACCATCGGAAAAAGAGAAGAGGGAGGAAGACAACAGAGAAGACCGAGCAACCGCTAGCAAAAGAGCGGGCAAAAGAGCGGAAGATAGCAGAGGAGCCCGGCAGAAGACACCGGAGAGCGCAGAGAAGAGGCCGGAGGGAGCGGAGAATTCGGAAGAGACCCCCGGAGCTGCCTAATAAATTACTTGTGTAGTGTGTTTTTTTATTGACACTTTTTTCCCCAGGTGAATGGGTAGGGGTACGATGTATACATAGGGTGGGGGGCCGGGATCTGGGGTCCCCCTTATTAAAGGGAGCTCCCAGATTCCGATAAGCCCCCGCCCACAGACCCCGACAACCAACGGCCAGGGTTGTCGGGAAGAGGCCCTTGTCCTCATCAACATGGGAGACAAGGTGCTTAGGGGTGGTGGGCGAAGAGCCCCCCCTGCCCCAAAGCACCCACCCCCCCCCATGTTGAGGGGGTATGGTTCAGGGGGGGAATCGCTCGCTCGTCCCCTCCCTTTCCTGACCTGCTGGGCTGCATGCTCAGATAAGGGTCTGGTATGGATTTTGGCATGGGGGTTCCCTCCGAATCCATACTAGACCCAAGGGCCTGACATGGACCTGGGGGGGGGGGGGGGGGGGGGGGGCCCACGCATTTTTTTTCTCTCTTTTTAGCCGGCAATTCTTTTTTTTTTACATTGAGCGGGAAGCCCGCTGACAACTGATGATTCATCGGTTTTTAAGGACGTGGCAGCCGGCTTCCCGGCCCCCATCTTAGAAACCAGCTATATTTATTTGCTCAAAAGCAACATGCATAGATGTGAATCGAGCCTTAAAGGAAACACATTTCCCCTACAATCTTATCTGTTTTGTTGGACTGTCTTGTTTGACCTAACCCTACAACATTTTCCAGAGAAACCATACAACAGAAACAGACCTGTTTAGACAATATTTGGGCAGTAGCAGCTGCAAACACTAAAGCCTCGTACACACTATCCGATTGTTGGCCAACCGAGTGTCTGATTTTTTTTCCAAAGGGCGTGTGCCAGGAACTTGTCTTGCATACTAACGGTACACAATTGTCGGCCAACAAACTGGAACGTAGTGACAGCTCTTGAGTGCCACCCTTTGGGCCCCTTCTGCTAATTTCGTGTTTGGTGAGCATTGATTGCGAGAATGCATGTTTGTACTTTCGACTTTTGTGTGACGGACTTGTGTACTGACGATACAAAGATCAGACAACAGACCATTGTCCGCCGAAAATTTACTATCCTGCCATCCAACATTTTTTGGCTGAAAGTTGGACCATTGTCTGATGGAACGGTCGGGTTTTAGGCCAACAGTCTGTCATCACACAATCCCCTGCCAACAATCGGATTGTGTGTACGAGGCTTAAATCTCCTGCACTCCTTCTGAACACACGATATGGAATCTTATCTAGTAATTCTAACACAGTTTATCTGATGACTCAGGAATACACAGCATTTTACCATCATTAAGTTATTATTAGGAAAAATTTGTTTTTTAGTTCATATATTTGTACATGTTATAAATGATGTCTCTATGCAATGATTCCATAAAAATATAATTTCCTTGGCTCATCTTTAGCATAGGCAACAGACAACCCTTCACACCAGCTAAGCTCTAAGTTCTTGGCTATAAACAGTAAACTAAATATACACCTCTTTGCTTTTTTTATAATGGTATGCTGTTAATTATACCATGCAACAGAGATTCTTAGTTTCCCAGTTGGGGGAATGAGTATTCCTAGAGCTACTTCTGAAAGGCTCATGGGCTACTAAACCTTCAAACAGGTTAAAGTTTTAAGAAAAGTAGATCATATTCCAAAAACCTTTCTTGAAGAATGAAGCAACAGATTCACTTTATAGTCTCAATTTAATTTAAGGAACAAAAAAAGAAGAAAAGGACAAGCAATGTGCTCCTTGTTCTGCTGTGCCCTGGTTTACCAGAAATCTTCCTCCTCTGATGCTCCCCCTCTGATGTCCAATCCCCACCTACTGCAGTAATATGCTGCATTAATAGAACTCTGATCTCCGATAGGCATATAGCAAGAGTGCCCAATTATGCCCGCTCTTTCAACCCTGCCTCTCTTTTCATAGAAGCCAGTACTACAGCTTCTGTTAATGGAGGATGGGCAGATAGAAAGGTCTAACTTCTCCATTCATAGACTGGCTAATGTCAGCTTAATGTCGCAGCCCTTAACCACTTCAATACCAGGCTCTTACACCCCCTTTCTGCCCAAGCCAATTTTTTAGCTTTCAGCGCTGTCGCATCATTTCATATAATTTTTTTCCCACAAATAGAGCTTTCTTTTGGTGGTATTTGATCACTGTTTGGATTTTTATTTTTTGCGCAACAAATAAAAAAAGACAGAAAATTTAGAAAAAAAATATGTTTTTCTTTGTTTCTGTTATAAAATTTTGTAAATACGTTTTCTCCTTCGCACTGATGAGGCTGCACTGACAGGTACTGATAAGGCGGCACTGATGAGGTGGCACCAATGAGGTGGCACTGATAAGCTGGCACTGATGGGCAATGATAGGCACCAATAGGCGGCACTGATAGGTGACACTGGTATGCAGCACTGATGGGCACTCATAGGCAGCACTGATGGGCACTGAAAGGCTGATGGATACTTATGAGTGGCACTGATAGGTGGCATGGATAGACACTGATTGGTGGCACTGCTGGGCATCACTGATCTGGCAGGCAATTCATAATGGGCACTGACTGGCACCATTTGTGGGCACTGATTGGCATATATTGGGCAAACTGTTGCATCCCTGGTGACCATGGGGGACATACCTGGCCATCCACGTGCTGGGGCTTCCCTGGTGGTCCCGGCAGCATCCCTGGTGGTCCAGTGTGGGCATCCACGGGGGGGCTGCAATGATAAATAATCAGCGCAGACCCCCCCTGTCAGGAGAGACACTGATCTGTGAGACCCAAGTGAGGAAAAGCCGATAAACGGCTCCTCCTGTTTACATTGTGATCAGCCATGATTGGACACGGCTGATCATGTGGTAAAGAGCCTCCGTCAGAGAGATCGCTGTAGCGGTGTGTCAGACTGACCCATGGACGCACGCCGGCAGTTATCCTGCTGGACGTCATATGACGCCCAGTCAGGATAACTGAACCACCGCCCGGCCGCCATTCTGCTATAGACCGGGCGGGAAGTGGGTAAAGAGGTTGTAAACCTCCATGGGGAAATTGTACCTATAGGTAAACCTGGAATAAGGCTCTTTCAGCCCTTAAGAGTCCGCCTTTTTAAACTTTTAGGGATTTTCCATTGTCTGACCTCATATGCAAGGTGGCATTTCTATTGGCAATCACTTCTGCACAGTATTTCTCTAAGTTAGTGATCTTATCTTGTAAAGAGTCTTTACTGGTATAATGCAAGGACAGGGTTGTCCTCAGGCCTAAAGCTTTTTCTCCCTATAGTGATTTTCTCCTTCCACTTCTTTCGGGACATTGTTCTCCCCTCCTTATGTCTAGAACAGCCCGCAGCTATGAACAAAGTGATCAGCGCAGGGCTGGCATGAATAAAGTCAACATGCCCTTTTTGTGTATGGCCGTTTAAGGATTTCCTGTGGGGTGGAGCTGGGCAACAGGAAGGGGAGGGACAATCCTCCCCAGAGTCATTCTGAGATTAGGAAAGTTCTGAGAGGAAGCATGGAAGAGCTCCTCTCCAACATCCGGGCGGCGGCGGCGGCAAACGGCCCTGACTGGATGAGGGCTCAGGTAGAGAGAGCCCTCGGGCAGGAGGAGGGTCGGGGGGGGCGGCGCAGGGGTCCCGGGCCAGGCAGATCCGACCGCCGGAGCGGTACTCCCCTGAGGGACGCAGGGCCTCTGTTAGGCCGGGGGACAGCATGGGCGCCAGAGCCGCCGAACCGCCTGCCAAGCGGTCGGCGAGGGGGGCAGCGGCGACCACCCACAGGGCGGATGGGGGGCACAGGACTGCGGGGGGGCCCGGCCACAGCGTTAACCCGGCTTTAGGCCCCAGGCCTCATGTGCATATCACAGGCCGCATGGCGCAACCGGCGGCGGGGGGGGGCGGCGGCGGCCATCTTGTGTGTGGCAAACGCCGGATTGGCGACCGGGGGGCCAGCAAGGGGGAGGGGAGCAGCCACAAGGGGGGTCCCGATATACAGAGCAAGGGCACGGCCCCGGACCGGTCGGCCGCCACGGCCAGCAGTCCGCGGGCAGTGGGCATGAGGAGGAGCACCAGGAGCCAGGGGGGGGCACAGCATGCTGGATTGGGGTCGACGGGGGATCGGGCAGAGGAGCAAGGGGGCGTTCCGCCCAGTGAAGCCAGAAGGATGGCGCAGCAGGGTGGCGTTCCGCCTAGCCTGCAGTCGGCAGCCGGGGGGGCCAGTTCTAGTCGGCACGGCAGCAACCTGACGGGCATGCGGGGTGAAGGCGGTCCGCCTACGCGAGCACGGTCCAGGGGGAGGAGCAGCGCAAGCAACAGCCGGGGAGCACGGTCGGCAGGGGCTGGGGGCGTACGGCCCAGGCCTGAAAAGCCGCTTCAGGGGCACAGAGGCGCGCCGCCTAACCCCGCAGAAGTGGGACCTGCACCTGGAACACGTGCGCAGAGCCCCAGAAAATGCGCCAGGAAGTCGGCAGAAGGGCGGAAGAGGAGCATGAGGGAGCGGAGCTCGTCCGCCTCCGGGGGTGAATCCCCTGGGGGGCAGGCTGCGGAGCTGTCGGAGTAGATGGAAGAGGAGCCGGAGTTGTCGGAAGGCGAATTGTCCAGGTCGGAGGACGAGGTACCGGAGGGACGGTCGGCGGCGGTGGATGTGGCACCTACGGCTGGTGGGAGCGTTTCCAGGCAGCCTGGTAAGTCATCTTCATTTTCGGGTACAGGGGGGGGGGATGTGTTTTCTGTTTGGGAACCACGAGTTGGGGGGGGGCTTTATGGTGCCGGGGCAGAGCAGGGGTCACTTTCCACGGGCAGCGGGGTTCACGAGCCCTCCTCAGCGGGAGACGGTTTCAGGATTCTCCTGGCAGGGCTCAGGGATCTCGTGGGCAGGTTCGACCTCCCTCCGACGGCTCCACCGGGGCCGGCGCGAGCTTGGGTCCCGCCCGGGGGGGAGGTAATCGGGGGGAACAGCGGTGGAAGGGGTAGGGGCGTGCGAGCAGGTTGGGGAAACGGCGGCGGCGATTCCGCCCGCGTTGGCCCCGGGGGGGAACGAGGCAGGGTCGGGGAGCACGGTGCTGGCGAGTCCGCCCACGGCTCCGGTGACGGGGGAGGGTGAAAAAGGGGGAGACAAACCTAAAAAACAAGACATCGTACGTTTGGCGGACTCCGCACGCTGCGAAGTCTACGTGTGTTTTGAGGGGCCCCTGGGGGCCCACTTAAAGCAGGAGGTGAGGGAGAAAATCTGGAAAGGGGAATATGTGGAGATATTTTCACTGCTTCCCCTGGAGAAGTTCAATTTGGATAGGGTTAAACCCGATGATAGTAAGAAGGAGGACGAAGAGAAGAGGAGATATAGGTTGATTCCTAGGACCTTCCAGAATTGGCTTCAGGCGTTTGCAATCCTGGCAAGCGTGATAGGGGAGAAGGAGCCTGAGCACTGCTCGGCCCTGTTCTGTTACCTGGATGCCATTGGGGAAGCTCATCGGACATATGGGGGGTTGTCATGGCTGCGCTATGACGAACAATTTCGCCAGAGAAGGGCAGTCAGGCCGGCCCTTCGCTGGGACCACAAGGACATCAGTTTGTGGATGCGCTTGATGTCATCGGCGAAGCCGGCGGGGCAGTTTTTTCAGGGGGGGGGCGGTGGATCTGGGACTTCAGGTCAATCGGCCGCAAAAAAGAAGGGAGTCTGCTGGCAGTATAACGAGGGCACCTGCAAATTTGGCACAGGATGTAAGTATAAGCACGAGTGCTCCGGATGTGGGGGATCACACCCCAGCTCGCGGTGCTTTAAACAGGGGAAGGGTAAGGCCAGCGAGTCTAGCAACAAAGGGGAAGACACCGGTGAGAGTGGAAAGAATGCTGCCTTTTCTAGGTAGGTATCCGGATAAGGCGGTAGCACAATTGTTAACAGCGGGGTTTGGGGAGGGCTTTGTGATTCCTGCGGTATTGGGCTCGGTGCCACCTGGAGCGGATAATTTGAGGTCGGCTCTCAATCACCGAGCTGTAGTAACGGAGAAATTGCAAAAAGAAGTAGCCCTGGGCAGAATGGCGGGTCCCTTCCCTGACATTCCTATTCCCGAGCTAGTGGTTTCTCCTTTGGGAGTGGTCCCCAAGAAGGAACCAAATAAGTTCAGGCTCATTCACCACCTGTCTTACCCGAAAGGGGGGTCAGTGAATGATGCCATTGCTCCCCAGGTTTGCGCGGTTCACTACACATCATTTGATGCGGCGGTGGTTTGGGTACGCAAGTGTGGTAGGGGGGCACTGATGGCAAAGACAGACATCGAGGCGGCTTTTCGTTTGTTACCTGTTCATCCCGATAGTTTTTACCTATTGGGCTGCAGGTGGCAGGAAGAGTACTATGTGGATAAGTGTTTACCTATGGGTTGCTCGGTGTCCTGCGCATTCTTCGAATGTTTCGCTCATTTGTGGAATGGGTGGTGAGGGACGTGTCTGGCTTAAACTCAGTGATACACTATCTGGACGATTTCTTGTGTGTCGGCCCTCCCGCATCCAATGTTTGTGCGGTATTGCTGTCAACAATAGAAAGGGTGGCTAAGGACTTCGGCATTCCCCTTGCACCTGACAAGAAGGAAGGGCCCAAAACTGAGATTAGCTTTTTGGGGATAGTGCTTGACTCGGTAGCCATGGAATGCAGGCTGCCAGAATCAAAGTTAGTAGCCTTGAAGGCGGAAGTGCGGGAATTGGTGGGGCGGCGGAAAGTTCAGCTTAGAGCTCTACAATCAGTGTTGGGGAAGCTGAACTTTGCGTGCAGAATCATCCCGATGGGTCGCATTTTCAGCAGGAGGTTGGCAGCCAGCACCGGGGGGGTTGAGTCGCCCAGGCACTACGTGACACTTTCGAGGGAACATAAGAGTGATCTGCGGATGTGGCACGTATTCCTGGACAACTTCAATGGCAGAGCGCTGTGGATGACGGGGCCGGTCAGTAACTTCGACCTTGAGTTGTTCACGGACGCCGCGGGGTCAGCAGGTTATGGGGCATTTTTCAAGGGGCGTTGGAGCGCGGGCCCTTGGCCAGAGAGCTGGAAACAAGCAGGATTGATCAGGAACATGTTACTGCTCGAGTTGTTCCCAGTGGTACTGGCGGTCGAGCTGTGGGGTGAATTTTTCCGGGATCGGAAAGTTCGCTTCCACATTGATAACCTGGGGGTGGTGCACGTCATCAACAAGGTGTCAGCGGCATCGCCGCCGGTGATACGTTTGCTGAGACATTTGGTGCTGCGGTGCATGCAGTTGAACCTTTTCATTCATGCAGTGCACCTGCCGGGAGTGGACAGCGTGGTCGCTGACGCTCTCTCTCGGTTTCAGTGGGAAAAGTTTTGAGAGCTGGAACCGGAGGCGGAGCGTCAGGGAGCACCGTGTCCGTCAGAGATGTGGAAGATTGCCCTGGAAGACTGACGGGATGGATCCAGCGGTCAGTGAGCGAGGTGACATGGAGAGCATACAGGAGAGTATGGGATGAATGGGCTGCTTTCCAGGGGCAGGCAGCATGGGGAAAGGGTGAACTGAGGCTGCTGTTCGTTTATTTTATCGCCAGGCACATGGAGAATGGTATTTCCGTGTCGAGGCTGGGGAAAGTTATAGCGGCTATGGCTTTCTGGTGCAGGCTTGGAGGAGGGTGCGATTGGACAAAGGAGTTCTGGGCACGGCAGGCAGTGAAGGGTTATAAGAAAGGGAAGTCGCAACGGGACGAGCGACGGCCGGTAACGTTCGAACTATTGGGCAGAGTGGTGGACACTCTGCGAGTGGTTTGCTCGTCTGGTTACGAGGCGGGGCTTTTCCGCACGGCCTTCGTGCTGGCCTTCTTTGGGGCTTTCCGGATAGGGGAGCTGGTTAGTTCCTCAAAGAACAGGAAGGATGTATTGGCAGTGGGGGATGTGCGGTGCTTGGGGGACAGGTTGGTGATGCACCTTAGGAAATCAAAGACGGATCAGCAGGGCCGAGGCAAAGATGTGGTGGTTTTCGCCATTCCGGACGCCAAACTCTGCCCTGTCTTGGTCACGAGGGTGTTTTTGCAAAGTAGGCCAGAGGGGGACGGCCCTCTCTTGGTACACAACAATGGAGAGGCGCTGTCGCGCTTTCAATTTATAGGAGTCTTCAAGAAATGCTTGCGGGAGCTGAATATGGGGGATCTAAGATTTTCCTCACATTCATTTAGGATTGGGGCGGCAACGGAAGCGGTAAGGTGGGGTTTGACGGAGGAGGCTGTGAAGCAGATCGGGAGGTGGGAATCCAGGCGCTTCAGGTCATACGTCAGGACGGATTTAGTGGAATAAAGGGGGTTTTTGTATATAGACGGTGTAGTGCCGACATGGTTTCGTGTGGTACATTACTGTGAGTTTTACAGGTTTTCGTTGTTTTTTCTTCCAGATTCATCACCAAGTCTCGTATGGATTATGGGACATTCATACGTTTGCTGGGGAGCCAGAAGGGGTGATGACAGACCGGACGGTAGACAGCTGGGTTTTTCAAGGAGGGAAGCGTACATAAAGTGGTTGGGCTTCCCGGGTATGCTCTGGAGCCGCCTTATCCCGGAAGCGCTCAAGTTTGCGAGATGGGATAGGCCTCCTGAAGTTTTAGTTATTCACGTTGGGGGCAACGACTTGGGGCTTAGGACCAAACTAGACGTCACGAGGGATATAAAATATGATTTTTGCCGACTTCAGGCGGCTTTTCCCAACACAGTCCTGGTTTGGTCAGACATGATCGCCAGGACTTCATGGCGTTTTGCCAGGTCAGTGGACCTAATTAACAAAGCTCGGAAGAAGGTTAATCAAGAGGTCAGTAGATTTTTTATTAAACACGGGGGGTTGGCCATCAGGCACAGGGAGTTGGAGGTAGACACTTGGCGTTATCTGAGGGCTGATGGCGTTCATCTGAACCCAGTTGGCACAGATATGTGGGCCATCGGTATTCAGGATGGTATTGAGCGAGCACTTAGGGTGTGGAGGTGCGCTCAAGGTTAAGGTTTTAACCTTGTTTGCGGTGGCGGATGTTGGCTGACGTAGGCATAGAGAAGAAACCCCCTCCCCACAGAAAACTTGATGCGGGACCCATTGGAGATAGGGGCCCGTTTGGTATATTCCTTATAAGTGATGTAGGGAATATGGTGGATGACTGCACTGCGGGAATAGTTTTGTCTCTGAGCTAGTATGTCAGCTTGAGGCCTATTTACAGTTGAGATGACCGCAGTGCACGAGTTTGTTGTTTATGGTAATTTGGGTGGGGGGGGGGGGGGGGGGTAATGCCCTGCTATAGGCCTACGTCACGTGTTCTTGATTTTGTTTATTGAATTGTTTATTTGTTTATAAAAAGTTATTTATAAAGTTATTTATATATTTTATTATTTAATAAAGGGCCTGCTATGGCCATTTTACACTCCAGCACGGTGTGGTCTCCATTACTGGGTAAGGTAAAGGGGTGGGAGTGTATAGCTGGGCAGCCCAGAAAGGTAGCTATGTGGTACTTGGTCAAGAACAGCCCGCAGCTATGAACAAAGTGATCAGCGCAGGGCTGGCATGAATAAAGTCAACATGCCCTTTTTGTGTATGGCCGTTTAAGGATTTCCTGTGGGGTGGAGCTGGGCAACAGGAAGGGGAAGGACAATCCTCCCCAGAGTCATTCTGAGATTAGGAAAGTTCCGCCCTCCCGCCCTTTGTTTTAATCTGATTTCTTTTCACAGGTATTTAACAGTGTTGTTACAGGTGCATTGGATGTCGTAGCATTGGCGGATGTTGGCTGACATAGGCATAGAGAAGAAACCCCCTCCCCACAGAAAACTTGATGCGGGACCCATTGGAGATATGGGCCCGTTTGGTATATTCCTTATAAGTGATGTAGGGAATATGGTGGATGACTGCACTGCGGGAATAGTTTTGTCTCTGAGCTAGTATGTCAGCTTGAGGCCTATTTACAGTTGAGATGACCGCAGTGCACGAGTTTGTTGTTTATGGTAATTTGGGTGGGGGGGGGGGTAATGCCCTGCTATAGGCCTACGTCACGTGTTCTTGATTTTGTTTATTGAATTGTTTATTTGTTTATAAAAAGTTATTTATAAAGTTATTTATATATTTTATTGTTTAATAAAGGGCCTGCTACGGCCATTTTACACTCCAGCACGGTGTGGTCTCCATTACGGGGTAAGGTAAAGGGGTGGGAGTGTATAGCTGGGCAGCCCAGAAAGGTAGCTATGTGGTACTTGGTCATGCTCCAAAACATCCCAAGTTATTTTTCTCCCCATTGCTTGGACTTGATACGCATTGTAAGAGTTTACCTCTTTCCACTTTACCCAGGACATTGTTTCTCCCTCCCTATGTCCTGCTTCAAAACATCCCAAGTGTTATTTCTATCATCAGAAACGCAAGGATAGGAAGTGTCGTCTTAATGGGGGATTTATATTATCCAGATATAGACTGAGCAGAGGGAACAACGCATTCGTCTAAAGGTTTGCCAGTTCCTAAATGTCTTGCAGGACAATTTCATGGGTCAGATGGTAGACGCACAAACTAGAAATAAAGCGTTATAACCACAACATACAGGGATATACAATGTAATACTGACATATAATCACACACATAGGTTGGATTTAATGGACTTGTGTCTTTTTTCAACCTCACCTACTATTTAACTATGTAAGACATGCCCACATTATAGTCAGGAAAGAATGACCTATTTTGTACCGTAGTGTTGAACTGTCGACATACCTAGAAAGAAGCAAGTTAATTATTATATGAAGTTAATAGAATGCTTTTACAGGGCATACATTGTTACAGTATATTTTTCTTATCTTATGAATGTCCAGTTTATGCATACATATGAAATTCCAGAGCATTGATGAAAATATAGAGGCTCCAGGAGACACTTGCAAAGCTTAATGGTCTCCAGGGATAGACTGGCCATCGGGACTACCGGGAGTTTTCTGGTGGGCCTATGGCTCAGTGGGCCAGTTTTAGCAGCCGCCTATAGTATCGGAGGTCCGCGGCCATCTACCTGTCAATCTCCGACAGCTTGACGGGTAGATCGAGATTTAGCCAGCATGCAGAGTAGCGCAGGAAGCATGTATGATAGGTTCTCTCTCATGTCACACTGTTCCCCAGCGGCCCCTCCTCTCTTCTCGTCCATCCACATTTGCTTGTGACATCATCTGGGATGGACCAGAAGAGAGGAGGGGCCGCCGGGGAGCAGCGCTGCGTGACATGAGAGAGAACCTATCACAGACGGTTCCTGCACTACTCTGCATGCTGGCTAGTAAACAATGTGCCACATAATGTGCCATGTGCCCTGATGTACCCCATAATGTGCCAGGCACCCCATCATGTGCCCTGATGTGCCATTATGTGCCCTGATGTGCCCCGTGCCCCGATGTGCTATGTGCCCTTATGTGCCCTGATGTGCCCCGTGCCCTGATGTGCTATGTACCCTGATGTGCCATGATGTGCCCCGTGCCCTGATGTGCCCCATGCCCTAATGTGCTATGTGCCCTGATGTGCCCTATGCCCTAATGTGCTATGCGCCCTGATGTGCCCCTGTGCCCTGATGTGCCCCTGTGCCCTGATGTGCTATGTGCCTTGATGTGCCCTGATGTTCCCCGTGCCCTGCTGTGCTATGTGCCCTGATGTGCTATATGCTCTGATGTCCCCCGTGACCTGATGTGCTATGTGCTCTGATGTGCCCTGTGCCCTGATGTGCTATGTGCCCTGATGTTCCCTGATGTGCCCCATGCCCTGATAAGCTATGTGCCCTGATGTGCTATGTGCCCTAATGTGCTATGTGCCCCGATGTGCTATGTGCCCTGTGCCCTGATGTTCTATGTGCCCTGATGTGCCCTATGCCCTGATGTGCCCTGTGCCCTGATGTGCCTTGTGCCCCGATGTGCCTTGTGCCCCGATGTGCCTTGTGCCCCGATGTGCTGTTCCCCTGATGTCCTGTGCCCCGATGTCCTGTGCCCTGATGTGCTGTGCCCCGGTGTGCTGTGCCTCAATGTTGTGTGCCCTGGTGTGCCCTGATGAACTGTGACCTGTGCCTTGATGTCCTGTATCCTGATGTGCTGTGTCCTGATGTGCTGTGCCCTGTACCCTGATGTGTTGTGCCCTGGTGTGCCCTGTACCCTGATGTGCTGGGCTCTGTACCCTGATGTGCTGTGCCCTGTACCCTGATTTGGCCTGGTGTCCTGTACTCTGATGTGCCCTGTACCCTGATGTGTTGTGCCCTGATGTACCTTGTGCCCTGATGTGCTGGGCTCTGTACCCTGATGTGCCTTGTGCCCTGATGTGCTGGGCTCTGTACCCTGATGTGCTGTGCCCTGATGTACCGTGACCTGTGCCCTGATGTTCTGTACCCTGATGTGCTGTGTCCCGATGTGCTATACCCCGATGTGCTGTTCCCTGTACCCTGATGTGCTGTGCCCTGGGCCCTGATGTAATGTGCCCTGATGTGCTGTGTCCTGTACAATGATGTACTGTACCCTGACGTGCCCTGATGTGCTGTACCCTGATGTGCCCTGTATCCTGATGTGTTGTGCCCTGGTGTGCCTTGTGCCCTGATGTGCCGGGCTCTGTACCCTGATGTGCCTTGTGCCCTGATGTACTGGGCTCTGTAACCTGATGTGCCTTGTGCCCTAATGTGGTGGGCTCTGTACCCTGATGTGCTGTGCCCTGATGTGCTGTGCCCTGTACCCTGATGTGGCCTGATGTGCTGTGCCCTGATGTGCTGGGCTCTGTACCGCAGGGGCAGACTGGCCATTCAGGCACTCGGGCACAGCCCGAGGGCCCCATGCCACTAAGGGGCCCCACCAGGGTTGCCAGCCTCAATAAAACCAAGGACAGTATGTAAAAATCTGTGTTTTTTTAAAAAATCCCAAGATTATAGCTGCCCCGCTTCTCCAGTATTTTTTAGATTGTGTATGTCTATTCTGTGTGTGTATACTGTGTGTGTGTATATTGTGTGTATGTGTGTATACTGTGTGGCCCCATAATCTATTGCCTGGGGGGCCCATAATCTTCTATTGCCTGGGGGCCCCATAGTCTCCTAATGCCCGGGGACCCCATCATCTCCTATTGCCCGGGGGCCCCATGAGTTGTCAGTCCGCCCCTGCTGTACCGTGCCCTGATGTGCTCTGTACCCTGATGTGTTGTGCCCTGGGCCGGTCTGGATGAAGTCCAGGGCCACATTTTTGTTCCAGTCCAGCCCTGGTGGTCTCTTTAACCACTTTGCCTCTCACACCTGATCACCCCTATGGACCAGAGCAATTTTTACATTTCTGCTATGGATCTGTTTATTCCAATAACTTTGTTATGACTAAAGATAATAAGGTAGTACATACAGCACATTGCTTTTTTTAAAGACAAACAAGGCTGTCTTGATGTTGTCTTACAACAATGATATTTTTTTGCAATCCTTAGACAATAAAACGCAACAAAACGCACTTTTTACAGATATACCCACATAAACACTGTGATTTAAGAAATAAACTTCCCTTTAATAACAGTCTTCCATTCAGGTAGCCACTTGCTTCCTCTTTTTTTTTTTTTTAATAGAAGCTCTACCAGTGGATTTATTCACAACACTGATGCTCTAGGATGGCGGGTTGGCAACCCACAATCTGGGTTTGCCAACCCGCCATCCCAGATCAGGAGGTCGTGGGCCACATCAAATAACCACCGGGTAATGGGGTGAGGAAAAAACTTGAAATTGGATTATCTCATGGTGAAGAGCCCCTACAATCATGGTCAACGAAGCACTCTCATGAGTCACATGGGCAAGCTGTAGATGTCTCCCATCAATAGCCTCAATGGCAATTGGAGTGGCACGAAGCTGCGGAATCGAGTGCTTAGACACAAAGGCACTATCTATGAACAGGCCTGCAGCCCAGATCAAGAAAGGGTAACTGGAACAAAAGGCTTATCCTTCAGGATAACTGGGGACGTAACAATGCCTACAGCAGTGGTCATTAACCCTGTTCTTAGGGCCCACTAAGGCCCCTGTCACACGGGACGGATCCGTATTGATCCGCCCTGTGAAGATCCGCTGCTCAGCGGGGATCACTCAGCTGATCCCCGCTGAGCCGGCTGATGACAGGGCGGTCCCTGCACAGATCTCCGCTCTCCCCTATGGGGGATGGGATGAACATGGACCGTCTGTCCGTGTTCATCCGATCCGCTCTGCAGACGGATGGAAAAAATAGGGTTTTCCTCCGTCTGCAGAATCGGACAATAGCTCTAGTTCACCCATCTTGTCCACCAGGCTCCTGGCATTGGTGAATATGCCACGTAGTTTAGACCGGTCGCATATTATCCTCTTATTGGGTGTTCCAAGATTGTAACTAGGACTTGTTATAATACTTAGCATGGGTTTATGTGCTTTGGTCAACCTACCACTAAGGGTAGTATTGGGGATACTACCCTCTGGAATATGTTCCGCGCTGACTATCTCTACCTCTGGACCCGCCCCCTTGTTCAGTAATCAAAGCGGGTAGTCAGTGCAAGCCAGTAAATCAAGAAGCCAGAGATCCGCATACTCGGAGAAAGCAAACAGGATCAGGAACCAGAAGGGACATCAGCCAGGCAAGTATTTAACAGGAACACAGCAGAGAATCTTCAGATATGTTGACCAAGGCGAAGCCATGGGAGAAATGAACCAGGCAGTTTAAATAGCCAGAAGGGGCTGGCTGATGAGCAGGAAATGATCATCAGGTAAGGCACTGTGGAACGATGAGTGCTGAGCAATGAAAGGGGAAGGCTGAGCCCAGCCCTGACAAATGGTTTAGATCAAAGCATATTCATGTGTTAGAATGACCCAGTCAAAGTCCATACCTAAATCCAATTCAGAATCTGTGTCAAGACTTAAAAAATGCTGTTCACTGACGCTCTCCATTAAATCGTGAGCTATTTTGCAAAGAAGAATGGGCAAAAATGTCACTCTCTAGATGTGCAAAGCTGGTAGAGACATCCCCAAAAAGACTTGCAGCTGTATTTGCAGAAAAAGGTGTTTCTACAAAGTATTGACTTTGGGGGCTGAACACAAATGCACACCACACTTTTCACCTATTTATTTGTAAAACATTTTGAAAACCATTTATCGTTTTCCTTCCACTTCACAATTATGTGTCACTTTGTGCTGGTCTATCACATAAAATCCCCCAAAAATTAATTTATGATCAGAGTTTTCTGAGCCAAGACAAACACAGATACAACTAACACAAAAGACGCAACAAAGACTTACAGACATGCAGTGGCGTCACTAGGGTTGGTGTCACCCGGTGCGGTAAAACATGGTGTCACCCCCCCATACTTCCCTATTTTCGAGGTGGCAGCACAGTGTTGGAGATCATTGGTGTACGTTGGATCGGTCAGAAAGGCCTACAGGCAGTATTAGGGCTAGAGGATAGCAGGTTAGGCAGTTCCTAATTGCTCATTCCCTAGGATCAGTAATGGATAATGGCCGACAGGCCCACTTACCAGACCCAGCGAAACAGTGCAGTGATCCCTCCGGCTGAACAATCGCTCACTCTGGGTTGCCCAGGGCGAATCTGGTCAGAAGTGTAGCACGTCTGTACCTTGGCACTGGCTTAGTCTTTCTCTCTCTGGTGGTGCTGGGCAGTGTGGTTCTCTCTCTCTTGTGGCGATGGGCCGCGTGGTTCTTTTTCTGGTGGCGCTTGGCAGTGTGGCACTCTCTCTGGTGGCTCTGGGCAGCGTGGCTCTCTCTGGTGGTGCTGGGCAGTGTGGCACACTCTCTCTGGTGGCGCTGGGCAGTGTGGCACTCTCTGGTGGCGCTGGGCCGCGTGGTTATTTTTCTGGTGGCGCTTGGCAGTGTGATGCTCTTTCTGGTGGCGCTGGGCAGTTTGGAGTTCTCTCTGGTGTCGCTGGGCAGCGTGGTTCTCTTTCTGGTGGTGCTGGGCTCAGCTACCTTGTTACTGTGGACACAATACCCCCCCCCCCCCCCCCCCCATGAGACCAGCTTGCTCAGGGTGGGTGGATGTGTCACTCAGCTACTGTGCCTATTATATCTAATATATATCTGTGTCCCGCAGCACCCCCTTCCCCCCCTCCCCCCATCATCATCAGACCAGCTCAGGGTGGGGGTGGCTCAGTCAGCTAATATATAGTGAGTGTTGTCTGTCTGATAAGGGGGGGGGGGTGCTGCTGGACACAGATATATTATATTAGCTATAATAGGCACAGTAGCTGAGTTAGCTGGTCTGGTGGGGGGGGGTGGGGGCGGACCCCCCACCACACACACAGCTCAACAACCTGGCTGGGCTTGGACACCCCCCCCCCGCACCTGTTTACAATTTGGGCGGAACGGAGACACTGTATTGTGATGTGACGTCAGGACAGGAAGGACACCAGGCGCTGCTGCTGCTGTGTGTTTCAGCCCAGCGGGCTGCGGGGTTGAACAATAAACCAAAAAAAAATTAAAACAGGGAGGGTGTCACCCGGGCTGCGGTGTGCTGTTTCAGCCCAGCGGGCTGCGGGGTGAACGTCAGCTTAAAAAAAAATAAAAAAAATCAAAAAAATAAATTAAAACAGGGAGGGTGTCACCCCTCTAGCGGGTGTCACCCGGGTGCGGACCGCACCCCCCGCACCCCTCTAGCAACGCCACTGCAGACATGACACAGACCTGAGGTGTGCCCTGTCAGCTGGTGAGTACACCTAAAAGGGGCATACTCAATAATAATAAAGAAATTAAGGATTGTTGTAGGGGAAAAGGTGTGGGAGGGTATCATGCACCGCAAACCAACGAGGAGATAGGAGAATGAGTGGAATATACAGTTGTGCTCATAAGTTTACACACCCTGGCATTTGAATTTATGATTTCTTGGCCATTTTTCAGAGAATATGAATGATAACACACAAACTTTTCTTTCACTCATGGTTAGTGTTTGGCTGAAACCATTTATTATCAATCAACTGTATTTACTCTTTTTAAATCATAATCACAACAGAAACTACTCAAATAACCCTTGTCATGAACCTTGAAACACTGATGTATTTCTCCTTTGATTCTATTACACAGTGGGGGGTCTTCTACAATGTCTTAAGGCTAACCCCCTCCAGACGTCTCTGTGGTCTTGAAGGAATGCATTGTTCTGTGTTTGACCATTTGTTTATGTACTTTAATTACCTCCTGGGGCTTCTCTGTGTCATTACACCTTATCAGTCCTCCTATTCAAGCTATCGGACCAATCCCTGCTGACCCTGTTTCAAGTCCTAATTTGCATGGCCAGAGGACCTAATTGAAAACTACAGTCTACTTTACAAGTGACCAATAGGAAAGTGGTTGTTGGGGGCGGGGTGTTCAAACTGATGTGTATAAAAGAGTGTTGTTGATCCAATAAAGAGAGATTCCTGTTTGAACTTACATACAGCCTGCCTGGTGTTTGTTCAGAGCCATCACAACTGGATTCGAACAGCACATAGCTGTAGTTTGAATCCCGGAGCATCGCATGACCGAACCATCAGATGTTGCGATCTGTCGGGAGACATAGGAGTGTCGGGAGAGTGGAACCGAGCGAGCAGGGGCTCGTTACATTGGTTGGCAGCGGTGGGATTTGCTCTCCAGTTACTGGGACACTCCAAACCACCACAGTGAATGACCAGCTATGCAGCCTGCAGGAGAGCCACGCTGAAAGACTTACTTGAGAGCCGTGGAGGAACCGGTGGGACAAAGAACAAGGCCACCCTGATCAGTGAGCTAGCCAAGATGGATCAGAGGGATGGTGATGCGGGACCCCGGTCAGTTGAAGACTTGTTTCAGCAACGAGTTTGAGAGCGGTTGGCATTATATGGTGCTAACCCATCAGAGACCGCCATACAGAATGCCATTAGAGACATCCAGCAGCAGGATGAGCGACAAGAGAGAGAACTAGAGCGGCAACATGAGCGGAGAATGGCGGAAATACGGCAATCGGGGACAACACCCAAAGATACAGCGCCTTTCCGTAAGTTGCCCTTTCGGGCATTCAAACTATTTAAGGAAGGAGAGGAGGAAATTGAAGCATTCCTGCAGGACTTTGAGAGACTATGCCAGATACATGAAGTACTGTCCCAAGATTGGGTCGCCTTACTGGCGAGTAATTTAACTGGTCGAGCGGCGGATGCGTATCGGGCCCTGGAGGACCAGGACGCTAAAGATTATGACCGGGTAAAAGAAGCTCTGCTAGCCCGATTTGCCATTACACCCGTAGCCAGCCGGATTAAGTTTAGAGAATCCCGGAAACAAACCAACATAACATACGTGGAGTGGGCACATCGTCTGCAGCGGAACCTTAAGGGCTGGTTCCAGGGAAGCCACGCTCATACCATAGAGGAAATCACCCAGCTAGTACTCTTAGAACAATTCTTTAACCACACCCCTCTGGTAGTACGGGATTGGGTGCGAGATAAGCAACCACGGACTGTACAGCAAGCGGCTACTTTGGCTGATGAATATCTGGACTCTCGAAGGTCAGGTGAAAGCTAGCGCTATCCACTATCTCGGCCAAGTTTACCAGCCTCTAACCCAGCTTCAGTACCTCAGTGGTCTGCCTCTAGACCCCCAGCCCGACCCAACCCTCCTACCGGACCTAAGTGCTATATCTGTAACCAAACCGGTCATCTGCAGCGATATTGCCCTACCCGATCCACGAGGTACCGAGAGAATGCTCATCCATCCAGACCAGCGGTTCATTGCTTCCAGAATGAGCCCAACCATCGAGATGTTCAGGAAGAGTGCGGTGAACTTTTCGAGGCTGATCCCGTCCAAGCTGCTGCCGGAGATAATCGACAGCACCATCGTCAGGCAGTATGGGTTAATGGGCAGCCGGCCCAGGGACTCCGCGATTCCGGGGCTACGATTACCCTCATCCAGCCTCACATGATTCCCCAGTCGGCCCGGACCGGTCATACTGTTGCAGTCAGGGTAGCAGGGGGCAAGGTGCTACGTTTATCCACCGCCCAAGTTCTCTTGGATTGGGGCTCAGGGGAGCGACAAGTGCGAGTGGGATTACTACGTGAGTTATCTGCGGAAGTACTTTTGGGGAACGATTTGGGGCATTTAACTTCCTCATATGCCCCAGAGGCTGCCATGGCTGTGACCACCCGACGTCAGAGCCAACTTCAAGGCAACTCCACTCCTATGGGGACCCAGGTAAGACCAAATCCTCCTACGTTACCCCAACTTGACAACCCTGTGTCCTGGGATTCTCCCTCTGACATTAGACAAGAGACTCAGAGTGACCCAACTTTAGCTGGTTATCGGGACAGGGCGGGCAAGGATCCAGGGTGGTTGGGGGAAGACAGAATAGAGTGGGAGGGGGGGTTTCTTTATCATTACACTGAGGGAATGGGCACTGGGAAGCGACAGGGTCCCCACAAACAGCTAGTTGTACCCCAGAAATACAGATGGGAGCTATTGCGACTGGCTCATGACATCCCCTTGTCCGGACATTTAGGGATAGCCAAGACCCGGAGTCGGTTGTCTCATGCTTTCTTCTGGCCCAGGTTACATGCTGAGGTGCGAGAATACTGCCGGACCTGTGAGACTTGTCAGAAAGTAGGGAAGACAGGGGATCACCCAAAAGCCTCACTGCAACCCCTGCCGATCATTAGAGAACCCTTTAGCCGCATAGCGGTAGATATTATAGGCCCACTGGCCCGCCCCAGTGCCACTGGGAAGAAGTATATTCTTACGGTGGTGGATTACGCCACCCGCTACCCGGAGGCCATTCCCTTATCCAATATCCAGGCTGATACAGTAGCAGATGCCTTACTGCGGGTATTCACTAGGGTAGGGTTCCCCCAGGAGATATTGTCCGATCAGGGTACCCAGTTCACAGCCGAGCTGACGCAGCAGCTTTGGCGTCTCTGTGGGATTAAACCCCTCCAGAGCCCCCTCTACCACCCTCAGACTAACGGGCTGTGTGAGAGATTTAACGGGACCCTGAAGCAGCTGCTTCGGGCCTTCGTGAAAAGTAGGAAGGATTGGGAGAAATATCTTCCCCATCTACTGTTCGCCTATAGAGAGGTACCCCAAGAGTCCACTGGGTTTTCCCCATTTGAGCTGTTATAGGGGCGAAGGGTTAGGGGACCCTTAGACTTAGTGAGGGCCCAGTGGGAGGGGGTAGAGGATCCGGAAGGCCTCCCCATCCTTAGTTATGTCTTGGAACTCAGGGAGCGACTGCGGGAACTTACCGATCTAGTCCATGAGAATATGCAATTGGCCCAGAGTCAGCAGAAGGTTTGGTATGATCGGTCTGCGCGAAATCGCACCTTTTATATTGGACAGAAAGTCCTGATACTAAAACCCCTGAAGCAAAATAAATTACAGGCCTCCTGGCAGGGCCCCTATCAGGTGGTAAAACAGCTGTGCGATACCACCTACGTGGTTGCCAGCTGTGCAGACACAAATATTAAGAGGACATTCCACATTAATATGATGAAGGCCTATCATGAGAGGACTGAGGCAGTAGCCGCCATATGTGCTCCTGCCACCGGGAACTCTGAATATCTACCGATGCTGGAGCTTCCCGAAATCAGTAACTGTTCCGGGGGTGTGGAAGATATAAGGCTAGGAGATAGACTAGGATCCAAAGAACGAGAACAAGCCAGAGAATTACTCCAGGACCGGCAGGAGATGTTTTCGGCACTCCCTGGGTACACTCGCATAGCTGTGCACAAGGTAGAGACCCCCGGGCAGAAGCCCCTGAGACAACCAGCCTATAGGATTCCCGGAGCAGTGCAAGAAGGGATGAGAGTGGAGATTAGGGAGATGCTCGAGTTAGGGGTGATCGAACCATCAGCAAGCCCCTGGGCTTCCCCTGTAGTATTAGTCCCAAAACGGGATGGCACGACACGATTTTGTGTGGACTATAGGCGACTGAATGACTGTACTGTGACAGATGCCTACGCTATGCCCCGAGTGGACGAATTGCTGGACAAAATAGCTCAGGGACATTATCTGACGACTATTGACTTGTGTAAGGGCTACTGGCAGATTCCCTTGGAAGCAGAAGCAATTCCAAAGTCGGCCTTCATCACCCCGTTCGGCCTTTACCAGTTTCTGGTAATGCCATTCGGGATGAAGAATGCTCCAGCTACCTTCCAGCGGATGATAGATGAACTCCTCGATGGTCTGCAAGATTTTGCATGCGCATATCTTGACGACATCGCAATCTATAGCCAGACATGGGAGGAACATCTTAGACACCTGGGAATAGTGCTAGATAGGATCCGAGCCGCTGACCTGACCCTGAAGCCAGACAAATGTAATATCGGGATGTCTGAGGTGCAATATCTGGGACATAGAGTGGGATGTGGGAAGCAGAGGCCAGAACCTGCAAAAATCGAGGCCGTCCTAAACTGGCCGGTTCCCAGAACCAAAACCCAGGTACTTGCATTTTTAGGGACAGCAGGGTACTACAGGAAGTTTGTACCCCACTATAGTGACATTGCCAAACCCCTGATGGACCTGACCAAAAAGACTCTCCCTAGACAGGTCCTGTGGTCCCCGGAGTGCGAGACAGCGTTTCATCAGTTAAAAACCGCCCTAACGCAAGCTCCCATACTGGCGGCACCCGATCCTAACAAACGCTTTGTCATTCATACAGACGCTTCCATGTTCGGACTGGGAGCCGTACTAAGTCAAATTGGCGATGACGGGAGAAAAAAAAAAAAAAAAAGCACCCGGTGGCGTATCTCAGCCGCGTATCTCAGCCGCAAGTTGTTACCCCGGGAAGTTGGATATGCTGCTGTGGAAAAAGAGTGTCTGGCCTTAGTCTGGGCTTTAAAGAAATTGCAGCCCTACGTGTATGGACGCTCTTTTACCGTCATGACAGACCACAATCCATTGATATGGCTTAACCGGGTGGCGGGAGAGAACGGCCGTTTACTAAGGTGGAGCCTGGCTTTGCAACCGTACAATTTCACCATACAATATCGGCCAGGGCCCCAAAACGGGAATGCGGATGGGTTATCTCGACAGACGGACCTGGAACCTTAAGACTACTTCTCTTTTCCAACATCCTCGAGTTGACCCGTTCAGGGTCCCACTGTGGCTGTTGGACTGTTTCCCAGGAGGGAGAATTGTCATGAACCTTGAAACACTGATGTATTTCTCCTTTGATTCTATTACACAGTGGGGGGTCTTCTACAATGTCTTAAGGCTAACCCCCTCCAGACGTCTCTGTGGTCTTGAAGGAATGCATTGTTCTGTGTTTGACCATTTGTTTATGTACTTTAATTACTTCCTGGGGCTTCTCTGTGTCATTACACCTTATCAGTCCTCCTATTCAAGCTATCGGACCAATCCCTGCTGACCCTGTTTCAAGTCCTAATTTGCATGGCCAGAGGACCTAATTGAAAACTACAGTCTACTTTACAAGTGACCAATAGGAAAGTGGTTGTTGGGGGCGGGGTGTTCAAACTGATGTGTATAAAAGAGTGTTGTTGATCCAATAAAGAGAGATTCCTGTTTGAACTTACATACAGCCTGCCTGGTGTTTGTTCAGAGCCATCACAACTGGATTCGAACAGCACATAGCTGTAGTTTGAATCCCGGAGCATCGCATGACCGAACCATCAGATGTTGCGATCTGTCGGGAGACATAGGAGTGTCGGGAGAGTGGAACCGAGCGAGCAGGGGCTCGTTACAACCCTGATCAAAAGTTTACATACCCTGTTGATTTTGGCCTGATAACATGCACACAAGTTGACACAAAGGGGTTGGAATGGCTATTAAAGGTAACCATCCTCACTTGTGAAAAGGTCAATGATTTTCTGGACTCCTGACAGACCCTTGCATCTTTCATCCTGTGCTGCACTGACGTTTCTGGATTCTGAGTCATGGGGAAAGCAAAAGAATTGTTAAACGAGGCAGAGATATGGGATTTTATATGTACAGGGTAAAGGTATACTCCTCTAGTTAGATATTCTGGTACACAGATTCAATGATTAAAGAGTGTTTTATTACCAAAAAAATAAAAAAAAAAAATATATATAAAAGAAACAAATAAAAATACACATATCCACCGTTTAAAACATCAAAGATAAGGATGTGTTCAAATATAGGATCTTGAATGTATGGAAGAAAGTTTTCTTTTTTTTTTTTCTTCGTTTTCTTTCTTCCAAACATTCAAGATCCTATATTTGAACACATCCTTATCTTTGATGTTTTAAACGTTCACGATCATGTCAGTCTTCCTGATGAAGCCTTTACAGGCGAAACATGTAGAAGTTTACTGAGCACGTGATTATATACAAATGAATTTCGCATTTTCTATGTCTGTTATGGGAGTAGATGTATTTTCCTAGGATTGTGGATATGTGTATTTTTATTTGTTTCTTTTATATTTTGTTTTTTTTTTGTTAATAAAACACTCTTTAATCATTGAATCTGTGTACCAGAATATCTAACTAGATGAGTATACCTTTACCCTGTACCTATAAAATCCCATATCTCTGCCTCGTTTAACATTTAATACAAAGGGATGTTGGTACATTAATTTGCACAGATATTAAGGGAACGATCTCCTAACCATAATTTCTACCACGAAAGCAAAAGAATTTTCAAAGGATCTGCGGGAAAAGGTAGTTGAACTGTATAAAACAGGAAAGGGGTATAAAAAGATATCCAAGGAATTGAGAATGACAATCAGCAGTGTTCAAACTCTAATCAAGAAGTGGAAAATGAGGGATTCTGTTAAAACCAAACCACGGTCAGGTAGACCAACTAAAGTTTCAGCCACCACTGCCAGGAAAAATGTTTGGGATGCAAAGAAAGACCCACAAATAACTTCAGGTGAAATACAGGACTCTCTGAAAACATGTGGTGTGGCTGTTTCAAGATGCACAATAAGGAGGCACTTGAAATAAGATGGGCTGCATGGTCGAGTTGCCAGAAGAAATCCATTACTATGCAAAATGCTACAAAGTATCCCACTTACAAAACGCCAAACAGCACAGAGACAAGCCTCAAACCTTCTGGCACAAAGTCATTTGGAGTGATGAGACCAAAATATAGCTTTTTGGACACAACCATAAACGCTTCACTTGGAGAGGAGTCAACAAGGCCTATGATGAAAGGTACACCATTCCTACTGTGAAACATGGGGGTGGATCGCTGATGTTTTGGGAATGTGTGAGCTACAAAGGCAAGTACTGGAAATTTGGTCAATATTGATGGCAAGATGAATGCAGTATGTTATCAAAAAATACTAGAGGAACATTTGCATTCATCAGCCAGGAAGCAGTACATGGGACGTACTTGGACATTGCAACATCCCCTGACCAGGCACAGGTACAGAAACAGCCGGAACCTGGGTAACCGCCCGACCTGCCTTGAGCGAGTCCGGAACCAAAGCCGCCACCGGCGCAGCACCTGCAGACGAACCTACATCAAAACATTGTACCAAGGAACACAGTCCGACCAAAAGGTCGTGTACGGCTGCGGAATCACCCGTCCGGACAGGCTCAGGGCCCGCCGGCTGAGGGGGAGAGGCCATCCCCACCAGCGGTAGGGACACCCAAACCCACCCTGGGACCCTGTCCCCCCTTAAAACCCAACACTGGGGACACTGAAAGCTGTAAAGAAGAAACAGTAGTAGATGTGGACTTACCAGGCCAACCAGGACCAGATCATACAGCCACCGTTCCGGAATCCACCGTTGCCGACCTCAGCGGAGCGATGTCATCTTCCACGCTGGACAGCTCCCCCTGGGACTGAAAGGAATCCTGATGCTTGTCTGGGCTCCGGGCTGGCGGGGATGAGCCACCCGCAGAAGGCCCCGGCAGTTTGCTGTCCCTCCTGCGCCTCTGCCCCACTGGACTGGCATGCCCGGCCAATGCTGCATGGCTCCTCTTCATCCCCCCGCTGACAGAAAGGGCCCTGCTTCTCCGACCAGTTCCTGAGCCCCGTGGATCCTGCCTGGATCTGGGGTTGACAGGGTCTCTGGCCGCTCTGCCTGTCTGGACGTGACCCGCTTGGTGACTGCTCCCACGCTGAGCCGGGGGGCATGCCCACCGAGCGCGTCTGCCCTGTGTCTCACCCGAAGTTGATGCCGAAGATCCCAGCAGGGCTGCAATCTGGCTTTGCAGCCAATCTGTCCCCATGGAGTCCACCATGGAGCAGAGCTGCACCTCTGAATGCCGGGAATCAGCCGTGGGAGAGCCGTGGAAGAACGTTTCTCCTCATCGTGTCTTGCCCCGGATGTACAGTCCCCCTTGCTTCCTTACAATCTGACCTTTGCAGACCCTCCCCCACGCAATGCTGACCAATGCCCTGCAGCCCAAGTTAACAGAGACAAAACTGTTTACCCTCTCTACCCTGGCTGCCCTGTGTCCCTCCCCATGTTAGCTCTACGCTCATTTTAATTTTTTTTGCTGCGGTCTATACTGATGTGTAACAAATGACATTGCCTGTAAGTGCAGGTGGTGTAATTGAAATTGAATATCTGTGCCTTCCCGGGCAACTGAATAGGACAACCTAACTTATTCATTTGTGTGAGCGCTGTGTGGGAGTGGGAAGAATGCTTTGTGAAGGCCTAGAGGTAGAAGGGAAAACGGGGGGCCCCCAGAATCTGAGCTGGGACACCAATTAGCCGTGTGAGTGGAAGATTGGCAGACAGAGCAGAGCGGAGAACGTAAGCCAGCGAAATGGCAGCAGAAAACGCTCCATATCTATGTTGCTCCAGATGGTAACGACCCTGAACTGCGTGAGCTTGGCTGCTGCTTTAGCTGCAAATGAACAATGATAGTCATAAAAGTGTAGCCCCCATATTTGTAACCTAAATCCAAGACAGAATGAATATATAAATCCAACATTTCCCTCCTGTTGGGACTAATTGAACAAAGAACATCTTAGAAGATGCCAAAGCCCAGAAAAAATTTGACCATGGAGCCTTGTTGAGGAAGGCTGACAGAAACTGAAAATGCAAACTGTTGGAAACCACTATGCAGATGATCACAAATAAAAAAAAAAAAGAAATTGGAGACAGAGACAGGATGAGAATGAGAATGTATGAAAAGCACAAGGGGTAGTAAGTTTGTGACAGAATGGAGAAAGGAGACCAAGTGATTTAAAAAATTTTTCCGAACGACTGTCCATGAAATGTGTTTGCGGGTGATCGATGCAAGTTACGAAGTAATGCCTGAGTTTGATGATGGAGCCTCATAAAAGGGAAGCGTGTCAGAAATCGAAGAAGAAAAAAAGGGAGGTGCGGACCGTTGCACCAATCCTGCAAGATGTAACGAAAATGCGAGATTGGAAACTCAGACAGAGGACAAGTGTTAGTAAGAATGTGGGTAGAAGTAAAACCGTAGATCGTGATAGAAAGAGGAAGGAGACCATGTGCTAGCGATTGAAAAAAGCAGGAATGTGTTGAATTGCAACGAAAATTCAAACTGAACGGCATTACATATGACAACGATTGCTGGTGCGGTGAGTGCGACTGAAGTGCGTGCATGAAATCCGAACCAGACGACCGACATGAGAAAAACACGAATGGGACCAGAACTGCGATGTGGTTAAACAACTAAATGAAAGGTGAACATCGACTATGAACGAAAATTTTAATGGCTTGCCCACAGCAATGAGTGGGTTCGAAACGAAGACGAGTGGCACCTCTACGAGAGAGCACGAATGGAACCAGAACTGTGACGCTAAAAACAATGAATGAAGAAGCAACATTGACTAACGACAAGCAAATTCGAATGGCTTACCAACAATGACGAGCAAGTTTCCAGAATGACAGCGAGCGGCATCTCTGGAAAGAGTTTTGCGACAACATGAATGGAATCGGAACTGCGATATTGTGAAACAACGAATGAAGAAGCAACATCGACTATTGAACAAAAAATTCAAATGCATACCAACGGTAACGCGCGAGTTTCCCGACCGAAGATGCTAGGTAGAGGGAGGAAGTGTCTGCTTGGTGATGTCAGATGTATTGCGCACCAGAAACCGACAAGGAGATAAGGGAGTGAGTGGAATATATACCCTCCAAACTCCTCCAATAAATTCAGGACATCATGCTGGCCTTCTTATTTTATGTTTTTGGTTGTAACATGAAAAAATTTGGAAAATTTCAAGGGGTATGAATACTTTTTCAATGCACTGTACATTATTTTTTTTTTTCGTTTTTTATTTTTAATAAACTTGCAAAGATTTTAAACAAACTTCTTTCAAATTGTCATTATGGGGTATTGTTTTTTTAAAAATTTTAAGAAAATAATGAATTTAATCCATTTTGGAAGTAGACTGTAACATAACAAAATGTGGGAAAAGTGAAGCACTGTGAATATTTTCCGGATGCACTGTAAGACTTGATTCACACTTATGTGAATGCATTTTGCACTTTTCAGAAATGCAGGGATTTTTTTTAAATGGGTTCCTATGGAACATGTTCACATCAATGCATTTTTGTGCCTCTGCGTTTTTGGAAAGGGTCAGGGACTTTTTTTTCCTGTAAAATTCAGCGTTTTGCATGTAATAGAATTCAATGGACCCGCATCCAAAACGCAAGTACCGCGTTTTTACTGCGATTTTACTGCGATTTTGCCGCAATTTGCGTTGTGCGTTTTTTTTAATTAATTTTTTTACACTGTATAAAGCTGGTTGCTAAGGAGGGGGCATGGAAACCGGCTGCCGTGCCCTTAACAACCGATGAGTCATCAGCTGTCAGCTGGCTTCCCGCTGAATGTAAAAAAAAAATGTAGCCAAAAAAAAATGCATGCACCCCAAGACAAAATAAAAAAAAAAAAAAAAAAAGTGTGGGGTCCCCCCAAAATCTATACCAGACCCTTATCCGAGCATGCAGCCCGGCAGGTCAGGAAAAGAAGGGGACAAGCGAGCAGCCCCCCCCTCCTGAACCATACCAGGCCGCATGCCCTCAACATGGGGGGGTGGGTGCTTTGGCGCAGGGGGGGCTCTGCGCCACCTTGTTATTAAAAATCTTCTTCTTCTCCACTTCTTCCTCTGGCCTTCCTCCATCTTCTCCTGCATCTTCATCCTCCGATCTTCTCCTTCTCCCCCTGCTTCTTCTTCCGTTTATCTTGTCTTCTTCTTCTGCTCTTCTTCGTCCTCTGCCACCGCTCCTGCCAATGATGCTCCTCCGATGCGGCCCCCCGCTGATCTGTCAGCGCCGATGTCCTGCATTTCTTAAATTACGATGGGGGCGTGGTAATCGGATTGCGTCATTCAGAGGCCACGCCCCTTGTGACGTCACAGTCCCAGGGCATGATGGGACTGTCATAAGGGGCAGGGTCACCGGATGACATCACCCGGTGACCCCACCCCATGCCTATATAAGTCGTTGCGTACCGCGCACGCGGCATTACAGCGGGAGAGAGCGTTGAGTCACCATTGGAAAAAGAGAAGAGGGAAGAAGACAACCGAGAAGACCGAGCAACCGCTAGCAAAAGAGCGGGCAAAAGAGTGGAAGATAGCAGAGGAGCCCGGCAGAAGACACCGGAGAGCGCAGAGAAGAGGCCGGAGAGAGCGGAGAATTCGGAAGAGACCCCCGGAGCTGCCTAATAAATTCCTTTTGTAGTGTGTTTTTTATTGACACTTTTTTCCCCAGGTGAATGGGTAGGGGTACGATGCATACATAGGGTGGGGGGCCGGGATCTGGGGCCCCCTTATTAAAGGGAGCTCCCAGATTACGATAAGCTCCCCGCCCGCAGACCCCAACAACCAACTGCCAGGGTTGTCGGGAAGAGGCCCTTGTCCTCATCAACATGGGGGACAAGGTGCTTAGGGGTGGTGGGCGAAGAGCCCCCCCTGCCCCAAAGCACCCACCCCCCCATGTTGAGGGGGTATGATTCAGGGGGGGATTGCTTGCTCGTCCCCTCCCTTTCCTGACCTGCTGGGCTGCATGCTTGGATAAGGGTCTGGTATGGATTTTGGGGGACCCCCGCGCCATTTTTTTTTATTTTGGCATGGGGGTTCCCTCCGAATCCATACTAGACCCAAGGGCCTGGCATGGACCTGGGGGGGGACCCCACGCCGTTTTTTTCTCTCTTTTTAGCCGGCAATTCTTTTTTTTTTACATTGAGCAGGAAGCCCGCTGACAACTGATGACTCATTGGTTGTTAAGGACGCAGCAGCCGGCTTCCCGGCCCCCTTCTTAGAAACCAGCTATATTTATTTATATATAAATATTTCAAAAACGCACATTGCGGCAAAATCACGGCAAAATCGCTGTAAAAACGTGTGTCCAAAAACCCGGCAAGCACAGCAAAAAGCACTGCAGAAACGCTCAAAAGCAACATGCATAGATGTGAATCGAGCCTTAAAGGACACACATTTCCCCTACAATCTTATCTGTTTTGTTGGACTGTCTTGTTTAAACTAACCCTACAACAGTTTCCAGAGAAACCATACAACAGAAACAGACCTGTTTAGACAATATTTGGGCAGTAGCAGCTGCAAACACTAAAGCCTCGTACACACGATCCGATTGTTGGCCAACCGAGTGTCTGATTTTTTTCCAAAGGGCGTGTGCCAGGAACTTGTCTTGCATACTAACGGTACAAAATTGTCGGCCAACAAACTGGAACGTAGTGACAGCTCTTGAGCGCCACCCTTTGGGCCCCTTCTGCTAGATTCGTGTTTGGTGAGCATTGATTGCGAGAATGCATGTTTGTACTTTCGACTTTTGTGTGACGGACTAGTGTACTGACGATACAAAGATCAGACAACAGACCATTGTCCGCCGAAAATTTACTATCCTGCCATCCAACATTTTTTGGCTGAAAGTTGGACAATTGTCTGATGGAACGGTCGGGTTTTAGGCCAACAGTCTGTCATCACACAATCCCCTGCCAACAATCGGATTGTGTGTACGAGGCTTAAATCTCCTGCACTCCTTCTGAACACACGATATGGAATCTTATCTAGTAATTCTAACACAGTTTATCTGATGACTCAGGAATACACAGCATTTTACCATCATTAAGTTATTATTAGGAAAAATTTGTTTTTTAGTTCATATATTTGTACATGTTATAAATGATGTCTCTATGCAATGATTCCATAAAAATCTAATTTCCTTGGCTCATCTTTAGCATAGGCAACAGACAACCCTTCACACCAGCTAAGCGTTTAAGTTCTGGGCTATAAACAGTAAACTAAATATACACCTCTTTGCTTTTTTTATAATGGTATGCTGTTCATTATACCGTGCAACAGAGATTCTTCGTTTCCCAGTTGGGGGAATGAGTATTCCTAGAGCTACTTCTGAAAGGCTCATGGGCTACTAAACCGTCAAACAGGTTAAAGTTTTAAGAAAAGTAGATTATATTCCAAAAACCTTTCTTGAAGAATGAAGCAACAGATTCACTTTATAGTCTCAATTTAATTTAAGGAATAAAAAAAGAAGAAAAGGACAAGCAATGTGCTCCTTGTTCTGCTGTGCCCTGGTTTACCAGAAATCTTCCTCCTCTGATGCTCCCCCTCTGATGTCCAATCCCCACCTACTGCAGTAATATGCTGCATTAATAGAACTCTGATCTCTGATAGGCATATATCAAGAGTACCCAATTATGCCCACTCTTTCAACCCTGCCTCTCTTTTCATAGAAGCCAGTACTACAGCTTCTGTTAATGGAGGATGGACAGATAGAAAGGTCTAACTTCTCCATTCATAGACTGGCTAATGTCAGCTTAATGTCGCAGCCCTTAACCACTTCAATACCAGGCTCTTACACCCCCTTTCTGCCCAAGCCAATTTTTTAGCTTTCAGCGCTGTCGCATCATTTCATATAATTTTTTCCCCACAAATAGAGCTTTCTTTTGGTGGTATTTGATCACTGTTTGGGTTTTTATTTTTTGCGCAACAAATAAAAAAAGACAGAAAATTTAGAAAAAAAATATGTTTTTCTTTGTTTCTGTTATAAAATTTTGTAAATACGTTTTCTCCTTCGCACTGATGAGGCTGCACTGACAGGTACTGATAAGGCGGCACTGATGAGGTGGCACCAATGAGGTGGCACTGATGGGCAATGATAGGCACCAATAGGCGGCACTGATAGGTGACACTGGTATGCAGCACTGATGGGCACTCATAGGCAGCACTGATGGGCACTGAAAGGCTGATGGATACTTATGAGTGGCACTGATAGGTGGCATGGATAGACACTGATTGGTGGCACTGCTGGGCATCACTGATCTGGCAGGCAATTCATAATGGGCACTGACTGGCACCATTTGTGGGCACTGATTGGCATATATTGGGCAAACTGTTGCATCCCTGGTGACCATGGGGGACATACCTGGCCATCCACGTGCTGGGGCTTCCCTGGTGGTCCCGGCAGCATCCCTGGTGGTCCAGTGTGGGCATCCACGGGGGGGCTGCAATGATAAATAATCAGCGCAGACCCCCCCTGTCAGGAGAGACACTGATCTGTGAGACCCAAGTGAGGAAAAGCCGATAAACGGCTCCTCCTGTTTACATTGTGATCAGCCATGATTGGACACGGCTGATCATGTGGTAAAGAGCCTCCGTCAGAGAGATCGCTGTAGCGGTGTGTCAGACTGACCCATGGACGCACGCCGGCAGTTATCCTGCTGGACGTCATATGATGCCCAGTCAGGATAACTGAACCACCGCCCGGCCGTCATTCTGCTATAGACCGGGCGGGAAGTGGGTAAAGAGGTTGTAAACCTCCATGGGGAAATTGTACCTATAGGTAAACCTGGAATAAGGATCTTTCAGCCCTTAAGAGTCCGCCTTTTTAAACTTTTAGGGATTTTCCATTGTCTGACCTCATATGCAAGGTGGCATTTCTATTGGCAATCACTTCTGCACAGTATTTCTCTAAGTTAGTGATCTTATCTTGTAAAGAGTCTTTACTGGTATAATGCAAGGACAGGGTTGTCCTCAGGCCTAAAGCTTTTTCTCCCTATAGTGATTTTCTCCTTCCACTTCTTTCGGGACATTGTTCTCCCCTCCTTATGTCTTGCTCCAAAACATCCCAAGTTATTTTTCTCCCCATTGCTTGGACTTGATACGCATTGTAAGAGTTTACCTCTTTCCACTTCACCCAGGACATTGTTTCTCCCTCCCTATGTCCTGCTTCAAAACATCCCAAGTGTTATTTCTATCATCAGAAACGCAAGTATAGGAAGTGTCGTCTTAATGGGGGATTTATATTATCCAGATATAGACTGAGCAGAGGGAACAACGCATTCGTCTAAAGGTTTGCCAGTTCCTAAATGTCTTGCAGGACAATTTCATGGGTCAGATGGTAGACGCACAAACTAGAAATAAAGCGTTATAACCACAACATACAGGGATATACAATGTAATACTGACATATAATCACACACATAGGTTGGATTTAATGGACTTGTGTCTTTTTTCAACCTCACCTACTATTTAACTATGTAAGACATGCCCACATTATAGTCAGGAAAGAATGACCTATTTTGTACCGTAGTGTTGAACTGTCGACATACCTAGAAAGAAGCAAGTTAATTATTATATGAAGGTAATAGAATGCTTTTACAGGGCATACATTGTTACAGTATATTTTTCTTATCTTATGAATGTGTGTCAGTTGCAAGTTACACATTGTCCAGTTTATGCATACATATGAAATTCCAGAGCATTGATGAAAATATAGAGGCTCCAGGAGACACTTGCAAAGCTTAATGGTCTCCAGGGATAGACTGGCCATCGGGACTACCGGGAGTTTTCTGGTGGGCCTATGGCTCAGTGGGCCAGTTTTAGCAGCCGCCTATAGTATCGGAGGTCCGCGGCCATCTACCTGTCAATCTCCGACAGCTTGACGGGTAGATCGAGATTTAGCCAGCATGCAGAGTAGCGCAGGAAGCATGTATGATAGGTTCTCTCTCATGTCACACTGTTCCCCAGCGGCCCCTCCTCTCTTCTCGTCCATCCACATTTGCTTGTGACATCATCTGGGATGGACCAGAAGAGAGGAGGGGCCGCCGGGGAGCAGCGCTGCGTGGCATGAGAGAGAACCTATCACAGACGCTTCCTGCGCTACTCTGCATGCTGGCTAGTAAACAATGTGCCACATAATGTGCCATGTGCCCTGATGTACCCCATAATGTGCCAGGCACCCCATCATGTGCCCTGATGTGCCATTATGTGCCCTGATGTGCCCCGTGCCCCGATGTGCTATGTGCCCTTATGTGCCCTGTGCCCTGATGTGCCCCGTGCCCTGATGTGCTATGTGCCATGATGTGCCCCGTGCCCTGATGTGCCCCATGCCCTAATGTGCTATGTGCCCTGATGTGCCCTATGCCCTAATGTGCTATGCGCCCTGATGTGCCCCTGTGCCCTGATGTGCCCCTGTGCCCTGATGTGCTATGTGCCTTGATGTGCCCTGATGTGCTATGTGCCTTGATGTTCCCAGTGCCCTGCTGTGCTATGTGCCCTGATGTGCTATATGCTCTGATGTCCCCCGTGACCTGATGTGCTATGTGCTCTGATGTGCCCTGTGCCCTGATGTGCTATGTGCCCTGATGTGCCCTGATGTGCCCCGTGCCCTGATAAGCTATGTGCCCTGATGTGCTATGTGCCCTAATGTGCTATGTGCCCCGATGTGCTATGTGCCCTGTGCCCTGATGTTCTATGTGCCCTGATGTGCCCTATGCCCTGATGTGCCCTGTGCCCTGATGTGCCTTGTGCCCCGATGTGCCTTGTGCCCCGATGTGCTGTTCCCCTGATGTCCTGTGCCCAAATGTGCCCTGTGCCTCGATGTCCTGTGCCCTGATGTGCTGTGCCCCGGTGTGCTGTGCCTCAATGTTGTGTGCCCTGATGTGCCCTGATGAACTGTGACCTGTGCCTTGATGTCCTGTATCCTGATGTGCTGTGTCCTGATGTGCTGTGCCCTGTACCCTGATGTGTTGTGCCCTGGTGTGCCCTGTACCCTGATGTGCTGGGCTCTGTACCCTGATGTGCTGTGCCCTGTACCCTGATTTGGCCTGGTGTCCTGTACTCTGATGTGCCCTGTACCCTGATGTGTTGTGCCCTGATGTACCTTGTGCCCTGATGTGCTGGGCTCTGTACCGTGATGTGCCTTGTGTCCTGATGTGCTGGGCTCTGTACCCTGATGTGCCTTGTGCCCTGATGTGCTGGGCTCTGTACCCTGATATGCTGTGCCCTGATGTACCGTGACCTGTGCCCTGATGTTCTGTACCCTGATGTGCTGTGTCCCGATGTGCTATACCCTGGTGTGCTGTTCCCTGTACCCTGATGTGCTGTGCCCTGGGCCCTGATGTAATGTGCCCTGATGTGCTGTGTCCTGTACAATGATGTACTGTACCCTGACGTGCCCTGATGTGCTGTGCCCTGTACCCTGATGTGTTGTGCCTTGATGTGCCCTATACACTGATGTGCTGGGCTCTGTACCCTGATGTGCTGTGCCCTGATGTGCTGTACCCTGATGTGCTGTGCTCTGTACCCTGATGTGCTGTGCCCTGATGTGCTGTGCCCTGTGCTCTTATGTGCTGTGCCCTGTGCTCTTATGTGCTGTGCCCTGTACCCTGATGTGCTGTGCCCTGTACCCTGATGTGGCCTGATGTGCTGTACCCTGATGTGCCCTGTATCCTGATGTGTTGTGCCCTGGTGTGCCTTGTGCCCTGATGTGCTGGGCTCTGTACCCTGATGTGCCTTGTGCCCTGATGTACTGGGCTCTGTAACCTGATGTGCCTTGTGCCCTAATGTGGTGGGCTCTGTACCCTGATGTGCTGTGCCCTGATGTGCTGTGCCCTGTACCCTGATGTGGCCTGATGTGCTGTGCCCTGATGTGCTGGGCTCTGTACCGCAGGGGCGGACTGGCCATTCAGGCACTCGGGCACAGCCCGAGGGCCCCATGCCACTAAGGGGCCCCACCAGGGTTGCCAGCCTCAATAAAACCAAGGACAGTATGTAAAAATCTGTGTTTTTTTTAAAAATCCCAAGATTATAGCTGCCCCGCTTCTCCAGTATTTTTTAGATTGTGTATGTCTATTCTGTGTGTGTATACTGTGTGTGTGTATATTGTGTGTATGTGTGTGTATACTGTGTGGCCCCATAATCTATTGCCTGGGGGGCCCATAATCTTCTATTGCCTGGGGGCCCCATAGTCTCCTAATGCCCGGGGGCCCCATCATCTCCTATTGCCCGGGGGCCCCATGAGTTGTCAGTCCACCCCTGCTGTACCGTGCCCTGATGTGCTCTGTACCCTGATGTGTTGTGCCCTGGGCCGGTCTGGATGAAGTCCAGGGCCACATTTTTGTTCCAGTCCAGCCCTGGTGGTCTCTTTAACCACTTCGCCTCTCACACCTGATCACCCCTATGGACCAGAGCAATTTTTACATTTCTGCTATGGATCTGTTTATTCCAATAACTTTGTTATCACTAAAGATAATAAGGTAGTACATACAGCACATTGCTTTTTTTAAAGACAAACAAGGCTGTCTTGATGTTGTCTTACAACAATGATTTTTTTTTCGCAATCCTTAGACAATAAAACGCAACAGAACGCCCTTTTTACAGATGTAGAGCTACCCCCAGTTAAGAGAGCCGCTGGTTTGTTTTGGGTCCCTGAGTACAGCTCCGCCAACCCCCGGCAATTTGGCTCTACCCGCTCTGGCACAGTTAGTAAAGGGGTATGTATCTATGCACATATAACATCACTTATACTCTAAGTGTAATGGGTATGAACTCACAAGCAGACTGCTGAAATAAGAATAACTGGCTTTACTTTGGCAGTAAGGAAAAGAAATAGTAACATGCACTTAAACATATGACTTACAACACATTAGCAGGTCCCTGCAATATGCACTTTAACATGTACACATATATGTAACAACTAGCAATGGGGAAACGGAGCGCCCAGCGTGGCGACCGTCTGCTATGCACCCCTGAGGTGCAGTAAATCTATCTGCGCCTACCTAACGGACCAGGCCTGATCCCTAGCAATAGAGCTCAGTCCTTGTACAAGTACAGTGTTCTTCACCGGCAATAAATCTGTAGAGGTGGTGCACATGTAGCTTTAAATGGTGTATTTGTAATCCACAGAAAGTGACATTTGCTGCTCTGAGGTAAATTGTGCCTAGGCAGTTCAATAGGCATAAACGTGTGTATCAATGCAGGATGAGCCTTCCGGCTCTCTCACCAATCCTGGGGTACCGTCCTCAGCTCCGACCGACCGACTGTAGGGAAAAGTCTCCGCTCCGCTGCTGCAGACTCTGAGGGGTGAGAGTCTCTCTCCACCTGCTGCAAGGCCCAGGCTTCAGGCCTTCAGCAGTCCCGGTCCGCACAGGTGTCTCTCTCTCAGTGATGTCTGTGTCTCAGTCACCAGCCCAGTCAGAACCGGAAGAGGCGGTCTCTCCTCTTCCTTTTTATATCCTCCCCCAGCAGCCTCTTGGGCGGAAACAGACATCCTCCCGGGAGCCTGGGGAATTATGGGGGATGTAGTCTCTTCCCCTAAAAGGGGTACGACCCCGCTACACACTCCCCCCACTTTGAATCTTTGGTCCCCAAAGACATTATTCAAACCACAAGCTTTCTTGGAGACAACACGTGCACATACTTCAGACAGGGGAGCCTCCCACCAATTAACACAAGATGGGGAGCTGTCCTGTCTACAGGTCACTTCAGTGTGGGCGACCTGCTTAACTGTGCCAGAGAGTGAGCTGGGGTTGCCCTCCACCAAATGAACAGTGGATGGGTCAGGGCGTTCAGCACTTCTCCTTGCTGTGGTAACAGAGTCCTCTGAACTTTTTCCCATTTGGGGGTAAGTTAACTTCTTGGGAGGCTTCACAACTCTGCGAGCTCTCTGTTCTCTTGGGACTTCTTCAGGAACACATTCTGGCAACATCTCTGGTTCTGGAACATCTACTTCTTCTTCTTCTGAGTAGAGACCAGGGATATCTTCCCAGCACTCAGGCACAACACTGAATGGCACAAACTCTGTGGCTTCTGGGTTCAATGTGTTATCTTCCACATCTTCAATAGGTGGAAGATCTATGGCAGAACTTCCTGGGGTTGAGGAAGGCCATAGCCATTCAAGTTCTCCTCTTTCTTCCTCTGATTGGGGGTCCTGTCCACCCCTAGCTTGGGATGTTTGAGACCTAGTATTAGGCCTGGGGGTATCCAGAATGGAAACAGATTCAGGTACGTCTCTTGCTGGAGGCATTCTGACTGCTTCAGTAAGTGGGAGCAAATGATTCCTATGCCAGGTCTTCAAAGGCCCCAACCTTCCTTCTGGCTTCAACTTGTAGACAGGCAATCCTGGAAGTTTTCTACAGATGATATATGGCTCTGATCTCCATCTATCAGCAATCTTGTGTTTTCCAGGGATCCCTAGGTTGCGTAACAGTACACGGTCCCCAGGCTGTAGATCCTGTACTCTAACTTTCAGGTCAAAGTTCCTCTTATTTCGGGCCCCCCTCTGGTCAGAGGCCGCTTGAGCTTTCTCATAAGCTATCTTCAGACTGCGCCTCAATCTGTCCACATATCCTTTGTGGGAGGCAGCAGAGGCATGGTCTAAAGATATGCCGAAGGCCAAATCCACTGGCAATCTTGCTTCTCTCCCAAACATAAGCCGGTAAGGGGAAAAGCCTGTCACATCACTTGTGGTACAATTGTAAGCATGTACTAGAGCTGAAATGTGTTGACTCCAGTGTTGCTTCTTCTCTGTTTCCAAAGTCCCCAACATGTTCAATAGGGTCCTGTTGAACCTTTCAGGCTGGGCATCACCTTGAGGGTGATATGGTGTGGTTCTAGTCTTCTCTACTCCCAGAGAATCTAGTAGCTTCCTGATCAGGCGACTCTCAAAGTCCCTTCCTTGGTCTGAATGGATTCTCTGTGGCAGTCCATAGTGAACAAAGTACTTCTCCAGAAGTACCTTGGCTACTGTAGAGGCCTTCTGGTCCTTGGTTGGGAAAGCCTGAGCATAACGGGTGAAATGGTCGGTTACCACCAGAACATTTCTCACTCCACTCAAATCGGGTTCAAGGCAGAGAAAATCAATGCATACCAGATCCATTGGGCCTTCACTTTGCAGATGGCCCATTGGGGCAGCTTGATGGGGTAAAGTCTTCCTCTGAATGCATCTTGCACAGGAATGGCAATACTCCTCCACTTCGGCCCTCATGCAGGGCCAGTAAAACCGGTCTCTGACAAGTTGGAAGGTTCTCTCTGCTCCTAAGTGACCATGCTGGTCATGTAAGGCAATCAGCACAGCCCCTCGATGCTTCTCGGGGAGAAACAACTGCCACTTGTCTTCTGAGCTATCAGAGGGGCCCCTTCGGTAGACTACCCCCTGATGCACCTGTAACTTGTCCAATTCTCTCCTCAGTAGGCGAGCTTCTTTGGAAGGGTGAAGGCGAAGTCCCTCTGGACTCTGGTCTTCCAGGGCTTCCAGGACCAATCTCCCCATGGGGTCTTCCAATTGGTCACATCTTAACTCCTTCTTGGACAGCTTTGGTAAGCACTCTTCTTCTAGTTGAGTTACCCCACAGTAACACTTTGGGACTCCCACTGTGGTAACTCCTATCTCTTCAGCTCTGGATCCTCCTCTGGCTTGGAGTTCAGCCCCCTGACAAAGGGCTCGCACTCCTTCTGGTGCCACTTGGGTCCAGTCCTCCCAATCGTCGACCATGACATGGGATCTTCGGGACAGGGCATCTGCATCCCTATTTCCAGCCCCTGGTCTGTACTTGAGGCTGAAGTTGAATCCAGACAACGCCGCCAACCATCTGTGTCCAGTTGCATCCAGCTTGGCGGTGGTGAATAGATAGGTCAAAGGGTTGTTATCTGTTTTTACAGTAAACTCGGCCCCATACAAATAGTCTCTCAATTTGTCAACAACTGCCCATTTGAGGGCTAAGAACTCCAACTTGTGGGTGGGATAGTTCTTCTCGGAGGGGGTCAGGCTCCGGCTCACATAGGCCACTGGTCGTAGCTGGTCTTCATACTCCTGGTAGAGTACTCCACCTAGGCCCTCATGGCTGGCATCAACATGTAGCTCATATGGTCTAGTGGGGTCAGCATAGGCCAAAACTGGGGCTGTAGTGAGACTTCTCTTCAAGGTTCTGAAAGCCTCTTCACACCTTGAGTTCCATTGGTCTTGGACCGACTCATGGGACCTCCTGGGCCCCAATCCATCTTCCTCTCCTTCCGTCTTCAGCAGCTCGTTGAGGGGTTTGGCAATGCGGGCAAATCCATCCACAAACCTGCGGTAGTAGGAGCAGAACCCCAAGAAAGACCGAAGTTCTGTAACTGTTGTGGGCCTTGGCCACGAAGTAACTGCCTCCAGCTTTTCAGGGTCTGTAGCCACTCCTTTTTCAGACACTATGTGTCCCAGATAGTTCACAGAAGACTGATAGAACCGACACTTCTCGGGAGAAAGTTTGAGTCCCTCTTCACTGAGCCTCTTCAGTACTTTCTCCAATCTGGCTTCATGTTCTTCCAAAGTCTTTCCAAAGACAATGACATCGTCCAGGTACACAAGGACTTCTATGAGGTTCATGTCTCCAACTGTCCTTTCCATTAGGCGTTGAAACGTAGCAGGAGCTCCAGATAGGCCCTGAGGCATCCTGTTGAACTCAAAGAATCCTACTGGGGTTATGAAGGCAGTCTTTTCTCTGTCTTCTGGATGCATGGGGATTTGGTAATACCCACTCTTGAGGTCCATCACACTGAACCACTTAGCTCCAGATAAACTCTGTAAGGCATCTTCTATCCTTGGCGTGGTGTACTGGTCAGGAATGGTCCTCCTGTTGAGAGTTCTGTAGTCAATGCACAGTCTCAATGACCCATTCTTCTTTCTGACTACCACAATGGGGGAGGCATAGGGGCTTCTGGACTCCCTAATCACTCCCGTCTTCTTCAGTTCCGCAAGCTGCTCCCTCAGATCCTCCAGATCTGCTAGCGGGACTCGCCTGACTCTTTCTCTGAATGGCTTGTCCTCTTGCATGCGGATTTGATGGGTGGCACTCTTCGCACACCCCACATCAAACTCATCTTTAGAGAAAATCTTCTCCCATCTGGTCAGCTGGGCCTTGGCTCTCTCTTTCCAAGCTCCAGGTAGGTTTGGGTTTTCTATGGAGAGTTTCTTCCAAACATCTTCTCCTTTACCCGCCCCCTTCACTTCTGACCAGCCAACTGGGACAGCAGGACTCACCTGTCCCAGAAGCATCCTGGCAGGGATCTCCACGGGCTGCTCCGTGGGGTTCCTTACGCTGACAGGGACTCTTCCTCTTGCCTTCTTCAGGTCCTTCAATGAGATTACTTCTGGTATCACTTCCAGACCTGAGTGACCCTCCATTGGGTCGGGTTCCAACATTACAAAGGGGCCAGGCTGCTCCCAAGTAAGTTTCACCGTGGGTCTCATGCAGGTCACCTCTCCAGGCTGTAACACTGCTCCTTCTTTTCCAAGCCTCCATACCCTTTCTATCCCCTCACTTGGGGTCTTCTGCTCTAGGACCAACCGCTGGTAGGCTGCCTTCAGCATGGGATGGATCTTGGGAGGTGAAAGATTCTCTTTCTTCACCAGGGGAGTCAGAAGCCTTCTGACTAGATCCGTGTTTGTCCCTATGATCAGGGAGGTCTTGCTGGTTCCAGGCGGACGAGGGCACACCACTGCCAGGGTGTCGAACACTTCGGCCTTTCCAGCCACGGATGGGTCAAAGGTCAGCCGTATGGGTAGGTATCCATCGTAGGGGAAACTCTGAGTTCCCAATCCCCTTATCTCCAACTCTTCTATCTTCTGTATGGGCAGATGACTCAGGTATCTGTCATAGAAGTCCCTGTACAATAGGGTCACTTGGGCTCCAGTGTCTAGGAGGGCCTTCGTGTACACCCCTTCCACTTGGATGGGTACAGTAGGAGATGGGCCAACCAACTCTTCTGGGTAGGGCCGAGTTGATGCTGTCTTCTTCTTTGGACTCTTTTCTTTACCAGCACTGGATTTGCGCTTGATCCTTTCTTGAGCCTGGTATGCATTAATTTTCTCCCTCTTAGTGGGAGTGTGGACCCGTGGAGGGACATTGTTATCTCTCACTTTTGAGGGTTCACGCTTGGGAGTGCTGTGTTCCTTCCGAGGGGTCTGCTCTCCTCGCTTTCTCTTCCTGTTGTGCTTCTTGGAGCTCACTGAAGATGATGGGCACCCGGTTGACTCCTTCACCGGGGCCCTTTGGCGTTTCCCGCCGGCTGGCGGCTATCTGTTTTCTTCCTCTTGGGACTGGAACATACAGCTGCAATATGGCCAATTCCTCCACAATTAAAACAGATCATCTCACCGTAGTCAGGTGGGGATGCTGGTTCTGAAACAGCTGGAAACAATTCCCTCCTGCTTGTTTCTTTCTGGGGACTTGGCGTCTCTTTCGCCACTAGAGATGTCAGTATCTCCATCATCTGGGACATCTGCAACTTCAGGGCATCTACCTCTGTGTCTCCTTCAGGGGTTAAGGCCGACCTGACCGTGGCCACTGAAAGTTTTGTAGACCCCATCACTTGCTTTTCCCGTTTCTCTTCCAACAGGGCCTCTTCTTCTCTGACCATTCGAATGAGATCGGGGTAGTCCAGGCTCTTCCCATCCTGCCGGGTGCGTAGAATTAGTGCGACAGGGTCTAGGGGTTGGGCTCCCCTGACCACCTGCTGGGCACGGGCTTCATCTACCTTCCCCGAATCTATCCCCTTCTTCAGGATAATCCTATGCAGGATCTTGTCTATGCGTCCCATATACTCTGACAGCTTCTCCCCTGTCTTCTGGTAACAGTGTTCCAGTTGATAGGTAAGTTCTGTGACTTTTTCTGTCCCACCAAACACACTTTCCAGGATGTCTATGTAGTCCTGGGCAGTGCAATCCTTTTTGCTTGTCTTCAGATTGCGTATGGCCTCTAAGGCGGGTCCTTTTAGGCTCTCAACAATCCTTTGCTTCTTTCTGCCTTCTGAGACCTCCCATTCTTCTAAGGCCTGCGTGGCACCATCTAACCACTCTTCAAATCCCTCTTCTCCCGAGGGTACAGGTGTCCTCCCTGAAAACA